>VZRR01013942.1:0-74117 GCA_013398015.1 Oreocharis arfaki | reverse complement strand
GGGAGGGCCTGTCGCCTCCGCGCCGTGGCTGCGGTGGGGGGCTCGGCCGGCCGCCCCTCGGATCCGCCGGGGCGGGGAGGAGGGGTGTCTCCCCGTGGCCGGGATTCCCCGGGCGGAGGAGTGCAGTCTGTCTGGAACGGGGCGGCGGGGACAGCGCAGCTCCGTGTGGACTCTGCTTCGTAGGAACTCACTCCCTCCAGCAGCGCGGGTAGCGGGGGAGGGGGGTGATGCACAGCCTCCGTGCAGAGCCGGAGACCACCAGAGCCTCTCTACCTGCGAGCACTGCTGCTACCGCCGCTGCTCCGCCAAACTGCTGACTTTCTAGAGCTTATTTTTAGCCCGGAGACTAAATATTATTAGCTACATTTCTACGTAGGAAGAATCGGAAGTGCGGGGAGGGGTGGGGGGAGGCACTAGAGATAGGGAGGGAGATGAGCAGAAAGCTTATCCGAATGATCTCCAGTTGGGGGGGCTGCGTTTGGGTTTCAGGCTTGCCAAACACACACACACACGCACACACGCACACGCACACGCACACACACACACAGCATTAATTATAGCAAAGTAGATGCGGATATTGGATCATCAGCAATACATACATGGCTCTGCCTTTCAGCTGTAGGTTGCGTACACAGAGGGGTCAGTTAATATCCGTGTAGGTAAAGATCAGCTGCGTCCCTTTATCTATGAAAGATCAGTCGTGCACAGTGCCAGCTAGAGGTCAGCTGCATTTCTTTTGCTATGCAAAATCAACTTGCATCCATAGCCAGGAAAAAATCGGTCGCATCTGCTTCTCTAGGTAAAGATCAGTTGCATCTCTGCCCGAAGCATGCACACACACATAGACGAAATTCCCAGGTTAAATCAGGCACAACTTAACTTAACTCGTAGTTAAATCTCATCCAGCTTTTCCTTCCTTCTCTAGCCCTCACATACACCAAGCAGCCAGCAAGGTAACAAAACTAGGCAAAGAGCAGACACCCATCCCCGCACCACAGAGAGAGAGGGAGAGGCAGGAGCCAGAGGGGCCGCCGGGGGGGGGGGGGGGGTCCCCTCCGCTTACCTTGGTTACAGCTAACACCACGAGCGGTGGCTAGATCGCCGAGATAAATACTGGCATTTCCCAAAGTTGACACCGTCAAACCAACCCCCGGAGCTTGCAAGACTCTTTTTTAATCCCTCCTCTCTTGTTCCTATTCCAGTCCGCACCGCTAGGAATTCAACTTAGCCCAGCTCCAGCGGGGCGAGAGGGCGGCGGGAGGAGAGGGGAAGGACCGGGGGTTGGCGGGGGAGGGAAGCTGGTACCCAGTGCCAACGNCGCTGTCACGTGCCGCAGCCGCGCCGCTCCGCGTCCCCCCCTCCTCCGGGGCAGCCCCGACCCTCGCTCCGCGGCGGGGCGCAGAGGTGCCCCCCCGCCTCCAGCCCCCCCGACGGTAGGCGTCAGGCGCCTCCTGTGCCCGCCGAGGGAGAGGGCAGGAGCGAGCCGGGGAGGAGAGGCGAGCGCCCGGCGGCAGCCCGGCCGCCACAGCTCCAAGTTTCTCTCTCAGACGCGCTGTTTCCATCGCAGCCCTAAATCAAAGAGCGTCGCAATTAAAGTTACGCTGTCTAAAACACAATTCTCCCGGCCTCCGCAAGTTACGCTCTTTGGCGTATTTAGTACTAGAAAGCCGAGCCCGTGATATTAGATACTGTCGTTAAGCAACATCTCAAGCTTTTTGTTGTAGTTGTTTTGTTCTTCTCTCCAGGTATTAAAAATAAGCTTTTTTATAGGTACTCACCATTGTTTCTTTGCTGTCCTGGAGACAGAAGTGGTTTAAAATCCAGTCTCTCCAACAGATGCTGGAAGGTAATGTGTCTTGTTTGAAGTCATCATGTGAGAACTTCTGCTTTGCTCAGTGGATCGCCCACCACTTGGTGTGACTTATGAATCTAATAACCCTTTGCAATATCCGCAAGCTTAAACTCTCCACCACCTTGGTGCCTACAGAAGACAGAAAGCAACTGGCAGGGAGTTTTAAAAACCTATAGATTTACGCAAACGCCTTAGCTCAGAGTCACGTTTCCCTCTGAGTTCTTACGTGATCTTAATGAATGAGAGGGGTTACCAACCAGCACAGTATAAAACGTGATCGCAGCTTCCTCCCAGGAAACCGGAGCGAGACAGTAAGTTCCCGAGGAAAGTCCTGGCCGGCCGGGCGCACTGTGCAGTGAGCCCTGACTCCCACCGCCCTCCTTCCACCTCCCGGCTAGCACCTGGGGCCGTGCACGACGAGCCGGCTCTGGAGATTTACGTTCGGGACAGGTAAGTAAAGATTTTTTTTGTTTGTTTGTTTTTTTAATGCCACGTTCACTGCGCTCTCACGGGAAGTGCTCCAGGGACTTGTTGCATACTAGGTCCTGCCACAAGAGGAGCATGGCACAGTTGCCAAGACGAGTTCCTTTCTGAAACCACTGCCTTTGCAGAGCCACAACTTCCCGGCACACTTCCCCCCCACCCCCTCCCTCCACCCTCACCAGGAGGCGCATCCCGGGGGTGGGCTGCTCCGCCGGCCCCGCACTGAGCCCCTGCCGCCGACAAGGCAGAGGGGAGTGGAGCGCATCCCCGGAATTTGCCTTTGCCTTCTCCCCTTCTCCCCTTCCCCCTCCCCTCGGGGCCCTAGCAGCACTCCGACTTCGCCCGTGATTTTTCTGTCGTTAAGTCCATTCCGGTCTGCTTGCGTTGTGAGAACACCCGCACACCTGGGCGCAAGTGCAGTCTCTTTCCCGAGATAGGTGGCCGAGCCCCAGTATTACTCCTGCCAAGGCTCACGAAGTCCTCGTCCCCATTTTGTCTTCGTATCTCGAGTTTAATCTCAGTGACTGCCCCGCCTCCCCGGCTCAGAGAACCCCGCGGGGAAAGGGTGCAGGAAGGGGTGTGGGAGATAGTGGGGCGGGTTTCTCCGCCTTTGAAGGCGAAGTGCAGTCAACTGAACCTGGACTTGCCAAAGTTTGTGGGTGCTGCCTCTCATAAGAAAAAGAGACCAAGACCGAGAATTTCATTGTCCACTCCCATTCTCTCCTGATTGACTGTTGGAATTGAATTTACGGGTCATTTCTCTCCAGAGTGCCCGTTTCTCCCGCCCCCCGAGTCCCAGGTACCTCTGCCTGGGAGCCAAAGCAAACAGCCTCTTCCATGACAACCATCTATGTTGATCCATCCAATAACCAGCAGATGCTGCCCTAAGACTGGTGCAGCTGGTACTTTCCTGTCTTGGCTGTCCTGGGCACAACGTATTAGAATAAAAGTCAAGTGGTATGCAGCAAAGCTGCCCTGAGGAGAACCACTGCATCCCTTCGCCTGCATCACATACTGCGTGTATGCCATGTACAGGCAGAGCCTGTCAGAAAGCCTTTTGCTGATGTAACACTGCACCTGACAGATCACCCTATCACTGATAGGGTGTCACCCGAGATACATCCTTAACTACTAATCTTCGGTTAGGAAGCTGAAGTTTTCTTCGAGCATTTGGAAGTATTCACAGTTTGTGTTAATACTGGTCAGGAATACCAGTTTTAAGTTGCATTAAAGTAAAAAAAAAAAAAAGCCTGAGTGTTTCAACAAGTGGACTTGCAGTGAGTTCTGCTTTCTCCCATTCTTCTAACCAATTTGCCTCTTCTTCAGGGGAATAAAGTTATTTGGTAATACCTACTTTGGGTAGTAAGTTGCACAATTAATGTTTTGACTACATAAACACATATCTAAATCTTAAAGGTTTCTGACCCTGTGGAGTCCTCAGAGGTTTGGTTTTTTTTAATAGAGAGAACTTTACAAAGATGGAATATCATTTAAAACATATTTCTACATACTTATTTTATAGCTCAAGAAACATAGTCTTTCACTGAGAAAGTAATTCCCTCTGTAGCATTTGTAAGAAAGTACTTTGCAGAACTGTTCCTACCCTACTTCTCATTTCATTAACTTCTAGATATCTTCATTTTCTGATGAAGGTTTCAGTTGTTAGAGATGCCCAGGAGAAACCTTTGGTGGGACATAGTATTATATTGATGTAATAATGTTAAATTTACAACAAAAAAATCCTTCCACAAAAGCTTCCCAGGAGATCCACACCAGGAAGCAGCATGGTGTCATTTCAGCCCTGTTCAGATGCATTTTCTAGAGGAAACTGATGGGATTTGCCAGCAGTAATAAGGCAGGGTCATGCTGACAGAACCACAAGCAAAGATACTTCTTTAGAGTGCTAACTAGAAGAGCTCCTTGTCAGTATTTCTGCTTAAGAACAGGACTCCACCCACCTAACTGGGGATAGGTGACAACTGATAACGCACCTCATTCTCAACAGACCAAATTAAGCTCATGTTTGCTGAAGTGATAGTTTGCTTTAGATTGCTTCAATGTAATTAATAGAATAAACAGACACAGTAATCAAGGAAATGGTACAAAAGTGTATGAGAAAACAAAAGGTCATTGGTAGGTTGATAGAGGATGCTATGGAGAATGGGAATTATCTGGCAGAAGATGAGTAGGAGGAGGTAGTATAAAATGATCACAGTTCTTTCCTTGTAGTGACATTTGCAGGTGAGAGAACAGCCCAAGTAATTCTGATAAACCAGAGGTGATGTTGAGACAACAGTCAATGCGCAAAAATGGTAGAGGAGGGTCACTCCTTTGTCAGGGATTCCTGCAAGAAAGGCATTAGAAAGGGGATGGACTAGAATTAAACCTAAATGCCTACTGAGTTTCTAGACATTTCCTTTCCCTCCATTTTGTTTCCAGCTATGTTTTTTATCTCTAGAAGAGCTTATCTCCAGGCCATGGGAGACCCAGCCATGAAAAATCACTTGATGTGAGTTGGTGTGGAGAGTTATTTTTTCTTACTACCATAAAGGGGCACAAGTGACTCAAAGTTACTCACTTGACAAGCCATACACTTCAGTAAAAACTGGGACTAGTGAATAGAGTTTAGCCCATTATTCAAAACTAATAATCAGGTGGTCTATTTACAGGGTGTTGAAATAGGATAGCTGTTAGCATTTGCCAGAATGACATGGCACAGCATTTGCTGTATGCAGGTAATTCATACATATAAGGCAATGTACATCTCTTGTTCCAAGTCTGTATACATTGTTACCAGATGAAGTATACAGCTGCAGGACTTGACTTCAGTGGGGACTACTCATATGTAAATAGTGACATAACTGTTTAGCAGATGAGGCCTAATTAAGTGGGAATTGGCCATACATTTTCTCTCTCTTAGACAAAACAATGTGAAGAATACTGCAGGAGCATTGCTATAAAGTCACAGTGCCTTAAATCAACCTGTGAAACACCCTGAAATCCTATGCAAGCTCCAAATGTTCTTTCCCTGCCTTAAAATACCTTAGAAAATGATGAGCTGTTACTGGTTGTCTTTTTCACATAGTTGAAAGACTACCAAAATACATGGATAACTGCTAAACACGTGCAAAAGACACCTTCCATTCATTATGTACAGCTGCTCCTTCAGAGACCACTGAAAACCCGCCTCAGACACCAACATTAGCAATCTGAGCAGAATCAGATGATAGCAGTAGCTGTCAGCTTTACAGAGATGCTTCTGAAATAAGAGCCGTGTGACATCATCGCTAGTGTGAAACGGGGCTGCCAACTTCTTTCCATGCCAGCAATCTAATGGTGTGTTTGAAAGAAAGGTCCCCCAGGGTTATGGTGTGCTAGTTTTGCTGGTAACCTCCTGCTTCTTCAACAGGCGGATTTGGCACCTGCCCTGCTACTGCCTGGAGGGTAAATACCAGCCTCCCAGTACGTATTTAGGGTAGCCTCCCATCAAGTGTTGATTTTCTGTGCCTGATTTCCTCCTCCTGCAGATTAGCTTGCTCTGATATTTCCATCCTTCCCCTGATCTTCGCGCTGCAAGTGTTAGCAGTCTTTCACTCTGCCTCCTCCCTCCCTGGAAGTTTTCCTTTCTTTCTGAGCCTACTTGTCTTCAAACTGCGTATATTCCATGCTGGTAACATGCAGATGAACATCGTAGTCATGATCCCACTCAGATACTAAACAAGCCTCCCACCAATGCCTTGTCCTCCTTTAAAGTGCTGGAACATTTCAGTTTGCTTTCAGTCTCCTGAAAGTACCAGGAAATCCTCTGGAGTAGACAAGCAGCAGCACATGTGCTTGTTGTGGTTGTACCTCAGAGAACGGCTTCTCATGGACTCATCTCCAAGCACATGTTTGCAGGGAAGAGAGGGTGAGACTCCCAAGGGAGAGTGGTGGGCCCATAGCCAGCACAGAGCTTATGCTCCAACCCACCTCAGCCCACAAGAGAAGGGCTTCAATGTCACTATCAACGGGAGGTATTTTGCACATTGACTTCTTTTAAGATCACAAATTGTGACAAGCTCATATTCACATTTGGTACAACCAGGAGAGAGACAGACCCGAGGGCATCTCAAGCTCAGTATGCTTAAGGAAACCCAGCCCTGCTACAAGTCAGGATAAATCAGGGTTTCCATCATCCAAATTGTCTGAAGCAAATACCTTGAGACAGATGCCCTGGCCAGCATTCCTAATTTGTAGAGGCAATAGCACAGGTTACAGAGGGAGAACATGCGTCAGGGCTAGTAGGGGGTCTGTCAGCATTGGGTCAGCCACCAATTTGCTGTTCCCGGGGAAATCCTCTACTTTGCACTTTCAGCTGTCTATAGGTACTTCCACATCCATCTCACAGTGGAGTGGGACTGTAGCAAGACTTCAAGAACAGGCTTGAGAGTTTTGCATTATTTATTTGCCACCAACTATGGTAAAAAAGCACTATTGTAAAAAAGTTTTGCTTAAACTGTTTCTGTCATTTATGGAAAAGATGTGTTTCAGGAAAACTTCTAGAATTAAGGTTTTGTTTTTCTCAAGCTACCACACATGCAAATGTAGTTCAGTGCTTGCATGGCACTCATTTAGGTTAGCTGGAAAAGACAGGAGATTAGATAAATGTAATGGAAACTATTGGCCCATGTAAGTTCTCCTGCCTGACCTGAGCAAAATGAGACACCGGGTATCTCTTACTGAAAGAAAACCAGAGACAGGGAGAGAAATCAGAACCTGGAGAAAAAGAAACATGACAGCTGTAATCTGTTCCTATTGCAACCTGATTATAGGTTTTGTTGACAAGGTGGGGGACCCTTACTTTTGGCATTAAAGTCTACACCTTGCTTCATGTAACCACAAGAAAATATCTCCAGGCATGCCAGTCTTTAAAAGAGATCGTTTCTTCAATCTTCTTTAAAAAGAGAAAACATACAATGTGACCATGAAAAAAATAAGCAACACCACTGCCTCATCATATTTTTAAATGCTGTTATGTGCAGTCCTGAGTTAGTAAAGAAAACCAGCACTTCCAGTGCAGAAATACCCTTATAAAACCATAGGGGATTAGCCTTAATTGTACTTACAAGAGAAAAGTAAACTCATATTTTAATTCCCTTCTAAAGTTAATGTTTATAAGGAAACTACCTTCCAAACCATATTAATCTTCTTCTAAACAGTCAAATACCCTATCAGCTTCCATGGGAGCTTGACGTTTGAACCTTGTGGAGCATGATAGAAACATGTTATTGTTAAGAACAAAATATCTGTTGGAGAAATTATACACTGAGTTAGCAGAGAGCAAGAGGAACTGGATGCATATCATATAAAGATTATTAAGAGGTGCTGGCAAGGGTCATTGAGTAAGAATGACCCTTGACTTTGTCTCTGCATTCATATGATGAACTCTTTCAAATATAACTGCATTCTCTGCAAGGCGCCTGTGTAAAAGAGGAAGAAGGTGAGATGACAACAGAAGAAGAGAGGCAAATAGTGATATAGGGTAAAAATGCTGAAGGAAAGTAGAAATGCGGAGAAACTCTTATAAGGCTACCACTGAACTGAGGGCATTTAGTGAAATAATAACCTCCATCCATGCTCTTGCAACAAATTAGGTAAAAACACCTCCATACCAGTTATGTATGAAATTATCTTGTCTATTTTTATCCTGTCATTTTCAGACTAAAATGACAAATTCTCCCCTGAGACAGTATTCACAACAACCAGGAAATAGTGCTAATGTTGACCTAAATAAATAAAGCTGCTCCTGTGTAAGAATTCCTGCAAGGATCCTTTAAAACAAGATACTTTGAAAACATTTGCTGCAAAATGCATATGAAACCCTGGGGGACCAACAGCCTGCTAGACACTATGGTCTCACTATTCCAGTTTGGCAAACAAGGTTGAGAGCTTTATAAATACACTACTGAAGAAAACAGGGGTACTTAGGGTAAGACTTCTGATGCCAAAACACAAGGTCCCGGTACACCTTTCAGTTAGGGCACAAATAAATTTTCATAGAAACAAGTATTATTTTGTGGAGCTGTACACATGGTTTTGAGCTAAGGTGCACATGAAACTTTAACTATGTCTGATGACCATTTGCATGATGCTTTCTGTCTCAGATGGTGCTGTTACTCCATCTTAACTTTTTGATAGGGTCATTTATTGCTGTTAAAGAGAGCAATTACACACTTAAGCAAACAGATCTCTTTAGATGCATTGTTTATTGAGATGAATTAGATCTACAGTCCTTATTCAATCTGAAGCTGTAGAGCTATGATCCATTTCCAAAACCAAGCTTCACAAAGATAGGGGCAAGTCTAGATGAAAATTTTGTGGAGGTTTGTTTAGGATTTTGTGGTAAACTCAGCAAATGCAGCAGTGTTAGAGGTTGTTGGTAAAAATATTATTGCTACTCCTACTTCATATTTGCATCACAGGTTTGAAGACATGTCTTTTCCATTTGCATCCCACATAATGCTGCAGCATCCTTTCCTTTGCTCTACCTGATAACCTGTCAAAAAGGTCACCCATTAGCAAAACCTCGACTGAGTAGCAATTAGCAGGTCTTCTGTTGCAGCAGAGATGGAAAAACTGACTTTTTTTCCCCAAGACCTGTAGTTAGAATGGCAAAAAGGGGCCATTATTTTCATGTAATGCCCCTTGTGATGCTGCCCATTTGCCTTAAAGAAGTTCTGCAGGTGCTCTATGAGTCAGTACCTTTCTTAACTGCAATGCACATATGGAGACTTTGATGCACAGATATCATTAGGAATTAATCCACTTCAGCCAGCAAAGGCCTTACTACCTTTCACACCTCCACTGGAATTGAACTAGATATAACCTATACATTTTCGCTTCTACTTTCATTTCTGATGTGCTCTCCTGTTCTAACTACTTATAGGAGCCAAAGTAACTTTTGTTTTTGACTTGGGGAACTTTATTGAATAAATATATCTAGAAGTGTTCCTAACACTGAGCAGCACACAAATTCAATGATTACTTTTAGTGTCTCTTACTGAACTGAAAATATTTTAATAACCTGAAAGATTCTTCAGTGAACCATGCTGGATCTGTGCAATTTATAGCATATTTAAATATTTTTACATTGGTACCCAAGACTGAATTCCAATATTTCTCTTTTGTATCTTTGTGCATTTTAATACACTTCTGGGAACACTTACCTTTTATGATGAAACCAATATTTTCTAACGTAAAGTGGTGATTTCAGCTTAAGTGCAACCATATGTATCTTAGGGCAAAGGCTTTTGGTTCTAAATAACTGGTTAACGTTAAGCATCTTTCACAATGAAAATGTCACAAACTACCATATACCAGCTTTCTTAAAGAAACAAAGATAAAACACAGAAGAGGAGAGCTTCTATAGTTAAGGATAAATACTTTGAGGCATCACTACAAATCAAAATTTTTTTCAGTGAAAGTTGCATAACTACAGAGTTATGGGGGAAACACAAACCAAGTCTGCTTGATATTATGAGCCTGTCTCTCTTGGTATGAATTAGATGATGTCCTATTTTAGTTTACCGGTCTGATAACTGGTGGGTAATAACACCATTAATTATGATTCTACAAAACTACACATATAACTTTTTCCTGAATCTGTACAGCATATATCCCTCATCAGTAGCAGCACCACATTTGATTATTTTGTTTCAGGCACAGATCTCAAATCTCTCAGAAACCTGAATAAGTCTTTACAGCTTTGAGGGACATTTTTGTGTCCATTTTACAAAAAGAAAACACTGAGGCAGAGAGCATTTAAACTGCCAGTAAATGACTCTGATAGTGCAGCTTGGTCCCTAAGCAGTTTACCCACAATAATAATGCCGGTCAAGATTTGGCAGTCCCAACACTTTTTTCTAAGAAATATATAATGACGCTTCTCCTGTGCCTGCTGAGTATATTACTTTGACAGTGGGAAAAGATCCATGTAAAAATGTTTGTATCCTAATATCAAGGATATGCCATATCATTCATATGGCCTAACAGCAAATCACTGGCAAGGAGTAATTATTAATTTGGAGGTGAAATTACTTCAGTTTTTTGAAGTGCACATAAATTAGAAGAAAAGGCAGAGAACTTGGGCAAACAGTGAGGGAACAGCAATCAAATTTTCCATCTCTTATACCTTCTCAGACTCACACTGTCTACCCTAAATGTTAAAGGTCACCTGTGGGTCTCAACATGTTTCTTGTGCATTTACTACATGGGCTGCACCCTGGGGTAGTGAATTTGGAAGCTTTATGGAGGAGCTGTGAAATCATAGAATAGAATCCTAGAATTGTTTGGGTTGGGAAAGACCTTTAGGGTCACTGAGTCCAACTGTTAACCCAGCACTGCCAAGCCCACCACTAAACCATGTCTCCAAGTGCCACATCTACACATCTTTTAAACACCTCCAAGGTTGCTAACTCAACCACCTCCCTGGGCAGCCTGTTCCAATCCATGACAACCCTTTCCATGAAAAAGCTTTTCCTAAAATCCAATCTAAACCTCCTCTGGTACAACCCAGGGCCATTTCCTCTTGTCCTATTGCCTGCTACCCAGGAGAAGAGGCCCATCTCCACCTTGCCACAACCTCCTTTTAGGTAGTTGTACAGAACCTTAAAGTCTCCCCTGAGACTCCTCTTCTCCAGGCTGAGCTCTCCAAAGCTCCTTCAGTCATTCCTCCTAGGACCTGTGCTCCAGACCCTTCCTTAGCTCTGTTGATCTTCTCTGGACGTGCTTCGGCACCTCAGTGTCTTGTAGTGATGGGCCCAGAACTGAACACATAATTTGATGTGTGGCCTCACCAGTGCCAAGTACAGGGGGACAATCACTGCCCTGGTCCTCCTGGCCACACTATTTCTGATACAGGCCAGGATGCCATTGGCCTTTTTGCCCACCTGGGCACAGCTGGCTCAAGTTCAGCTGCTGTTGACCAGCAACCCCAGGGTCCTTTTCCACTGGGCAGCTTTCCAGACACACTGACTCCAGCCTGCAGCACTGCATGGGATTGTCATGACCCAAGTGCAGGATCCAGCACTTAGACCTTGTTGACCCTCATACAACTGGCCTCAGCCCATTGATCCAGCCTGTCCATATCCCTCTGCAGAATCTTCCTACCCTCCAGCAGATCAACACTCCTACCCAGCTTGGTGTTGTCTGCAAATTCAGTGAGGGTGCCCTTGATCCCCTTGTCCAAATAATTGATATGACATTAAAGAGAACTGGCCCTGGGAAACGTGACTTGTGACCAGCTGCCAGCTGGATGTAACTTCATTCACCATCACTCTTTGGGCTCAGCCATCCAGTCAGTTTTTACCAAGCAAAGAGTGTATTCATCCAGGCCATGAGCAGGCAGCTTCTCCAGGTGTCAAAGGCTTTACTAAGGTCCAGGTAAACAACATCCACAGCTTTTCTCTAATACACTACATGGGTCACCTTGTCATAGGAGACCAGGTTAGGCAGATGGTCTGGGAGCATATGGTCATGGAAACAGGATGTTGCTGTTTGTGAGCTGACAGCGGTTGTGCTCCTCATCTGGTGCCTTCTTTCCATTCGTGGCTGGGTATCCTTCTGAGCCCTACCTTGCCTCAGAGCTACAGGAGCCTGGTAGCAAGATGAGCACAGGGCTCATCCTCCAAGTGCCTGTGGAGCTGAGTACTGCTGTGCTGTGTGCTGAAAGCACACGTGCCTGGGCAGGTACTAGCAGCAAGCCTCACCTGTGAAGCCCTGCAATGCTGGGGGCCCTCCATGCCACAGCAGCCATCCCATGCTGTGCCACCAGCCTTCTCTCTTTAATCAGGCTTTTTATCAATCAGCACTTGGGTCAAAGCACAGGCCTGAAGAGCAGATAATGCATGCTAATGTTTTCTGATTTTTTATGGGTGAATCATTTTCTGGGCAGCCTGCCTTCCGTGAGGAGGAGAAGGCAACCCAGATACTACCAGGGAAGGAAGGTGGACAGATTCAGATAACTACAATAAATATAATTCTAGATTATTTTTTGGGATAACTCAAGATGTTTATTGTTATTAATAATCAGAGGCCTGCGCAGTTATGCGAGACCAAAATGAAACTTGGCCTAAGGTTTCTCTGGCTTTCAGTGGGTTTGATTGTTGGCTTAAATATGCAGTTCCTGTGAAGTTTCTGTCTCTCATAATCTCAAATTTCTTTTTTCTTGTATTTCTCACAAGTCTTTTGACATTCCTTGCCCAGGAGTAATCCTCACTAAACCTGAACTATGTGGCAATACTTCGAAGGAAAAAAATTGCGACTAAAATCTAGGAGGTGAAAAACAATTAATTAATTACAAGTAGGTAGGTAAGAAGAATGTAATGGAATACTAGTACCTCTCAATTACTTAATCAGGAGCATATAAACCACTGTATCTAAACGTGACACCTTCCTGTACTACCAAGTCTTTATAAAAAAATATATTTTTGTTATTGGTCTAAAGAGTGTTCTTTAGAGAGTAGACCAACGCAAGCCAAAACAATAGCAAAATGAAATGATTCCAACAAAAGTTATATAGTTAATTAACAACATAAAGAGCCTTGAATGTAATTTGAAAAGTGCAGCCCAGGTCCTTAGATCCTTAAATTGACATAGCACCATGGCTTTGTGGAGCTCATCCACCTTGCACAAAGCATCTTGCAACCTTGCATCTGTCTGATGCACCTTGGGCCTCTTAAAGAAACAAGTCAAGAAGAAAACCAAACAAAAACTGTTCAAATCACTCCAATGACGGCTTGACTATATTGATTACTAAATGAAGCTAATTAAAAACTTTTTTCCCACCTAATTCTTTATTATGATAAAGAATTTTTATTTTGAAAACTGATTAGTAGAGCTTATTCTCTTTAATTTATATTTACTAATATAAATAGGCAAAAAGTGCAGATAAATAACCCACAGGCTCTGAAATTCATCAATATGGAGAGACCAGTGTGCACAGTCATGTGCAGTAAATAAGTACAATGTGGTCTGCTGTCAGTATTGCCCATCCTTACAGGTGCCATCTTATAAATTTGATGTCTAAGTTATTCTTTCCATTGCAGCTACGTTGGCACCATCAAAGGCAAGAAACACCTGAAATAACTGTTCCTGATGTCAGAGTGCACACTAAGCCCTGGGAGGTGGTCCCGGTCCTATGTTTTATGGAGGGAGGTGGGAAATTGGCTCTTCCTGGACCAGCCAGAGACACTGTTGACAGCATGCTGCTCTCTCTAGCAGATTCTCTGGAGGAAACAGGGTAGGATTGGAGCAGATGGAGCCAGGACAGGTGACACCCTCTCTGCAAGTTTGTGTCTGGAAGGCAGGAAATGCAGATAGGCAAGGAAGTGTTTGTTAGGGGTCAGCAGCAGAGAGGATGGTAATGGGGCTCAGGAGAGATGCCCCCTACTTAGGGGAGGGGATGCAGGCATGTTTCCCCTTCACCACTGTGCATCACTGTCAGTGGCTGGGATGACAGGCAGAGGAGGGGATGAGCTAACATCTGTAGAAATGGTGGAAGGGGCCTGACAAGTGAAAAGGCTGGGGCTGTGTAAAGGAGTGTCAAACCTCAGAGTGAAAGGCTGGGCATCATATTGACCGTACTGCTTCCCAATCTTTTTGTACACATATGCATAGATGAGTAATGTAAAATTTACATGCACTTCTATGTTTTTTACATGCAGACCAAGACTGACTATAAACCAGAATAGAAATACGGCAATTTAGAGAATAAAAATTAGACTTTAGAGAATGGTTGAGAGCAATGGCACAAGAAATGGTCCTCCTCAGCTCCTGATGCCCTGTAGGTTGAAAAGAGCTATTTGAACCCTTTTCCCTGGAGGTACACTGAAGGACCACAGCCAGCATGGCTGCTGCAGTGAAACCATGTTATTTGTATGAGATAGGGTGAAAAACAGTCAGGAGGACTCCATGTCAGCCATTCTCTCCTACAGATGAGACCCTTTCACATGCAAAGCTCTTGGTTTACAGGAATAAGTGAGATTACGAGAGCACGATCTGAAATGCTCAGTATTTTTCGTCAGTCTTATCAAAAGAAAAGCAACATCAGAAACTGAAGTTGAAAAAAAAAATTAATCCATTATCATTATTTCCCATACATAAATTATGGCTAGATTGGTAAAAACATTCTTACTTAACCACTCTCCTGTATAATGCATAGTTCAAGGGCCAACTGCTAAGAAGTGACAGTGCTTCTCCAAATAAATTTAGAGCAGTTCAGGGTGTAAAAACCATTGCAGCTATGCAATCTCAGACTCCTTTACCTTCCCCTCCTACACATGCATGGTCTGTAGAGGATACACGTATTGGTCAGTTAGGCAGGAGCATGCAATGCAAGGCTGGATACCGCAGGAAAACTCTAAACCCAACCTACTTCATAGTTCCCCATACCCTCCTGGACAAGCAAACTGATCCCTCCTCTGAGAAGGTACCAAGAGCCATGTGAGCTCCTTACCTCCTGGAGATATTGGGAGGATGTTATCTTCTGTCGGCAGGGCACACGGGTCCTGCCACCATGGAGATTCACTGGTCAGACACACCAGTGAACAGAGCAACAAATTTGTACAGATGTAAGGTGCTGGTTGCATAACAAGCCTAGGTGATTTACATTTTCTATCTGCAGGTAGGGATGAGACGTGTTGCCTGCAGTATGTTTGCATGCTCATACATGTACACCTGGAGGGAGAGTAAAGCAGAACCCTTGGAGCTCAGTCAAGGCAGTGATTCAGAGGCAGAGCAGCACATGTAGGATGAGTAGCTGCTAGACAGGTACTTGTTGGGTGGGCTTGGGCTAATTAAACTGATTGGAGAAAGGAATCAAAGATTCAGAAGTGAGAAGAGAACAAAAATGCAAGTAAAAATTCAGTATCCATTAGCTTGCTGTGTAATTTTATGGCAGTTTACAGACCTATGCATGAGAACAAAGTGGAAAGCATCTATTTTTATGTTGTGGAGCGATGCTGAGCTGAAGATGAGACTTAGCTCATGAAACACATTTTGGCTTTTTAGTCTTGATCCACCTCCTGTTACACACTCCTCTGTTCAAAACACCCCACATCTTCATAATATCGCTTGCATGCAGGGTAGTCTTGTTTTGTTACAGGACTTGGGTCAGGGAGGAAATTGGTTTCTGATGCTTGGAACGGCTTTGTACATGAATGATGAGTGAAGATGCAGGCAAACTGGGAGATACAGGGAAGAGAATGCTGTGGAAAAAACCCCAAGAGGATCTAAATTACTTACACAAAAGACACTAGTAATTTGTGTGCTTGTTATTAGGTATCAATGGCATCTCTCCCTGCTGCACCAAAACATGCTTTATATACACAAATAAAAGAAACTGCCATCCACTCCAGTGTTTCTGTTAGTTTTAGAGAACCTCCACATTTAATTTCCAAGCTTAAAAGGAAATTAGAAATCTAGAGGTCTAGAAATCATTGCTGTTTCCTTTCAGAGCAATTCTGAATGTTTGACATCTTATCTATTGTTTATGTCAAGCAAACAGAGACTGGACAACACCGAGTGGGCTGCAGCGGTAAGACGGTGAGTGAATACCTATGAGCCTCGGTGATTCATCGCTCCAAGGAGCTCTCACTTTAATCACAGAGGGCTGCCAGATGAGGTAAACCATGAGAATTTATGACTTTGGGGCAGAGTGACAGCTGTCCTAGGCATTTCAACCCAAAACTACAAATCAATTCTTTTATTAGAAAGTGATGGCATTAATGGTGAAGGGTTGAGCAACCAAACATCCTCCAGGACAAAACTGCCATGTGAAAGAGCAACCCTGCTTGATCCATGGAAAAATCAATCTGAAATGAAAGCTTTTTAATGGCTGAAGGATCCACCTGTAGGATTCCCTCTAGCTAAGGTAATCTTGCCTTTCTTACTGTTGGTCTCCCTGTTTTGTCACAGACACAAGCAAGCATAAAATTTAGTGCTAGGACCTTGTAAGCAGCAATTAACCATGAAGCATCGCTCAGCCCTGTCAGCATCCTTCCATGGCCACTGCACTTAACTGCTTCACTTTCACAGAGACCTTTTTATCCCACTCTGCTGTTTCAGATGATGTTCGGTGTCTATATCATGTTTTACGGATGACTTATGCTCCCTTCACAGCTGCACTTCTCCTCTACCACTAGATGTGTCCTGTCTGCAAGCAGCAATCCCTACAGGTCATGGAAAAATGAAAGCTTCCCTTAAAACTTGTGGCTGGATTGTATAGCTAGAAATTAATAGACCAGGGCTCTATCGTCCCTTACAACACTCACATGCGCAAGTGAATAATTTTGTTATCTATGTGACTTGGTTTCGCCATCTCTGAAATGGAAAAGCTGCCTTTCTGGAGAGATTTTTCCCAAAAATGGATTTGAGTCTTTCAGTCAGCAAGAGACATAAAAGTACAAAGCACTAATATGGGTAGCAGATGTAGCCTGATTACACCCAGAAATAAAGAGAATGAACTAAAGGGGGGACATAGCGAATTCCTTCATACCTCCTACTGCACAGCCCTCTACCTAAACCAAGAAATGCATTTTATTTTAGCAGAGAGACCTGCCCTGGAAAGAGCAGGGAGGTACAGGGGAACCTTATGCAGAGCCCTCTCCCAGACTGACCCGCTCCAGTAAAGGTGATACCTGATTTCTAGCCTCAAAGAAATTTCCACAGGGATCATGTCCCCTTTACAGTCCTATTTTAATTACTTAAAACTGGGAGACTTTCCTGCTTGCAAATACTCAAAGATCAAGATGTTTCAGCCCATACCTGCTGTGAGGACTGAGCCACACAGTTGCTGAGGTGGCCGTCAGAGCTCCATCAGGGTAGTTTAGGGCTGGTTGATTGGTCTGATTTCAGTTTTCAGTAGCTGTGAAAACAGCACAAACAATCAAAAGTGGGGGGAGGAGTCAGAGAAAAGACCTCAAATACTTGCTTTCCAACTGTACTTGTTTTCCTGCAGTTATTTGTAGAAAGCAAAGTCAAGAGCAGTTGTGTTCACAAGCCAATAACCATTTTGCCATCACAAATCTGTGGAGCTGAGAGCTGATACAGGATAATGGTCACCTAGTGCTGCAAATGCAATGCTTTCCTTCAGAGAGAACATGAAATCTTATGTGAAGCCCATTATGATACTGTGGTGTCTGCCTAGCTGTCTCTGAGGAATGCTTACAAAGAGGAGGGTCACCACTCCCAGAACTTCTGGAGGCTGTCACTTCTCACTCTGCAATAGCTGACAGGGCTACCATTATCTGGTGGGAGACCAAACAACAAGCTCACCTCCTCTGAGAAGGGCAACCCACTCAAAGCCTTAGGGCTGTCTGTAATAACACTCTCCCACTAGACTCCATTTGCTTTCAAGAGTGACAAATGTAGCACTGGGGGAAGAGAGACTTTTGAGAAACTCATTAACCACTTGAGATTTTGTTTGTATACCATCCTTGTGGTATACGTTTACCATTTTATTAGGAAATACTGCTATTTTTTTCTTGAACTCTGATCCATTAGAGAGGTAACATCAGTAGCCAGAATCACTACCCAAGTTTCTGTATGGAAGTCTCCTCACCTGAAACTTTCAAAATGTTACACCAAAATGTTGGCGTAACATTTTCCTACTTCTACTTTCTCTTCTTCAAGAGGTCATTCTGTGCACCACATATGCAAGATCAAGTGTTATTTCTGAGGATGTGATCTTTTCCATCACTGATGGGAGAGATGAGAACTATCCTCCAAGTCACCACTGTGTCTATACTCAATTATCAAGGAAAAACATTAAAAATATTTTGACACATATAGAATAGAACAGAATCAAACAACTTCTTTGAAATGAAGAGAAAGTAAAAATAACAAGTCAGCAGAACATTTGAAATTCCTACAATAATGTGAAACACTATTCTACCATTTCTTTGGAAAAGGATTTTCTGTGATGTTGCCTCTGTATGTCCAAGGCAACTGTTTACATGACTAGAGTTCCTAAACTCTATACATTTCCAGCTGAAAGATCAGAAAAAAATGGACAAGTTTGAGAATGCACCTCAGGTGGGATTTTTGATCACAGGAGATTCTTAATAACTATGATGGTTCATAGGATAAGATGATGCAGTGTTTGAAAGAGAGAAAAAGGTGATATTGTCAATATATTCCTGGTGACTTGAGTAGAGTTTCCCAAAGATACAACAGAGCCGATATTGTTGTGAGCTGTGATGCTTCAAACCGTGTATCCGCTTAGCACTTCTGGTCTGGAGAAAATTTGAATTATGACTGATTTCCTGTTCTCCAAAAGGGGATGAATAAGCAGGCTTGTAAAACAACAGATTCCAAGATCTGCCATTAGAGTATTTCTAATGTTTTAAAGACATGGGAGCCAACTTTTTTTTTTTTTTTTTTTTTTTTTTTTTTTTTGTGGAGGTGGTTGGGTCGTATTTCAGTAACATGCCTCATATGTTTTGCTTCACTCCTTAACCTGCAACATTGTACAGCATAGCCAGATACTTGCAGCACATATTGTCACAGACAAGCATGAAGAGTGCTGCATATACAATAGAAAAAATGCAACAGTGACACTTACACATCTATAGCTAAATGCACACTTGTAACCATTCAGGTGAGCTCAGGCAGCCTGAATTATCCAGGCTGACATGTTATTTACTCTTCTCTCAGCTGTGGAAGATTTTTTCCCGGAGCTCATGACCTGCTCCCTTCTGTCGAGCTTGGGTCTGGAGAATAGACCTTCTGTGAGTTTCTTCCAAGAGGGCCCCAGCTCACCTCCCATCCCAGGTGATATTAAGTAAACATTGGCTTTTAACCTCTAGGGAATTGAACTTGACCTTTGTAACCACTGCAAATACCTTCCGAAATAAATGCTTGAGTAACAAGGGAGGAGAAAATGAGGAAGGATTCAGGAGAAAAACAGCATATGCAAAACTCAATTGAGCTGTTTGGTCACTACATCCTTACACAAAGGCGATTGGGGAGGCTTTGTGATGGACGGCATGTCATTCGAAAGAGCTCTGTCTGTAGTCATCAGCATAGAAAGAGGTCCTTAAAAGTCCAGCAGCTCTAGCTCTGCAATGCATCAGGAGAGAACACAGACATCCACCCTCCCCCTTGGCCAGCACTGGAGCCCAAATGGCAAGCATAAGTCACAATCATTTTGTTTGTGCAAAACTCCCTGGCCATGAGTTCACAACCAATGCCTGAGTTACTGTGTGTGCACTCTGATATGTACTGACAAGTACATTTGTACACAGGGGCTCCAAAACACACAGGGTGTGTGCAGTACTTCTCCCACCTAGCAGCAAACTGGTCAGAGGGAAGATTCTGCTGCTTATGGTGGGATCACTCAGTTATGGGAATACAGTACATTCTTACATGTGAGAATGACTGATTTCATAAAACATCTTGGAAATGAGATCACTGTTGTTCACGCTTCCATTTGTAGGCATAAAAATACTATTGTAACCCAATTAATCTTTTTTCCCTTTTGATTGTCACCCATTACATAGTGTGCAGAATGGATATTATTTTTATCTGCCTTTGTTTGGATCTCAGCAGCCTTAATTTTTAATTGAAAGCCATGCTCTTACACCAAAAAACAGATGAAATGGATTTCAACTTCAGTCCTTTGACTGAGCTTCGAGTACTTTATATTAGTTTAGACTGAAAAAAAAAAAAAAGTGATCTATGCAATGCACTCCCTCTTCAGAATGTTTGGGGGGTTTTGCAGATTTTCCCAGCTTTTCCCCCTGCAGCTCTTGGTTACTTGGTCTGGTTCCCATACTGCTCATTCTGGCTTAATGCAGACTAATTTCTATCAGAATAAATAGCATTTCTCAGTTGGTACAAAAGCATGTGACTTCTTTGCCTGAATTCTAAATTCACCACAGGTTACACCTGTGGCCAGTATGGCCTGAAGGATAAAGCAATATGAAAGCAGATCATTACTTGGGTAAACACGAGATGATGCCATGAAGAAGTATTTGGCTCTCCAGGTGGCAGAGAAAAACAACAGCATTACTCTGCTTCTCCGCACTTCTTCATCAAACTAGGCACCACTGGCCATTTTTCATATCACACAGCTGTCTTCCTTCATCTCCTATGACTGAACTTGTGGTTTCAGGAGCGATACAATCCAAGCAGGAATCTGATCGTGAACGCTTTTTCTCTCATTGGTTTGAGGCACCAGCTGGGGAACACCTGTGATTAATAGGACCAGCATTTCCATACAGAGAACACAGGGCAGTTGACAGAGGATGCTACATCTCATCATCCTCAATTTACACAGGAGTAACCAAGGTAGAGATGTTCAAATTGAGGCAGATACAGTGCCTCAGCTCAGAGTCCCTGTCATTTAATACTGACTTTTCTGGGCTGAAGGGGAGCTACCTGATGAAGGGAGAGGGCTGGGGTTGGTTCCCAGTCCCCCTCCCACAGCCAGCCCCCAGGCTGGCAGAATCTGCTTGCTGACCTTTCCAGGAATGGGCTGCATGTCTGAGTGAACACTCACTCAGATCAACCCCCGTGACTCTGGATAAATGAAACACTTTGCTGTCTGGCATATCACTCAGTTTCCCACAAATGGCACAAATAGTCACCACGGCATGTACAAACACAAGGAATCTATTATTGGTGCCTCTTCCTTGGCTCGCCATCATGACGTTCAACCTGGAGGCAAGTGTTAATGCCCTTATAAGGCTCCTTGCATACATTTAAATATGTTATCCTTTGGCCGATGATACAAACTGCTATCTCAGTAGCATACGGCATGGGGAGGTGGGAGATTTTCTTGGCTCTGTGGTGAGAGAGAAATTAAAAAGGAGCCTACAATGCTGAGTCACTGTGACAAATAACTTACTATGGAATGCATTCAGGCTTTAGCAAGGAGGCAGCTGATAGTGAGTCAGTGACTGACTAGTGCCTCCTAGATTTTCCTCCTTGGGAAAGATTCAATTTAATGGGATGAAGTGCCAACAAAAAGTCATTCTCACTGTTACTGAGACAATATCACTAATTATACACATGGTTAAAACTGCCAGGTTGTGTTATATGTCACATAAGATGTGCAATTTTTTTTTTTTTTGTGAGCACAGCATCACCCTGTAATAAAGCACTTCAATGTCTCACTAAAAACACTGATTTTTAGGAGCTGGAAATTTTGCTAAAGTTCAACTCTTTGGCTGTGTTAATTCAAGAATCTCCTCTCTTTTAGTTTAACTTGGCAGGCTTATGGATGTCCTATTTAGTGTTCTGGTTTAGCACTCCATGGCACAATTTAAACCAAACCAGATAGTTTAGTGCTAGAAAAACCCATCTAAGTGCAAAATGGGTAAGGATTTGAGGCAGAAGGTAGAAGAACGTCACAATTCTTTTGTTACCAATAAAGTCAAATTTGTATTTGTTTAATCAGGACCAAATTAGTGTGTCTTCTTTTCTCCCCCCTCCAGTCTGACAGACCTACCTTCAGTCAGGGAATCAGGATCTCGCCCAGAGAAGTAGTTCACTCAGGACCATGGACTTAGAGGAGAGAAGAAGAAAGGAGGTCTTGGCAGCTTTGTTCTGGTCCCTTTCCCCTGGACCCTTAGTCATGTACCTGCCAGTGAAACAGCATAAACATCAGAAAACAGAGCCTCCCAATATCCGAAAAGCTGCAGCCAAACCCCCTTCCTATTCACACATCTTTCTGTTCATGCTGCCTGGCACAGCTGCCAATTACTCTCAAATATTCATGTGATCTCACACACCTGACTGAGGCTGCTCCTTACAGGAGACAACTCGCTGTCTTGATGAATGCAAAAAATATGGAAAAAAATCTAAAAGGCAAAGCTGTCACCCCAGAACCAAGCACTGGATCCTTTTTAGCCAGCCCATCCTAGGCAGCAGGGGATCAAGGGATGAGAAAAACATGATCCCTTCTGTGTTTCCATCAGGCTGCTCATCCAGCTGATGTTCCCTTCTTATTTGCCTGTGCTCTTGCTTTCAGAGAGACCCATAGCATCAACCCTGAAATTCCTAAGATACCATGCTAACCATTACATTATGGGGAAGATTATAACTATTCCCAAGCAGACCACAACCAGATGGAAAGAATCTTCTGCTTCCACCTGCACTCCAGGAGGAGATATGAAGCTCAGTCTGGCACAGGGAACATTTTCCCTGAAGTAATTCCAGCTGAGACACTGCAGTCAGGCTGCCCTTTCTGAGCACACGTATCATAAAGGCATAGAACAATCTACTGCTTGCTTAAGCTGCTAATTGGCAAGTGAATTATACTAATGCTGTTCTATGCTAAAGATTGGCTGCTGAAGTGTAACATCTGTTGCCCAGCTCAAATGAGCTACAGTGGTCCACTTGACAGTGAATAGGGTTCATAACGCTGGTCAAATATTTTTGCATGATACTTTTGTTTGTTTCTTGGACAGAAGTGTATTTTTTCTCCCCCTAAAAAAAAGCTTTTCTTGAGAAATTGTGATATCATCAACAAATTCACTGTCTTTTTTTAGCCCAGTGCACCTCTCTCCAACCCCATGGGACAAAGGGCCTCCTTATTTCCACCACAACTGTATTAAACCCCTCTATTAAAGCAATTGGCATTCTTGATAGAAGAGCAGAGGGGCAGCCAAGGGCTCTTCCAGGCCAGGGGAGAGGCATGTCTAACAGGGCTGCAGGGAACTACTCATTACACCACTGCCAGCGTTATATCATTTGTGGTTGCTGAAGGACTTCGGAGCGAGGCCGTCACTCACTCTGAGATGGTGAAGTGGTCTTAAAGTGGATATGAGCATATAGTTATGATCAAAGGAGTTTTCTTCTAAGGAAGAATTATCTCTCTGTGAAAAAATCACACACAGACCCTGCTTTTAAAAGGAGCAAGTTCATACGGTTTTAAAGAAAGAAAGGTAATCATGTGTTTTTTGTATACTTGTGAGGAGAGGCTCTCAGATATGACCTTTCCAAAACACCTGTCAATGATCAGCTGTAAAACAAGAGATCTCAGTAATATTTTTTCTAATGCAGAGTAAAGAGCAGCCAACTTCCCATAGGAAAGGAGGAGGGTTTTCTCCAACTAATTTTATTTCCTTAAGTCATCTGTTGAAAAGAAAACACTAAATATATTCCTCAGTCTACTCCTTCCAGTGATAGCTCGAAGGAGTAAAGAACCATATGGTCCTTCAGCTGATCTATACTGTCTCCATGACAATGCACATTTACAAAGTTTGCTTCTAACATCTTGGTAGTATGACATCCAATTGCTTGTAATTAAGGGTACGAGGAAGCCTTTTGGGAGGGAAGAGCTGCTTGCTTCTGTGGCTGGGTTCTCTTCCCACCCCTGCTAGAGTGGGCTGCCTTTGAGCACAGGGCTTTGGTAAGGCCACTACACTTCTGTACAGAATTTCCCAGCCCTTCAGCTGGAGGAAGCTAGTTTATCTTCAGCCATGTCAGTCCAGTTTCAGTGAAGAAGATTATATACTTAATTCCTTCAAGTTCCATACAAGTTTTAATGCATAAGACACCTTAAAAGAGCTTTTATTTCTCAGGAAATCTGGGATTTTCAGTCTCCTCCTTGTTAATGCTTATGCATTGTTTTAATTCAGTGAAACCAGATTTCCAAGAAGTTCTCCACTCCACGCTACAATGGGGTCTTGAAGCCATGACCTCCTGGAGCAGGACAGAAGAGTGGCACAGCAAGAGCTGAGCATGGGTACCCTGCACCACAGCTGGGACACAGGCAAAGGCAAAGATAGGAGCTGGCTGGCAGGGAAGGGAAGCAGCATACCAGAAAATAAATGGGCACGATATTCTAGACATAGACATATTTTAAACTAGGGGAAAAAAAAAAAATCCTTGTTTGATCATCTTCCCTTTACTTAAGGCAGAGTGAAAGTTAGAAAGCCCTGTATTTAAGCCCTGTATTTTACTCCTCTCCCTGGGCCAGCCCTCCTCACTCCAGTACAGTGGGCCAGCATTTCTTCCGAGGCTCATTGGGAACATCAGGAGAGGTGTTCCTAGCCCAGGAAGCAGGTCACACCACTCCAAGGAGAGAAGACGCTGCCTGCCCGGCCATGTCGCTCTCTTTGACTTGCAGGGACCGGGTACTGTGAACATGATTTGGGGTCCTGTCACAGCCTGCTCAGGATCCAGATCCCAACAGTCCAGGCTGTGTCCCGAGTCCTGTGACACTGCAAACTCATCCCAATACGGATTTATTTGGCTTATTGACTGGTGTGCCTTTGGTTAGCAGCATGCTCTGTGATGTGCATAGCCATCCACAAAGGGCTAGGGAGCCACCCAGATGAGCACTTAGGTTGGAGCACCTCAAAAATTTAAGGATCTTTTCCAAGATAGCATTTGGAATGGTCAGGATCAAGAAATCACTTTACTGCTCCAAACAAATCATATCAGGTATATCTCGTCAGTATATACATAACATGTCAGTAAATGCAGTTGCCTTTTTGGGCCTTTACCCTTTGCAAAACACTGGGCAATATCTGTTCTGGAATATCTGGGGGCTATCCAGGAAAGACATCAGCCAACAAAAAGTCAGCCCCTACCACTCTTCCTGCCCCACAGCAATGTCAGGGCAATGCCAGGGAGAAATACAGGAGAGGTGATGATGCAGTGGCAGATTTTACATTTTGGCCCCTTAGATCTTTTGTATCTTTCTTAAAAGGAGTAAAGAAAGGATCTGAAATTCTAGCAGGTGGGAAGCAGCATGAAAGTGACTGATGCCATGTTTATGGGCACAAAGAAACAGACTGCCCATAATGGGGGCCCACTGCACCTGGAGATGCACGTGACCCAGCTGAAACAAGGTCTCATCACCAAAAGTGTGGTAGACTTCTTCATACTCCTTTAAATCCATTATATTTCTGGTTTTCTCCATTTTCTTGGCTTTTCTTCTTTTTAAAAAAAGTAGTAATATTTTATTGTTTTATATTTTTCATCTGCATTAAGAGGTTTTTTTAATCACAACTGCAAAAATAGCTTCCGTTTGAATACATCATTTGCCAAAAAGTGTTGACCTATTCCAATACTTACAGCAGCCACTTCACATACCAAATAGTGTACAGTAGTTTGAATTTACTTCCAACAAAGCAAGCCAGGATGTCCCACTACTTTAATGGACAAAAATGATCTTACACAGCAATATAATAGCAGAAAAGTGTTCAGGCTGCATCTGGGCCACAGGCTGTCCATTGGCAGCCTCCACATAAACAAGTGCAGAAAGATGTTATATTGTTATTTTCAGAGCCTGTGAGTTTCACTATTCCTCGACTGGTACAATATATGTCAACACTCCTGTTTTGAATTTCACACATTTCCTTATCAGAAACCAATAAAAATATACAACCAGTTGAAGTGGTGCACGAGACAAATGGGTTTTTTTTTATCAAGGAGTAGCCCAAAATATGGGTTGCAGATCAGGTTAACTTCACATAGTTTCAAATGGACCTACAGCATATATTTCAACTCAATAAGAACTCCAACTGGCTAAGATGTGACTGTAATAAAAAAAAAAATTTAAGAATAATGATACATTTATTTTGAAATAAACCTGACATATTTATTTGATTTGTCAGAATGAAACATTTAGAGCTTTTTCTCTTTCTGTAGTTTGCAACCCCATAAACTGACCCAGGCAGCAAATTCCTATGAATATATCCAGTATTTGGATTTTTTCTAGACTGGCGATGTTCACTAAGAAACCTCTACCATTAACATTTTCACTGTTTGTATATCACATTTAAACACAAACAGGACTTCAAAGACCTGGCAAACCCCTACTCCTTTGAGCAGCTTCCTGCTGCTCTGCTCCTCCCAGTGCTGGCCCTCCCAGTAGTCAGGCTCAGGACACTGCTCACAAATCATCACCGCATGCCTTTGACAACTGAAAATACATGCCAATTCCTAATTATGCTTGACAACCCTCTAGAAATTCAGATTTCTTTTTCGCCTGCCCTGAAATTGCCAGATTTCTCCTGAAGTCTATTTAGGAGTGAAGCTAAGCCTTTTCTAATTAGAGCTGAGTCTCCAGATCTCCCTTCACCCCGTATACCAGGAGCAAAGACAAAGCCTGCCAGAGAGGAGTCACATCTAGACTAGTCTACCATCATTATGCAATGAAAGGAGGCGTACTGTGCAAGGAGGAGTTTCTGTTGAAAAGAGAGACAGCTCAGAGTCACAGCTTCCTCTTTAAGACTCAAAAATTCACGGATTCAGAAAGATTCGGTTTCTCTAGTAAAAACACCCTTCTTTTGGAGAAGAAGACAGCCCTGCTTGGTCTTTGCTAATCTCCCCATTTAGTGGGGAAGCACACAAGATCTGGCGTGCCAGGAGCTTAGGAAGCACCACTCAAAGCTATTTGGTGCCTCTGAGAGCTCCCTGGTGAATGACAACGTAAAGGATTCAGTGTGTACATCCAAGTGTCAAGCAATTGCTGCCTATTAAAGGCTTTAAGGACAGGAAATACTTTCCAGACACACAAGCCTTTTCCAAAGGAATTGCTACTCTGTAGGATGTCAGACACATAATGCCAATGCCATAAGTGTCACCATACAGAAGTTTTCATTCAGAAAATATATGTTTGATGTCAAGAAAATCCAAAGAAATATATCTCCCTTTTAATTCCTCTTACCCCTGCATTTTTCTCCAGGGATTTGGGAAACAGACTTCAGGAGAAGCCTTGAGCAGTCATGCAAAATGAACCGTCTCCAGCTTTCAGAGGGTGAGAAACAGCTAAAAACTTGCCACATCTTTCGTGAGCACCAAGAAAGGGGTGCAGAGCTAGCATAGAGCTCCAGCACAGGTCTGGTGCCTTCACAGCCTGGTGCCCTGGCCCACTGAATCACACTGAGCTGCCAGTACAGCCCACCCTTAGGAATGAGAAGGTGGTGTGTCCCAGGTATGTATGAGAGTTTTTTTGCTAGGAAGGATTTCAAAGCAGAAGCCTGGAAGGGAAGGGAAGTCCTCAGTGCAGGCAGAAGAGCTGCTTACTTCTGGCAAGATTACTGTACTTAAACAAACAAACAATCAAACAAACAAACTAACAGGTATTTTTTCCTATCCTGTTTGGGGCACACACAGAGCAAAGAGCAGATGGAGCCAGGGGCATCTTATAAGGCTGTGGTCAGGCAAACCCCAGGGAGTAGGAGTGCATGGATGGCAGCAAACCCTGAGCCTTGTGGTCAGCAGCATCTCTTTGCTCCTGTAACACTGACTTCAGGCTGTGACTGGGATGCTTCTCCTCAACTTCCTTGGGTTTGGGAATCCCAATGGGCATTCCCTTTCCCAAGTTTAGAAAAGCTAATCTATTTTTCTTATTCCTATTTCCTAGTTGTTTGCTTTACATTTCCATAAGCCAAAAGCACTGCTGTATTTTTAATTTTGATCCCAGAGGGGTTTCCCTGGAGGCTCAGGGTAGGTGGCTATAGATATGCTGCCACAGCAGTGGGAGGAGCTCTTTGTAGGGAGGTTAAGATCTTGGTTAAGTTTATTTAAATGCCTCCAGCTCATTTTGTCAATAGGGAAAGACAGACAACTCCAGGGGTGACTCAAATCAAGATGGACTCACCCTGGAGGTGAGCCTATATAATGTATTATAGCAATGACCCTCCTGGTTTAGACGTGTTAGAGAAGTGGAGTTGATTCAGGCTTGAGTAACTGGCTCAGGGCTGTATCCAGGCTTGGGTTCAAGCTGAAAACTGGCATCTGGAAGAGGAGTTGTGCCCATATCCTTGAAAACTCAGACCAAGGTCTGGACTGAACTGTCACCCAGTCCCTACTTTCCACTGTTACTGTTGCATTTTACAATCACCAAGGTGACTTTCTCCCCCCTCACTTCCCAAGATGTGACTCCTCAAAGTGGGCTGTTTGTCCCCCCAGCAGAAAATAGAGTCACACCAGCAGCAGAGGGTGTGGGGGCAGATGCTTTTTGGGCATAAGAACTGGCAGTTTTTAGAGCCTCCAAAAGAGTAGGCGACTGTGCTGAGGCTCCTTCTCCCACCACAAATCACGAAGCCAAATATCTCAGTTGCACTGCATGTCTGCAGCAGTTCCTTCTCCAGTGCTGGCTAGTGTGGGAAGGGCTCTGTTGGCACACAGCTTGCCCAATCACTCGCCTGTGTGTGGTCAAACTTAAGGTGACCATGTGTTCAAGATGCACATGTGGGCAGAGCCCTTCTGCCACTTTTAGCCTGCCTGGCTTCACAAGGACACCCAGAGCACACCAAACATCAAACTACAGGCAATCAGGCAAATCCTGCAGGGATGTTGGCACCTGGATAGCCCTATTTAGAGAGCAGGCAGGGCAGCAGAGAGTAGGGGTCTTGTCTGCTTCTTAGAGAAGGGAGGGAAACAAGTTAGCTGAAGGTAATAGAAACAGATAAACTTATGTATTTTGTACCCTACAAAAGAAAGGCCTTTCCAGTGAAACAGATGGGTTTAAGTGCCATTTAAAGCAACTCCTGCTTTACCCAAGAAAGCCTCACAAACTTTGAATGTGGATTACACAAGCAGTTTATACAAGAGAGAATCTGGAAACACATCTCCAACATCACAGAAAGTCTTTTTTAAGCAAAGCTGAACCAGAAGAGTCAGAACCAGCCCCTATATCCTTGAACTTCAAGCAGTGCCACTGAATTAAGCTACCTGTGGTTGGGAGCTGAACTTAATTCTGAAACTGCTGCTTCTCCTTCTTTTTTTCTGCTCCCATTCTTGATAGCTCAGTCACAGGGAGACAATATTTAGGAACATGTAACAGCATGGCTCCATTGTTTCTCATGAATTATAAAGACCATCACAAAAGTGCATAGGCAAAAGGTTAAGAGATTTCAGAATAACAATCACACAAGCAGAAGTTGTCATTGGTGTCATGGCTCTAAACTTTTGAGTCAAGCCCCTGATTTAGCGTGTACTGCCTCAGTCTCTTAAAACCTTCGTGTACATTACTTTTCTTCAGGGACCTGAGCAATGAGAGCTAAGCAATAGCTGTCAGAGACTTCCTTTTTCTTCCTCCTTTGTTTGCAATTATGTACTGAATACCAGAGTTATAACCAACATGTACATTAGACCTGGAAATGGTCAAAAGTGCAGAAGACAGGTAATTTCTCATCATGTTTAGCAAAAAGGCACTACACAGAAAAAAGATGGAATTACTGGTTCCCTCACAGTCAAAGCACTACTTAACAGAGAGAAGCTCAAAAAATCAAAGCAGTGAAAGTGATAAGACAGTCAGTCTTCGTTAGAATAATCAGTATGGACAGAGGAAATATTAGCTTGAATGAAATTTAGAGAGAAAAATATCCTCTCATCCTTTGACCATACAGAGTATGGTCATAGACATACTCTTATATTATTATAAGAGTAATAATATTATTAATATTTCCAGACAAAACCACTCACCTCACACTGCTGCTGCCATTTCAGAAGTGATATCTTTGAGAAGAGCCAGGGCTGGTTTTCAATACTAAGCTGATGGAAACACATGTATGCAACAGGTAAACACAAAAATGTAGAGGAAATAAAAATATTTTTAAAAGGAAAGAAAAATTAAACCCGGGGATATAAAATAGAGCGGAGGAAATAGAGGAGAGTCAAGGCAAAAGGCTTCCAGCAGTGAAAGAAAGACTGCAGTTTTGGCCCATCACTTTAACCAGTGCTTAAGAAAGTCTGGAACTGACAAAGGGACATCTTCAACTATACCAGGTTGCTCAAAGTCCCACTCAACCTGGACTTGAATGTTTCTAGGGATGGGGCATCTATCTCCTACTCTGGGCAACCTGTGACAGTTTTTCACCACCCTCACAGTAAAAAACTTCTTCCTCATATCTAACCTAGTTCAACTCTCTTTTAGTTTAAAACCATTATCCCTTGTCCTATCATAACAGGCCTTGCTAAAAAGTTTGTCCTCATCTTTCTTTTAGGCCCCCTGTAAGTACTGAAAAGACATGATAAGGTCTCTGCAGAGACTTTATTAGGTGAGTGCAAAGCACTAGGGTAAACATGAATAAGTCACCAAAACTGATGAAGCAAACTGTTCTCACACATTTGAAAGCAAAGTGACTAAAATGTAGCTGCTGTAGCAGGATGGGACTATACTTTTTAGGTATTTTCACATCCTGGCCAGAACCAGGACAGAAGAGTTTGGGCAAAGCCAGTGAATGACTGAAACTAAGGTATGGGGAAGGGAGATACAGTCACAAATAGATGTCATTTCAGCATGATGCTGGTATTCAGACCAAAAATAAAAACAACAAATCTTCCAACTGAGTATTCACAAAGCATAAAAATATTAGAAAAATGTTTAGGCAACAAAAAGTTATATGAAGGCAAAAGAAGACTTCATTACAAATTAAATCTATGTTTCTCTGAAGGTTGTTGCATACCACCAGTGGTTTCAGTGGAGTAAGCATTCAGGCTATTTGTTTTAGCCTGAGACTCCATGTGAGCAGGAGGATGTGGTTTTCATGTCAGAGAGTAATGAATGGGGAATCTCTTCTTAGAGCCACTTCACCCCACCCCTTCTAGGGAGTCAAAGAAAGCAAAACTGGCTTTTTTGCAGTTGAATTGGAAAAAAATACCAGTTTTGGGCCATAGGGATGGTTCTATTCTGAGTGCTTGTTCTCCCTTGTTTGAGAAGTACTGGGGAAACAATGTCCTTTGGTTTCTGGATGCATTCCTTTGTAGGTGTGGAAGGATGGAGCTTGCAGCCTTTGACGAAGAAGACAAACAGAACAGAATCTACAACAAGAGGAGGAAACACTTGTAGGTTTTTTCTTTCCAGATGTTCATTCAAACATCTCAGCTAACATGAAAAAAAAGCTCAAAACAGACTAACCAAAATCACTTTTAATCAGGTTTTGTTTCCATGGCACTTTTGATGTCATAAGCTTAATAGCTCTTCAGTGATCCATAGAGTCTTCCAGGAAAAAAAAAAGGCTAGACAACCTGAATGCCAAATGTTGAATACACTTTCAAAAATACCACTTCTGAAAAGTTTTCAGGCCTCTCTTCTCTGTTAAGAGCCAAGAGAAACCAAAAATCCAACCAGGAATTCCCCCCACCCCCCCCCACAAACCCCCACCCTGCATATCAATGGAGCTCTTTGAGGAGCAGTTGGAATATATGGGGACCCACAAACATATTATTAAACTGCAATGGAAATGCATAAAAAAGGCTGTTATAAAAATAGCCATAAACCTTTTTTTTTTTTTTTCTACAGATGCAAACTCTCAAGAAGCATCTTTCTGTCAAAACCGAAACAGATGGTGGTGTTGCTGCAGTGGTGTTCTGCAGCACATTCCTCTGCTAGGGAACCATTCTTGGGACAGTATTTTTGCTCCTTGTGGCATGTTTTTTCCAAGGATTTTCTGATTAAACATGGTGATGAATGATGATAGCAGTCATGTTATGGTTGCTACTAACACACACAAGTCTTGCCAGAAGTGAAGTAGCTGCAATTTGCTTTTATTTAAAAGCTTTTGCTCAGTAATACTTTCATGGCTTGATCTGGCACTTGTAGTCAAGCAACATTCCCAGTCCCATCAGCCCTTAAGATCCTGGTCTGATTTTATATAAAAAAAAAGGGGCAGATCTTTACTTGATGGTTTTCTGGGATCTCTGCAACAGTTTGGAGAGCAACATATTCCTCTACCTGCTGGTTTTACTGTGTATAGGAAAGGGAATAAATCTTCAGATGACTTGCTGCTGGAGAAATGAAATATCATGAAATGTACTAAAAAATCATAAAAATCCTAATCTTGATTAGAAGGCTTGCTTCTTTGAAGACAGAGTGCAATAATTTTTATATGCTGATAGCAAAATATGCAGCAAAGGTATACTCTACTAACTTCAATGGAAAGAACAACTTAAAATTTTGAATTTTAAGAGGAAAACTTGATAAAACTCTGAGTAAGAGATGTAAAACATACATATCAAATGATACTTATACAACATTATATGAACAAAATAAAATAGTTCTTTGAAATGAAAGCCACTAACCAAGTTACTTTTTAATTTATGTTTCTAGAACAGAAAAAGGAGAAGATATTATATTCTTCATACATCTGGACTTGAATTCTGCAGTATATGTAAGAGTGAATCTGGATGCTGTGACATGAACCAACATACTAAGCAACCATAATTTCTAACCCATTCAGCAAAATAAGTAAGCTTTTCATACTGAAATAATTATCATATTTTAGAAGGATAAAATCTAACAGAATTTTAAGCATAACTTAAAAAGTGGATGTTCCCTCTGTACATGGAAGGATTTGAACTAAAATCACAATACTGGTGAATTACTCCAGGTTTTTGATTATCTTAACTGAGAGTGTAACAGAGTTTATGGTACCTTAAAAAACCTGTGTACATTTCATAATTTGGCCCCTTTAAACTTTCTCTGTTACAAAACATAGTTGCTTGTCTATTTTTGGTCTAGAATGGGAAGATAATAAATAAAAACACAGATTTAAAAAACCCTCAAACAACAAACCCCCACATATTCTTCCAGATGCAGTAATCACGTATTTGGGTTTTTGTTTGGGTTACTGGCCTATTTGTCTCTCTAATCTTGTGTAATTACAGAAAAAAAGAAGTATGTAGCTACAATGTGTTAAAAGACAGCAAAAAACCCTTTTTATATTTTCATAATACTTCTTTCTTAGCTATCTTGTGTGGCTTGTGTTTTGCATAATGGGACAGATTTATTTAGATATATGTTTATTTACTCATGAATGTATATTCCCGTATTGAAAATTATGTTCTGTAAGGAATACCAGCAACCTTCTCACTGTGAATTCTTCTAGGTAAAGTTCCCCAATGAACCATGCGGACATTCATGTACAGAGCCGTGTTCAAGTTTTAATATGTTTCTATTTATCCTGTTTAAAACCAAATATTTCCAGACAAAAGAGACTGACAGACACATTAAAGACCAAATCAATGCAGATATATGAAGTGTTGTATAACTGGAGCATGCTTAACTCATGCTGCAGAAGCCTTAGAAAGGTGCTTTCCAAAATACTCTTGGATATGAGACCATGCCTTATAAATTACTTTATAAGAGAAGGATAATGAAAAATTATTTTATCCCTGTACCTAATATTGGAAACTAATGACAGCTGAGCTGGGTGAAAGCTGGTTGCTGATAATGCTTAAAAGCTCTGTTAGATATGGCACTTACAAGGCAAACCCAAGCAAAACATGCCTCCCTATTAAGCTAATAAGAAATGCATATAACTATAAATCTTGTGAAGTTATACATATCTATCTTCTAGTTGGAAAGTGAGTCCCTGATTGAAGACAGCGGCCAGGACCTGTGAGGATCCAGATCCATGACTGGATCTAGCGGAAACCCCAAATAATGCAGAATTTTTAAGAGCATGTTGTTATCATCACTACACACACCCACACCTGCACACACAGACTTACACTAACTTTGTTGGGGTTCTTTTTTGGTAATTGGAAATAAAATAAGAGTCTTTTAAAAGGAAAAAAAAAGTCTTACTGAAAGCTGTTAACTTTTCCATCTTGAAAATATTATCCTCCTTTTTTTCTTCTTAGTCATGATTTCTCCTTCCTCAGACTTGTCTTAGCCACTCTCTCCCTCCTGCTTTCTTTCTGTCTTGGAGATGAATGGATTTCAGGAAAGAACTTCAGAGGAGTCTGAAAGAAAAAATCTCTTCCAGATTGGCTATTTTTCGATTAAATCCAACAAATGCATATTGCAGGCAATTCAGAAAACTGGCCATAAAATACACAGTCTTTCATCTCTGTGCTACCTTTTCAGCTGCAGTTCCAGTCAGATCAGAAGCAGTTGGTAAACTTCAGTCAGTATCACTTTCTTGAGGATCCAGGACTTTTTGCAACACAAGTTGCAAAACTTTTAACCTTTGTTAAAAGAAGATGTTCTTACAAACATGCTGCTTTCCCCCATTCTTCCATCACTTATTTGTTTCTGCTGGTGTTTTGTTTTTTCCTTAAGAGAATATAAATTTTCTACTTGTTTAAAATCCTCTCTTAAACAGAGCAGAGTCAACCACCCTCTGGTTTCATAGTCAGTGGTGGGATTCCAGCATCTTTTCTCTCTGCATCACTCATGTAACAGCACTTTTTGTCTCCCACAGCACATTCCTTTGAAGACCCCAACTCGGTCTGCAGTAACGCTTCACCTCAAAAAAACTCCCTCTTTCCTCTTATACATTCTCCACCCCTTCCTCCCTTCCGTCCAATCAGGAGAGTAACTCCAATATTAAAAGCAACCATTTTTTATCAAGCCCACTCAGCCTTTCTGTCCAAGTTAGATAAAGAATGCGGGTTCTCTGTTCCCATTTTAAAGTTTTTCCTTCAAACTAGTATTTCAGAACCTTTTTGCTTTGCCTGTTCCAGGGATACAATTTCTCTTATGTTTAATTATTTTCTGTCCTAAAGTTCAGTATAAGATCAAATATTGAAAGGTACCATGTAGTTCCCACTTATCCCAGATTTACATCACAGTAACAGAGAAAAATATGGACTTAAAGCCCCAGAGAGATGTCTGTGCCACAGATGTCATCGTTATTTGCATGTACTATGGTGTCCCCGATAAAAAACACATGTCTCTGATTCACACAGCCACCTCAGAGTTAGCTTTTTCTTCCCCAGACACGTAATATGCACATAAGGAGAAAATAAGGGCATGGCAAACATAAAGGCAAGCTGAATGGCAGCAGCTTTAGGCTCAGCAGTTTCTGTTTGTTCCACTTTTGTAGGAGATCAGTGGCCTGTGAAAGACAGAACACACTAACTGCACTGCAGCCCAGCCAGGAGCTCAGGAGTGCCAGACTGTCATGCAGATTTTTGCCTGTGTGTTTTGAAATTAAACCCAACAGAGCAATAAATACTCAGCTTGATACACCTCAGATCAAATACTTCATTGTTCTCCATATATATCATGTACAAGACTGATCCCACCACAGCACTTCACCTTTAGAAGAGCAACTTGTGTAACAATTACAGCAAGGAATGAGGAGCTGAGAGCCCTAGGTTATGGTCTTAGCTCTGTTTGAAATTCCGCCACAAAAAAGGAAAAAAAAAAAAAAAGGGTTTGGAGAGTTTGATGGCAGGGTACCCCACTGACTCCTGGAGCAGGCTGTGATTTACACTAGCTAGTGTTGTGACCAAGGCTCCACTTCTGCTTGACAAGCCCTGTTTTATTTACATTCCTAGTAAAAAGAATCTCTGTGCTTCTTTGCTTAAACTTGCTAGTTTGAGAAAAAGTACAAGCTGGCCACTCCCTTAGAGGAATGAGACCACAAACTCCTGTGAGTGAGAGGGGTCAGGCTGTGCTTCTAGCTCACGCCTGCAGTATTTGTCAGGATGAAGAACAGGATCATACATCCTGCAGGGAGCTTCCTTTTAATCATGGAACTTGAGCATGGTGACAGAATTCTTTTGGGCGAGACCTTTACACAGATACTCAAAACTAACTATTAATAATGGACTAAATTGAATTGAACATTGATTGGTGTACTGCTACTAGTTTCACACTCCCAACACTTTCCAAAAACTAGAGTTTATATAAATCCTCTTTATCTGACTTATGATGGCTTCAGATCAATCCCAACAGCCTCTACTGTATTTGAATGCTCTCTAATTTCATTAGTCTGGCTTTTTTCATAGGTGTTTTTGCTGTGTTCTGATGATATTAGAGTAAATCATGCAACATTACACCGGCTTTTTGGTGATGACCATCCAGTACGTAAAACAACAACAACAAAAAAAGCAGAAGATAACAAGCTGTGGCTGCTGCTTTTTTAATTTTTTGCACACACAGGATGTCAGCCACATAACTTCCACCCATTTTAATAGCCTTACACAACTGAAGCCCTTTTCATATGTTTGGGCTAGTACTTATAGCACTGTAATGTATTTGTGGGACTGTTTGTCCACACAAAAAATATTTCCTAAAATATGCTTAGGGGTCTGAATGACGAAAGGGAGTGATTTATTTTATGATCCTTTTTGTGCCTGCTCTCTCCAGTTATCCTTTGAACACCTCTGCAGAGATGCCTCAGATAGTCACCAATTTGCAATGAAAGAAATCTAGACTTGGTACAACTTTACTTCAATGCAAACTCCAGACTGTGAGCAGCTGCCACATGGAGAGATGAGACAACACCATAGCAAGTGTGGGAAGAAGGGCAGCATGGACTTCTGCCTGAGAAATCACTGTTCATCATAGATTGAGTCATCTGTGTTTATCAGCCGCAGCCCTTGGGGTCTAAGTTGTCATTTAACATACTTTTACACAGGTCCAGAGTTACATAGAGGTCTTCGGGTAACTATAAATAGGATTTGTAGCTATGGTAAAGCCCCTTTACTTTGCTAAAGAGGTGAAATGAGGTTTATTGTAAATAAACATTCAAATGAAAGCTTTTCAAAAGGCATGGTCTTTGGGATTTTTGACAAGAGATATAATTTAAATAAAGTGAGTATTTTTAAATCACATTATTTTGTTCTCTGTGTAAGGGGCATGCAAAACATGAATAGGTCACTGAATAATGGTAGATTTGGTGGAATTTGCTTTTTTTTGGATGGGTGCCCAAGTAGTCTAAATTATGTACACACATGCTGACATCACTGGATGTGAGATTACAGAAATGGAGACTTAGATCTGCCTTTTTAGTAATTAAAATTTCTGTTGTATTAGGTGTCCTTATTAGGAGTCTCTGATCCCATTTAATTCCCGTTGTTAGAGTCCCTGTTGCCTGTTTTTAATATTCTTGCAATGTAACTACATTTTCATGTTGCTTTAAGGACCTTATGTGAAAAATACCCAAATAAACAGAAAATAGTTAATCATATAATTTCTGGATATTCCACATGCAAGTAGTATGAATTCAGGTCATGGAGCACAGTGAATTTATGGGGATACTACACTGGCTTGTAAGACCAATAAAACAGAAAGGCAGAGTAGATTGCTTTAGCTGGTTTGCAAAGAAAATTTTGAATATTTCATTTGCATTTTGTTTACCAGGAGCTCCAAGTGAGTTTCAGGCAGACATATGTCCTCATGAGCTAGGCCATCTCATTTGCATTTCAGCACTGCCATGTTGCTGTGGCTGGGACAAGCAGAAGGAAGAGACCATTCATGTAAAAAAGGCAAAATTCAGTATTGTGATGGCAGTGGGCTGACCGTGTCACTTGCTCCACTGCAAAGTGGTACCTGCAACCTCTGAAGGCTGGGTAAGGGCATTAGCAAATGACTAACTGACTAGGTGAATAATGTACCATGGTTCTTGCACCATCCTACCTTGCTAAACTGTCTATGCACCAAACTGTCCATGCACCAAACTGTCCATGCAATCCAAGAGCAAGACTGCACTGTGGCTTGGCTCCTACTTCTCCTGTGATGGAACATTGCCCTGAGGCAGAGCCTTGATGTTCCTGACTTGGTGGTAACTACACTGGATGCCATATTTAATATAATGTCTATATTTCAAACTGACATAAATCAAAAATCTCATAATATTACTGAAAGTAGAATTTTGGATAGGCAAGAAAGGAGGATGAGCAAGAACTTTGTATATACTGCAATTGGATATCCAGCTGAACATAATACTAAGTTGAAATTAAATATCACTGTTAACTAACACAAATGAAGTGTTTTACTGATATTTTGTATTTAAATTCCATTCCTCTCACATTTTGCTTGGCAGATATCTGAAATGTCTATCAGACTTGTCTTTTGCCCCGGACCACTCATTATTGTGTTTTCAGCAACAAAAGACCAGTAGTTGCCATAATAAATCAACCTGGTACTACCTCTGGAAATGGTCAGTCCTAGTTATTAAGCATTGACCTGTTTATATTTTACCTTGCAAAACTGAGAGGTGTCATGAGAGGTGAGGCGAGTACTGAAACATTTTGCCATGTAGTTTTAGGAGTAGATGCTCTTCTAGGTCTTTGCCTGCAATTCCCAATAAGGTGGGGCAGGCTCAGTGCTTTTTCTTGGCTTCAAGACAGTACAAATGTTTTGCTACAATGAGCAGGACATACCTGCCAGCAAAGGTGTGACATCATATATCTTTCTTTCAGAGAAGCTCCGTTCTCTATGTTCAGCAGTAACTCCTGGAATCTGACATATTCCTGTGAAAAGAAATTGTCTTCCCTGGTTTATAGATTCCCCCAAATATGCTGTATATATGCCTCAACAATGAGTACAAACTTTCAGTTACTGACAAAACAATTCAGAATACTGGATGAAAGCAAAGACATTGAGATTTTCTGAAGAAACAATCCTGTGATATTTTCTTGTTTTGATCAAAACAAAAGTATTTTGAGGAACACTGTTTTAAATAATATATGGGGGGGGGGGGAAATATGTTACTAAAATCTCCAATATACAAAACTTTTTTCTGCTTCCAAACAGTTGCATTTCTTTTGGCATTGGCTAACTTTCCCAAAGAGTTAGAAGCAATACCAAACAATGTGAGTGCATGTTGAACATATTTTTTCCAGGTGTCTACAGACACAGCATCATCTTGCAAAGTGTTTTGCTGGGGAGATTTCAACACTGCATGTTTCTGCAATAATTTCAAGCATCTGGCTACAGACCATATGGCCAGCTTCCTCAACCTCCTGATAAAGGCTGGGTGACATTCCTGGTTAGAACTTCTGTTGGTGAAAACTGCACAGCTGTTTTGGCTTGCAGATGACCCTCACTTTTGTCAGATTTTTCATTCAAGTTCAAAAGAAACTATTCCAGGGTCAGAGAATTTTATTTTTACAGGCTTTAGAAAGCTCAAAATAAAAATGAAAATTTTCTTGTTGAAAGAAGTATTTTATCCAGTATGAAACATATTAATTATTAACTTTGCAGCCCTTCGATTTTTTTTTTAAATTATTTTTTTTGAGTGAGCCAGAAACTCTAGAATCAACCTCAAGGTAAAACTTGCCCTTTCCAAAAGGACTTGAGAGGCAGAGAAGCAAATCAAGTGTTCCAGATTGTTGAAGTGACTTCGCAGCAGTATTATTTTTCTTTACCTCAGGCTAAATACACACCAAAACACCTGCATATATGCCTTTGCATACCATGCAAATGCTTTGGGGTCAGGTGAGGGCTCTCCAGAGAGACAACAAAGTATTTTCCCTAAGTCTTTCCCTTTGACGCAATTTATCTTCCTGCCTCTCCTGTACCTCTCCAGTCCCTCAGCATAAATGACTGGGAGAGGTGCTGCTGAACCTGGAGTCCTCTTGAGCAATCTATGTTCTATTGAAATTTATGAGATTCATTGCCATGCTCCTTGAATATTAAAGAATAAGGGGAGAAATTAGCTGCTGATTACAGAGATTTTTATATAATAGAAGACTGTCTGGCTTTAGTCACTTCTTGCTCTTTAGCATGACAGTTCACCGTGGAAATGAGAAGTCCCCAGCACATGTGGCATCTGTTCCTACCTCACAAGGTTAAGCTGCCCACAGGTGGAGTCCCTGCTCATCACACAGCACCGGCAGAAGTACAGGAAAAAGCGAAGTCAAGAATAGTGCTGACACAAAGCTATCATTAAAGAAGAAAAAAGAAACATGGTGACCAAAGTCATTTAGATGACTAGGCCATTTAAGATGATTGGAAATGAGTGTATTGCTTACACTACCTGCTCACCAAGGTTCAGCACTGGCTTCCCATGTTGTAACCAAAGTGGAAGTGTCAGAGCTCAAAGAAACATCTCCCAAATTGTGGTAAAGGAGAAAGACAGTGCTGCAATTTCAAAGCAACAGCACATTTGCCTCCCTCCATCTCCTTTACTCTATTCAACTTCTGTATTTCCTCAAAAATTGGAAGCAAGGTTGTGCATTAAGCAAATTCACTTCTCTTGGATGTTGTGTACACAGACATCCACTTTTTCAGATATTACACCAAAGTAGTCCCTTATTATTGGCCAGCAGGACCAGGGAAGCGATTCTTCTCCACTGGTTAGGCCTCACCTTGAGTGCTGTGTCCAGTTCTGGGCCCCCCAGTTTAGGAAGGATGTTGAGATGCTGGAGCATGTCCAGAGAAGGGCAACAAGGCTGCTGAAGGGTCTGGAACACAAGCCCTGTGAAGAACGGCTGAGGGAGCTGGGGTTGCTTAGCCTGGAGAAGAGGAAGCTCAGGGCTGACCTTATCACCTCTTGAAAGGAGGTTGTAGCCCAGTGGGATTGGTTTCTTCTCCCAGACAACCAGCAACAGGGTGAGAGGACACAGTATTAAGCTGCACCAGGGCAGGTTTAGGTTGGACATTAGGAAGAAGTTCTTCATAGAAGGAATGATTGGGCACTGGAATCGTCTGCCCAGGGAGGTGGTGGAATCACCGTTCCTGGAGGTGTTTAAGAAAAGGCTGGATGTGGCACTCAGTGGTCTGTTCTTCTTGACAAGGTGGTGTTAGGTCATAGGGTGGACTTGATGATCTTAAGGGTCTTTTCCAACCTAGTTAATTCTGTGATTCTGCGATTTTCAGATTTGTATCCCTTACCTATTGCCATGACATCTGATGAGATAATCCAGTGGGCAAACCTGATCAAAGCTCAGGTTTTTCCCTTCCTCCAACACAGGGGCAGAAGCAAATATAACTGCTTCCATCTCATTAAACAACAAAAAAGCCAAACATTTTTCATGTAGGATCTGGAACCATAATTTTCTGATGTCAAAGTTCACATGAAATACCTCTTATGTTGTCTCAGTCTATTTCCTGGCATAGAGTTGTAATCTCCGAGAACACATAAATGTTTCAGTATTAGTACTAAGAAGCCACATGAGGGAGCATTTGGAGAATTGAAATGCTTTCCTTGTATCATTGTAAATAAGGGAGGGAATCAAACTTGATCCCTCTGGGATATATGGAATTCAGACAAATCTAGATGTTATTATTCATTTCTCCACTCATACTGGGATGCGGAAATTGTGATTCCCACTGAGGACAGAGTAGGTTTTTTTAAAAAAGCCCATTAATGGTCTGAAAGAGAATTTCTTACTCTGGCCAACATACGCTGTGACTGGTATACCTGAAAGGGAGCGCAGATAAATGGGTTTACATTTCAGCTACGTGAAATTATAAGACACTCTTATTCCAGGCTGAGTGTGACAGCAGTGCCAGCTTTCCCAGATTATCAGCAGCCTCAGCTGACAGTGGCAGGGAGTGGTAAGGTCCCAGTTCCTGAAATATTCTGACAGAGCAAATAGCTCACCCTACATGCTTCTAAATTACTTTTACACCTAATGCTTTTATGTCTTAGAGCTTACTAAAAAATGAAATCCACAGGTATACAAAGTTAAATTAATTGCACTATTCTTAGAAACTGACTCAATTTTTTGAATATTTGTGGTTGGAAACAGTGAGGCTAATCAAAAAGGGAAATAAAAACAATGTCTACATGAACTGCAGTGGGAAATATGTATACATTTGTGCTCTGTACTCTTATCAGAAAAAAATCGCCAGCTGCAACTTGGGCTATCCTCATTGACAAAGTCAGCTCAGCCAAATAAAATCATACGACTTTACCAAAACCATTTTTGTCAGTAGTGCTAAACATGTGCTCAGTAAATAAAACATTTAGCACTCTACCTCAAAAGTCAACATTCATAGGACTTGTCAATCAAAGAAACTCATATTAAAGGTAATTTTGAAATCAACAGAAAAGGACTCCACCAAGATCCTATTTTTTCCCTCATTATTTATATCTAAAATTGGATAAAGAGCAAGTAATTAATGAATTGCATAAAAATCAGGTTGCAGCTATGATACTACGCTCACACATTGCTGTGAATGTTTGACTGCAAAATTTGCAACTCCTTCTAAGGGGCAGAAGTTCCATTAGTCTCTTTGTTCCTTCTGCCTAAATTATACCATCAACTCCAGGCTTGGCAGAGAGGTGGAAGGAAAAGAGAAAAAAGAAAGATAAACACAACCTTGGATCTGATGGAGGAGGTTGGGAGTCTCCTCACTGCAGTTTTGGTGGAAGGAGTGGTGGATGCCTGCTGAGACATGCCAGGTCCAGGGAGCCTGATGGCTATCTCCAGGCTGCCACGGGGCTTGGCTGCCTGTCTGCCGGGTGGCCCTGCAAATCACAGCGTAAAACTGATCCACACTTGAAATAATCCCTGTTTTTCTAAGGATTAAACTTAACCCAGATCAGTCCAGTGAGTGGTTTACGGCTCAGTCCCCTGCCAAGTCTTTTTGTTGCAGCCAAAGGGGGAGCAATCTCTTACACAGGAGCATGCATCTGAGGACAGGATCTCTGCAAGTCTCTTCAGCTGCCAAACCCAACAACCTGGACATGCACAGCCTGATGGTGGAGGAGAGGCTGGCATTCATCTCCTCTAATTTTTACCTCTCTCACTGCTTACTGATTTTCTTTGCATGAAATCATCTGACCGTTTTTATTAAACCAAAGAAGCTCTGAAAGTCTGGTGCTTGCCGATATCCTCATCTCCAGAGAACAATTCTTTCCAGCTCCAGGAAATAGGACTTTAAAGGTAAATGGTACTACAGTGTTAATTTCAAAGTGAATTATTCAAAAAGTACTCCATATGTCAACAAGCATCATTTTGTGGAACTATATTAATGTCTTAAATACAGTTCTCTCTTTCTAAAAGCTGTTTTATAGATCCAGGAAATACGTCTGGTATGAAGAAGTGCTTATTGTAAAGGATGTTTTAGCAGTTGTGTCCAATTACTGAGAAAGGCAGGATGTAGTCCTTATATAAGAAATAGCACAACAGAAATAATTCCTTGGGGCTTGAGAATCTTCACACTTTCAGATACTGCACAGTTATCCATTCTTTCAAGATACCAGATCAGTTTTGTTTCATAGTCTTNAAAAAAAAAAAAAAAGGCAGGCCTCCTTTCAACAAAGGCTCCGTGTAAAGAATTGAGAAGCTGACAATAAGAAACTCTTGCTTTCCAGCAGAGATGCATGAAAGTAAATCACTCAAAAAGGACCTCAGATCTTCCAGGATCAGCTGAAACAAGCAGAAAACTCCCAATACTGACAGCAGTGGCCATTCAATAAGGAAAGGACCAGACTGCAAAATTCCATTTTATTCCTCTGATTCAACCATCAACTCCCTTACTTCAATTTCTCCAATCCAAAAGATGGAAAGAAGACATACGAGCTGCAGAAGGCCCTCTTCTAGATTTCTCCATATTGACATGTTATTGGACACTGCTCAGCAAACAAACTATAGCCTTACTTTAAGGGACAATGTATGTTCTTTGAAATTGTACAGCAGTAGGGAAGTGCTAGGAATCTGAGCAATCAACAGCAGCAATCTTGGTTTACCGGATTTCTCCATTCAGATGAAAGAGCCAAAACTTCCCAGCTTTTATGTCCCACATCCATTACATAAATTCTATGGCACTGAGGATTAAAAACAAATAAATGCAAATATTAAGAGGATTTAAAATGTCTGTGAGGTGGCTGTGCCCCTGTTATCTTTAGTAAATAATGGCTGAATCTATCTCTGTTTGTGTTACCAAATTGCTTAGAGGCTCAGCCAGGCTTGGAATCCTACAGTGAGGGCCAGTACAGACTGAGCCATGAAGGTGATAGCAGGCAAGGATTGTTCTCATCCCTATTGTACTGATGATAATTGCAGCGTGGGGAGATTACACCCAACTGAGCACCAGAAGCAGTTGCTACCAGTGGTAGTTCAAGGGACATGGCAGAAAACTGGATTTGTTACCTCTGTGTCTAAATAGTGTCATAGCTATAACTGTAAAAATCAGTAGGTCCCCCTTAAAAAACAACCTGCCTTGTTTAAGTCATGATTATATTCCCTGAACCTCTGCAATGCACTTCCTTTTCTTCACTAAAGAACTGGGAACTGTGATGTTAGTGCTGGGAACTCAAGCTTACTTGGGAGGCTGGATTTAAGATCCAGGCTTTGGTCTTGGCTCTCCATCTCTTACTATGCAGGTGAAAAATCTAGTCAGAGTTTATTTATATTTTATATATGGTTATATTTATATCAAATACTATCTGGACTATTGCATTGTATTACTGGATGAGTGCTATCATTCCAGTCTGTTTCTGCTCCTCACTCTCAAATTTTCCTCTCCTCAAGTGTTGAGTTGATCTACACTGTTCGTACTTTAAATATAGAGGAGAGAACATTTGTGGTGACACTTTTCAAATCAATTAAAGCCCTGTAATATTTGGCTGTCTTGCAAACTGCACACAGCTGCCAGTTCCCATAACCACAAACTCCTGCAAATCACACTGGCTGTTTGTGATGGAAAACAAAAGAATGAGATCTATTCAGTGGGTTTCAGACCTTATTTTTATAGTGAGTTTGACATCTTATGCATTTGAACTGACCACAGTGTTGTCTTTTCACACTGACAGTTAATATAAATAAAATATGAGTGCCATATTTTGTTATTGTTGATGACTTGACTTTAAATCCTCAGGTTTATTTAAAAAAATAATACCTCTCAAAACATATGGTAAAGACAATAAATCTTAAACTGCTTTTCTTTGTGAAAAACACTCATTGGCATATTCAGCTACCTTATGAAAATCACCTGCATTGCAAGCAGCCAGAAAGAAACAAAATCTTAAGACATTTTCTTATGGACAATTAAAGGATGAGAGCTTAAAATGCAAAATTTGTCTTGTTGGCTAGCAAGTCAAACTGGTTCAGGCAAGGACTTGTGCCACACATTCACCCCTGGGTTATGCTAGCATTATGGTCTCCTGACCATAATTTTACTGCCATACTGTCAAAGCCTAACTATTGCTACTACTACTACTACGACTGCTGCTACTACTACTACTAATTCTGAAGATTCAATAGGAGGAGAGCTTGATGGGGGAAAACTAGAGGACAGCCCACCACAACCCTGTCTGCCCAGCGCTAGAGCTGCTGTGCAGAATTTCACCACTGCTCGCACATGCTGCTGAGCACAAGCAAACAGAATTTTTTCCCTGAGATTTACAAGCTGGCCAAGTTTCAGCAGATTTTCATGAGGCTGGCTAAAAGAGCATCATCAGCACGAGGCTGGCAGACCTGCTTACTTACCAAATAACACTTAGCCGATTTTTGAATTCCTGTTCTCAAGCAGGAAGACACCATAAATGAAACAAGTTTTCCTAGAACAAAAATAAAGTACTAAACCAAAATATTCCTCATTATCTTTACTCCACAGGTTATTCTGATTTCTTTCTCACACATACACAAGTTATCTTTACATGATCTTTAGCAGAAAAAATACCAGTCCCAGTAACAAAACTCTACCAAAGTTGAAAACCAGATAAAGATGGTCCTTACTGAGCCATGTCAGGCAACTTTCATCATGGTGCTCTAAGCTGAGCCAAAAAAATCTGTACATTTAAACAGTGTAAGGGAGACAACTGGCAGGAGAAGTGTATCTGAGACATGTCTGGAGGTGAGATTTGAACAAGAGATGATTGCAAAGAGCTTTGGCTCTAAAAGTAATGTGTGGGGTGAATGATATTCGCTATAATCATACCTTTTTTTACTTTTTTTCCTAATCCACACATGCTTCTTTTTATGAGCTAACTTCTCTGGAATGAACACAGTTCAAAACATAATTCTTACACTTTTTAGTGATACAGATATTTGTATGTGGCTACCATGCCCATGCTGTCTGACTGAAAAGAGGTGACTGCTTTGTAGGTAGACAATTTATATAGCTCACCAAAATAGGTCGAAGTGCCAAACATAATTTCATTTAATTTGTACAAAGCCAGTCAGAAGTCCAAGTCTTGCTGTCCCTCCAACCACGTCCTGGGACATCTTGGGAGGGTACAATAAGGGCTGCTGGAAGGTGTATTTATGAGTGCCAGGGTTCATTGCTGTGCCTAATTCCATCTGGTTTGCTGGCATAGTGGAGGCCCACAGCCCATGATGGCCTGCAGAAGGCAGTGTGTGGCACAAATTGTAGGTGAGCTAAGTGGTGCAGGGAGGGACTCGGTCGCAGACTTTCGCAAGGGCATCCACTTTGCTCATGAGCAGTTTTCTCAGGGGCAGTCTCTGTGCACTGCAACTGTACAGGCTGACTTTGAAATCTCATAGAGAGCCTATGGTATTTTCTTCTTTCTTTGCGCCTCCTTTTATGGGAGCATTAGAAAGGGCCTGAAGAAAGATTTCCCAAGTCCTCTTCCTCAGCTTTCTTGGCCCCTCCTGCAATCAGAGGTGTTTGGAGCCTGTTTTCTATCTCCTGAGTGCCATCCCCCAGAATGTTTGCTCCCACTCATGCCCTTATTCTCCCTGCTCTCTACCTCTACCCTTCTAGGAGTGACTGGCACAGCAGCCAACCTGGGTTTTTCCACAGCTCTCGGCTGGTGAGTTACATACTCAGACTGGCCCAACTGCACTTGCTCACCAAAGGTCTGCTCCCTCCCCACTAAATGCAGTAATTCCCATTAAACTTCTTCTAGAGGGAAAATAGGTTTCTCATGGTATTACTTGTGGTCTTTCCACCAAAGCGGTAACGTATGAGCTTAGCATCAGCTCTTCCACCATCACTGAAGAAAGCTGTACTGACCTGGTTAACCTGTGTCAGAGGCTCTGTCCCTTACTCCCACAACAAACTCTTTTCGACTACAGGAGAAAATGGATCAAAGCAAAGCAGAAAGAAAGAAAACATGTGCTGCAGTCTTTAGTTTCCATGATCTCTCTCTTCTTCCCTTGAAAAATAAATGAGTTACTGTGTGGTCTGTTCAGCAGATGGGTCAGCAGGGGCACTCTCTGCCCTGGACATTCTGCATGAAAAAAGGTATGAGTTTACATTTACTGCATGTGAATCTACATTTTGAAGTGAATTCACAAACAAGTGCACTTACAGTACCAAAACCAACCACGTTAAGAAAACTTCTGTCCCAACAGTCTGAATACCAGTGTCAGAATCTTAATTGTGTTGAGAGTTTTATAGGTCCTGAAATTGTCATGCATGTACCCAACCAAGGGCAGGTCTTCAGCGATTTTCTATCATGCATAGCTTGCTCACAGGATAGCATGTTTAACTGGAATTTGTCTAGTAGCTGCTTAAGGGATGTAAAAAAACGACTGAAGAGCACAATGGCAGCTGATTAGAAAAGTGCCAGCTGATAACATCATTCTCCTCTTTATTATACATATATAAACCCCTATGGGCTCACTGGGATTAATATCTTAAAACCCACACACAGTTTTTTCACAGATAGTGCAGATGGAGTCTGTTCTATTTGTCTGTGCTCTATTTATCTGTCAATGGCTATATTCTGGAAGGGCACATTTCCTTTCATTTTTTTTCTCTAGATTTTCAGCTTCTAATTAATGAAAAATTGGTAAGAATTTTGTTACACTTTTTTTTTTTTTTTGTGAACTCTCTCTTCTTCTCTTCCAACCTCAGAATTGCATACCACCAAGACAGCCCAGCTGCCATTCTAAATGCACTGTAAAGTACTGAAAGATGTTGCTATGTCAGTTCTAAATTAATTTGGTTTTGTCTGAAAGTCCATCATTTTCCTCTTTCATATCTAAATCACTTCTACTTCAGCTGTCTCTTTTTTCATGTTTGGTGTGGTGACAAGAAATAAAAATGACACTTTCAAAAAAAAAGGAACTGACTGATTTCTAAAATAGAATCATATATTTATACTTTTTCCCCACATGATTTATATTGCCTGTTTTTCTCATCCTTTTTGAGCATAGCTTGCCAGGTTTAGATTTAGAGCAGCTTCTAATTTTTGGCCACTAACCTCTTTCAACTAAACAGCACTTTACCTCTCATTTCATGCTTTCTCTTCTTCCTTAACAGTCATTTGTGAATATAAAAAATCAAGATATTAAAGAGGCACATCTTTCCTCAGCAGCCTCCCCAGAGAAGACTGACAGAAGTACATCTGTGAGATCTTCAACAATATTCTTTAATTACCTTGCACCTTTATTTTCTGGTAACCTACCTGTCACCATATAATCTTTATTTTTCTCCTCCAAAGAGTTCCTTGTTTGTTTTCTCACTTTGACCTCCTATTTTCCACGTCTGCCCTTATCAGTCAGAATTGGGACTCTTTATTGGCTCTACAGTCTGCCCAAAGTACTTTTGTGATTTAACCATGAGAAAGCTTTTTCATTGTTTGTTTGTTTTGTTTTGTTTGCTTGGTTTTTGTTTAATGTGCCCAAATACATTTGAGGGCCAATTAGTGGCTGAATATTTGTGTTGATAACGGCTTTATTCTCCCATCTTCTCTGATTGTTGTTCATCTTTCTCATTCTTTGTGGCTTTCTTTCTGATGTTTGCACCTTATTTGTAGACTGGAATTCCTGGTTCACACCCAGAAATAAAAATATTGGCCTATTTTTGCCTGCCCCAACACACTTTCTTCTCACACCAATTACTCCCCTCCTGTTTTCTGAAGCAACTCAACATCCAATGTATACTGTAGAGTTCAAACACTTCCACACCTGCTGTCTTAGACATTCAAGTTTCACATCCACAGATAAAAATCTTTAAAGGGAGATTAACATCTAATAACAAACTCTGAGGAATGGACCAAGTCCCAGCCTTTGATGTCTCCCCCCTCCACAGTAACGAAATCTTTAAACTGATGCTAACCTTACACATTTGGAGTTACCAATGAGACAAAGATAATACTGTGCACAGCTTGATTGAGTGGATTTCTGAATAAACAATAAAGTTATGTGATAAACTACACAAAGATCAAAATCACTGGAGTTTTCTCATTTATCTTCAAAAACCAGAAGCAAATACTAAGCTCATCCAGGATTTGCTCAAGGTGAAGTAAAAATTTCTCTGCTTCTGAAAATAAAGAGCTAATCAAGACTGATATGAATCTATATGATTTCCAACGAATTAGGGAGTTCTCAAAATATGTTCCAGGCATAATGGATATCCAATTCTATTCAATGTACGCCATAAACAAAATAAATTAATGTCTCCAGTTACATATAGGCAGAAGTGCTGTTGGTGTCCTAAATGTTTTTACCACACAAGATTTATAGGAAGTGTTCATATTAGACTGGGTAGGAGAGGCCCTGGTATTTAAGATATATTTCTAGGTTGAAAGACAGTCCAGAATCTGAAAATTTGATTTGCCTTCAGGCCAACCAGAAACCAGTGGAATTGTTTTAATGCTTTAGTAATTTCTCCTGACATAATTTGATCCATAGGAAGTTTTGCAGAGTAAATTGCATGGGAAGAAGAGTAAATGATCGTGTTAATTAAGAGGGATGGGGACATAGATTATGTTGGCTGTTGTGTATATATCACTGTGCCATGTACATTAGCTCAAGCACCTACAGTTACCAATAGGTGGCAGAATATTAAAAAATAAAAAAAAATTAACTTACCTTTAAGCAGAGATTCAAATGTAAGCACCTTTTCTACATCTATCCCATATCTGCATGGAATTAGATGCAAAGAGAAAAATATCCGTGAAGGTGACAGATTACTTGCTAGGTTTTCCCATATTTTTAAATAATCTCAGCAATTTCCCTGGAGCGTGTGAAAGCCCACAGTGCAAATTATTTGATCCTTGTCACTGTTTATATAATAAGCCATAAATGCCTCTGAACTATTGGCAGGTTTAGCTCACTCTGGGCTCTGAGAACACTATTCTTCTGCCATGTGATCCCAAACAACACCCTTTCATACTTCCAGAGGTGAAAAAATCTTGTAAACTGTGAGATGTTAACTGAAGAGAATTACTCCAATATAGGATGCTCAGATGACCAGCTGAATTCTCAAAGAAATAGATTTCTAATGTTTCTGAGGAAGGAAAACTTCTAGAATTTTAAAATTTCATGCATAAAATAATTCATAGAAGCGCCAGCAAAATAAAGTCATGGTAGCCTGCAATGAAGTTTGAAATACTGATTATTAGTTAGTATATCTTAACAGGGGATATGTGTTTTAGATAGCATAATGTAGTGGCTCTACAGTTTTCTACCTTGTTACATCAACCAAGAGATCAGGAAATTTTTTTTAAAAAGGAGTGATATATAGTTAATCAAACTTAGGTCCATCAGTATTTATGATTTATTTGTTTCCAAAAATGTAATTACAATCACCATGTTCTTCATTTCATTAGTGGTGGCTATTAGATTTGGACAGAAGAAAGAGAGCCAGACGTACTGATGAGAGCGGTCTAGGCTATCTGGTTGCAGGTAAAATTGCTAATGCAACATTTTTAGCACTAAAATGCATTTATTAAAGTTCTTTTCACATCTCCTATCTGTTCCCATCACAGTCAAATGGATAAAAAAAGAGATCGGGCTAATAGGATTTAACATTCAAATAATCAGGAACATTACCATCAACTATAAAAGTAAATGAAAATATTTATACCCACAAATGTAGGCTAAATTTTCTTTTTTTCCCGAAGAAAACAAGACTGTTCTGAAATTTCCAGTACTTTATATTTCTGAGCAGAAATTGACTATGTGTCTGCGTCAGCTGTTGGAAATCAAAATACAGATCCATAAACTATGACTGGAATGAGAACTGCTCTGAACATAATACTTAGTACCTTGTGCACTTTGTGTCCAGGATATGAATGAGACTTCATATGCACTTAGAGCTAATTTGAAAAACTTCTACTTTGAGGCATGTTGGGCCAAATAGATGTTTCCCAGGAGAGCTCAGACTCAAGTATTTCAAACATTTGTAATGTGCACATCCAGTTATGTCCACGGAAACTTACCATTGACACAGCTCAAACCCCACTGTCTTCACTGCAGGCCTCCTCTAACACAGCAGGTTAAGGAACGGCTTTATTGCATCAATATAGTGAATTCGTATAATCTTATGGATTAGCTGCAAATGGAATAATGTGATGCACCCAGCCATCTGAGAGGAAGTAAAAGAAAAAAATGGGATGTTACAGAATTTAAAATATTAATTTTCATTCTCAAAACAGTTGAAGAACCCCCGGGTTTTTCTATCTGCTTCCATTTCTAATGGGGGACTATTTCTTTTTCCTACCTAATTGCTTAACAACTAACCTAAGAAACAAAAAATGGTAAAGGAAAAACATATTTAACTCTGCTTCTAAAGCTGGGGTTCTCTGATGGTGGTTTTTGTGTTTTATTTGTGTGGTTTTTTGCTTGGTTTCTGTTTTGTTCTGTTTTAATTTTAAAAAATTAATATAAAGAGAATTTTCTCACCAGGACTGTTTTTCTAATCTCTTGCTGCTCTGTTACTCACAAAAAGGAAAATAAATAGGGTAATTCAAAACATTATTGTGTCTAGAATGAAATAAGGCCAGAAGATTTTCCCTTGCATGGCTTCATGGTCATTCAAAGATCTAAAGCCAAATAAATGCCAGGCAGTTAGGACTAAGTAACCCCTTAGGAGCTGATATGCATGCACCATCCAAAAGCCTCCAGTAAGCATGCAAAGAAGGAAGATAAGAAGAGTGGGGAACTGTACCCCCTCTTACTGATCACTTCCTGCCCTCACCATGAGGTCTCCCTCCTTCCCCTGCCCCTAGTCCTGGCCACTCCTCGAGTTCTCCCTATTGGTTCCTGTACCCCAACTCCGCCCATGTACCACCCCTATGCCCTGAAACCATTTGCCCATGTGCTCTCCTCGCCCCCTGGTACCCGGGTGAACTGAGGCTCCAGGCCATATGACCCCCTCTTTTTCTCTGCCTCTGGGAGCAGCCTGCCAGCAGCTTCTCTTCTCTACCTTTGGGGGCCAGCATGTGTGCTGGCCCCAGGCTTTGGGGAGTCAGCATGGAATAAAGACCTTTGCAGTGCCATGTGTGAGAGCCTTCTCAACTCCTTTGCCATCACTGAAGTTGCAGGCTAGCAGCTAGCCAGAGCAACCGTGCAGGGCGTCCGAGATGGGCTGCAGGAGGGCAGAGAACCCCTGCCTTGTCCCAAGAAGCCCCTGCTGCGCTCCGAGGGAAAGCTGCAGCAGCTAAGCAACACCAAGCACTGCAACAGAAAAGCACTTTTCAGCTCCAAAAGTCTTCTTGTAAGCCCAAGCACAGAGAGGTTTAATGATCTTGAAGTAGAGCATAGTCACCCTCCATCCAACACTCATGCATGAACACTCAGTCAGAGGCCACCCCTTCTCTTTTCCACCAAAGCCGTAGTGTGCCAAAGGGTGACCTGAGCCCTGAGCAGTGTTTTGGGAATCAAACTTGATTTATGAGGCTTGAGTACATAGCTGAGCCAAAAATTGGTGGTGAACCTCTGTTGGTGTCCTGTACCCAGGTTTCCCTTTTTTCTTCTGAGTTGTTTTGCTATGAACACTGGGTAACAGTGTGGAGTTGAGATGAACAGTTGTAGGTGACAAACACCAACACAGAACACACACACTAAAACAGATGGGTAGATGATACTCAGTTAGTCTGATTCTGACATTCTTATTTCTCAAATTTTTCCCTTAAGGTCAGCAGGTTAATGTAGTACTGATTTCTGAATGAGTATGTCAATAGTATACTCTAGGATCTGAAGTTTTCCAAGCCATTAAGAGTTTCTGGGCTACATTTAATTTCTTTGGATATGCTCAATTGTTTAATCTGATTTACCAGATTGGGGTATTAGACATTTACTCTTCATTATTGTCTGGTTAGAGCAGTCTAGAAGTTGCTCTCGACTGGGGGGAAACAGCAACTGCAATCTGCTGCTCTAGTAATAGTAATATTGCCAGGCAGACACTGAGCAGAAGTGCAGATGGAGAACAGAGTTAGGAGGGGAATAAGAGATGAAGGGTGGCACAAGTCAGGCAATAATGGCTCCCCACACGCTTACAATATTAAATTTCAGGAACCAAATGCTATCATTTTGAGATGTCGTTTTAACTGACAAATCTTTAAATGTAAGAAAATGGGCTGGAAACCATGCAGCATAAGTTTTTAGCCGCAATAGCAGGCAGTTTGATTTTAGCACAGTATCATTTTATAGAATAAGGTTAAGAGGCTGTAAATAGCTAATAGGTGTGCTTGATAAAACAATAGCATACCTGGAGGAAGGACATTAATACACTGTTAGTAACTCTTTTTTTCAAGTGTCTGCAGTTCTCTCCCCAGCTCCTGATGTTCTCATCTAATTACCGAGTCATGCTTCTGAGGCCTTAGCATCCTTTTGCAAATGTCAGTGTCAGATTTTCCCCCTTGCAGAGGAGAAAGGCACTAAATTTGAGGGTAATGCAATGTGTTTGGATAGCTCCACTGAAGCATGGACTTTGCCTGTCATAGAAAATAAAGTAAAAATGTTAACTTATAAAATCAATAATGTTAATCTGTCTTACCTGTAGCACAAATATCCAAGTATATATGCAGCTTATAATGCCTAGGGGAGGTTTTACAGCTTTTCAAAAAAAGTTTGTTCAAATCCCACGGCAAAAGAAAGTATGATGGCAAAAAAAAGTATGATGGCAATAGCTCTCAGATCAGGATTTTTTTTATAGTATTCATCAGAATCACCATTGTTATGTGGGTTTGGTATATGCAGCCTCTTGTGTCTAAAAAAAAAATTCCAAGATTCTTATCATCAACTGAAATTATTGTGCAAAGGGAAGTTTCTATCTTATGTGTGGCTGTGACGAAGACACTCATGGCACATAGCTAGTTACAGCAGTAAGGCAATAACAAAGTCTATCTTCACCTCTATTCAATCACAACATTAAGGAGCCAAGTCTGCTCAGAGGATAATTTTCCCTATATTAGTCAAAAGCAATAAACAGTAATAAGCATTTAGTTTCTTTACAAGGTGTAGACAATCTCTGAGCCAGCCTCTGTCTCTGTTTCTGCAAGCTTACACAACAGTGTCCCAGCTAGATAATAAAAATAAACATTTTAGGGATAAATTCCTGCAGGTAAATTAATTTCCCAATAAATCAAAGCAAGTATACCCAAATGTTATCTCACTTTATCACTGATTAACACAAAGACATTTCCTGCAATGCCTCCTTCCATTTTGCCTGCTCGAATTCCAAATGATGATTTTTCCTACATTGCAATGTGGGGCTCTTTCCTTGTCATCCTCCATCTCCATTTGACTTACCACTGAGTATTTAAATTTAAGGGAAAAAATGTAAAATGATCTAGATTTGAATTGGACTTTCCCCCTTGAATATAGTCTCATTGGGTTGGACAAAGCTATAGTTACAGGCTTTTAGATTTGGTTTGGGTTTTGGGCTTTGGGTTTTATACTTAACACTTTTTTTTCCCCCCTGATTTCTACGGTTTGCTTTGGAGTTTGGCAGTTTGATTCAAAAAGCAAAGCTGAGGAGAGGGCCTCTTTCTTGCTGTTCTGGTGCAATAGAAAGAAAAATGTTTCCTTTAGTGGTCACCATCATGTTGGGGGTTTTCTTCCATTGATGGATCAGAAGGTTGAGGCATAAGACTAAGACATTTCACCCCCTCCTTTTACCAGGTCATTATGTTTTCTAAAGGCAGTTTATTTCACCTGCCACTTCTAGGAAAGATGAATAGCGACACATCTACAGGAGCAAGAAGCAAACCCAATCTAAAGCCATAGCCGCATTTTCAGGATAAAACAATTTTGAATATTTAAGTCAGGTTTTTTTTCAGTTGAATTAATAACATCCAAACCAAAACAGTTTATGCCTAGCTCTTGTAAGGTCCTTGAGCAATCAAGAAAATTAGTCATGTTGTATGTTGAACTGTCAATTTAATCTGCAAGTAGGCTAAAGAAAAACTAAAAGGGAAGCCATTAAATACTATTTTTTCATGCTGTATAAATCTCCTTTCCACAAAATCACAGGCCTCTATACAAAGTTTTTTAGCAGGTATAATTTGTTATTTATATTATATTACCAGGTCATTAGACCGCTTCAACCAAATCCAACTTTTACTGTGCAGAGCACTGCACAAATATATATAAATGACATTTCCTGGAGCTATGTGTAACAGAGACCATCAGTCACAGCATACATATGGAATCCAACTGAAAGCACAGGGGCTGTGTCATTGATTTCAGCAGAGGTGGAATTTCACTCATGTGAATTAAGGCACAAAAAATTAGTTGACTTCTTTCCTTGAGGTGAGATAGAAAGAGTCTCAAAGTGCAATGTGGGGCATTTTGTTTTCATTGCTTAAGTGGAATTCAATGAACCGTGGATCAGACCAAACATTTAATTTTATATATTCCCATTTATTGATCAAAGCCTGAGATTATCCATGTAATAGAATTTTCTACTCAGAAACACAGGACTGTGTTACACCACCTAGTAATTGAAAACATTTTGTGTGTTCACCTTCATTCCACATGTATAAACAAAAATATACAAAATGTAGTTTGTAAGTTGAAAAATTTTTTTTTGATGCTGAATATATTTATTTGGTATTTGATGCTTGCTAATGAATATATTCATGTTGCCCCTTTGGGATAGCTTAGAAATTCTGACCATTTGTTGCTTGTGTGTAATATGTGTGTCACACGTTGTATACTGTGTAACAATCCAATAAACCACTTAGTCTAATACTACACGAGACTAATAAATAATTTTCTATGTTTATACTTAAAATAGAATAAAATATAATATATAATATACTATTATATAACAATAAATATTTTTATGTGTTCTATTATTTTTTAAACACTGAGAATATAATTTGTATCTTTTTGCTAATAAGCCTGCATTCCAACCCTGTACCTTTGTTTCAGTATCTCGCATTTGAAGAAAACAAAATTAAGGTAGGAATTCCAGCAGTGTTGTAGGCTTACTTGCTGTTCTGCTGGGCTGCAGCGCCGAGAAGGTGTGCTGTGTAGGACACCCATAAATTCGAAATAATACATACATGAAGTTAATAAAATGATTAATGCACATAACAAAAAAACTCAGGCTTTACAAAAAAGGTCCTAAACCCGCAACTTAAAACGCTTTTTAAGCTTTTTGTTGTGGTATAGTGGTATGAAAAGTTGAGATTTATTTTTGATTAGTTTGTTTTGTGCTGGTATTGGTTCAAAAGAAACTTGTTTTTCTCTTCCAGTTGCCTTTGCAAAGCAACGCTAAACCAAATGAAATTTAAATAGAAGTCAGCTGGACCTAGTCATCTAACTTTGCAGGGCGATTGGCTTTTAAATCAGGCCTCGCTGGGTCACTACAAAAATACAGCGAAAGCAGCATACACTATTAGCTCTGCACAGCACTCAGTGGTGCTTGGAAAAGCCCGGGCTCTGTTCTCAATGGATGAAGGCACACATGGGATAAAGAGCTGAGGCTGGGATCTCCTCTGAGGTTGGGTTCTCTTCCAGGGCATGTTCCTAGAGAATTAGGCCTGTGGCAGAGAGATGTTTGCATGTCAATCCGAGTCACAAAATCCAAAAGATGCACATGTAGGAGTTTGTAGCCACATGGATGGTTGACCACTTTTTACATCCAGGGCTGACATGAATAATCCTGACAGGACAAATATTGCCAGGGTCCCATTTTGAGAGATCACAAAAGTTCTATCTGAAATTCACATGCGATTGTCATAGGGGGGGAAGTCTTATGCTATGAATATTTCATTATCAAAGTGAGAAAGCGTTTTCCCCTCAAGCAGATTTTTGTTAGTTAGCACTTTTCATCTCTAGCCTTTGCGGCAAAATCCCAGGTTGAATTACATGCTCCCTGAAATATGTTGAAGGAATTCCCCTCTGCTCACCACAAAGTCATTTTCTGTGGTAGAACATGGAAAGAAAGATAGAGAAAGAAAAATCAAAGATAATTAGAAGGGGAAAAATGAATAAAATATCAATAGGAAAATTTCTGCTGTGGTGCATCAGGGAAATCACGGAGAAAATCAGTACCTCAAAGACCTTTTTTCAGACTAGATTCTTTCTTATGAAGAAAATATATAGCCAGTAACCCACGGATTAGAAGTGAATGATCTTGAATATAACATGTAAGTATAAAAATGTTACTCATTTCACCATTCATACCTGAAGCATTCAAAACACTTTCTGACATTTTTTCTCTCTCTTCTGCTTTTACAAATGCAATATGTAATATTAAAAATGTCTATGGACCATTGTTGGAAGATGGACCGAAAACATTATTTGACCAGTTGTACACTCTCTTACCTATTTTGCACACAATTGTATGTGCACTGTCACTGTACATATGTCCCAAAACTTTTTACAGACTGCAGTGTGCAGAATTTTAAAGGGAATTTTTAAAATGGACCCAAGCTTAAATTTTCCATATAGTTTACTCTTTTAGGGAGTCTTAGATACAGGAGATTTGCTCTAACCACTAAAGGGCACCACAGTTTTTTCATTTAGACATCAAAACTGGGCATAACTCATATCAACCTTTTTTTCCCACTAGACAGACGCTTTTTCAATAATCATAAGCCAATACTTTTTTTTAAAGTTTCATTTGGCTTCTTATATGTAGACTTAAGAAAATGTTTGTAGAAGTTTGAAATGTAAAGTTACTGTATGAGATGTGGAGGGAACAATCCTAATTAAATTAGAGGATTTTTTATCTACAAGGTATGTGCTCTGAGATAAAACTTATAGTGCATAAGTAATGTAATCATCTATTTTTTTGTTATTATCTGGTTTTTTTGTGATCTACAGTTCAGTGCTCATCATTTAGGTTTTTTTTTTTTTAAATTAAAAAACCCTTTTAAGTCTTAACATTAAACATTAACAATAGGGTCAAATTGAGCAGAGAAGGTGCACTTGAAAAAAATAAAAATGAGGGTGGCTGTTACCCTGAAAGAAATTTCAAGGAAAAAATCATTCAGGAAGTGTAGCCTCCTCTGGAAATGTCCCCCATAGATTTCTGTATGCAACATGGGAGAAATGGGAACTCACAGTGCTTCCTTCTCTAATTTGCATGTCATCATAATGCTGTGGGGAGCTGCCAGTTTTTGGATCATCCCTGGTATAATTACATTAACCTCATCTGGTGAAATCTGAATGTAAATTACTTCTTCACTTAATAAGAGGATTTAATTGAAGTTGTTTTCAGTCACTGTGACAGATTTCTTAGGGAAGGTTTGATATTGTATACATTTTAAATGGTTCTTGGGTTTTAAAAAAAGTCTGTTGAAAAGGAATTTTACATCTCAGTGATTTTTAAGAATGAACTTCAAAGAAAGCAGGAAGTATAAGTATTCTTGTCCTCACTGCAGCTATAAATGGTCGGGATCTTTAGTCATGGTAAATGAGAACAAGCACGAGGATTTATGAATTAAAGTATCAGCCAGCCAATTAGCTGTAGAAATAACATCCTTCCCCTCAGGATGGAGTCATCTCTTCCCAGTTATAGCAGCTCAAATGTCAAATATATAGTAAATGTTGTGAATGGGAAAATCTCAACACCCGTTTGCCTTATTTTAAACAAAAACAGTTAGGTGGTTGCTTTTTTTTTTTCCCAAACTAATTATATTATTTGATCACCCAGCACAATTTTCTGCCTTCTCTGTCATTGTCAGAGGTGGCAACAGGGGAGGGGGCCAAAGCACTTTTCAAAGTGGTTAAAGAACACTATAATGATTGGATACTAATTTTCTTCTCCCATCATTGAATTTTTCGATGCTTTTGTATAATACTTTATTACTGAATACATTTAGTGGTATTTATTTCCCTTTAATAGGCCTCGAGGTGATGAAAGACAAGAGAAAGAACTATAATGGAATTTTCTCTAGCTCAACACTTCTAGACTTACAGAAGGCTTTTTGTTAATTTATTGTTATTTCTTTTAATTTTATTTATTTCTGGGCTGAAAAAAACCTGTTAATAACTTCTTCCACAGATTTTTTGTTGACAGAACTTTTTTTTTCTAGAAGATACTTAAATATTCTTTATATAGAATTTTCCACCCTTGTTTTTGTGAAATACTGCAATAAAAAGAAGACATGTAAGAAGTAATTTCTTATTAAACTGGCTACTTAAACATTGGTCACAAAAACCTTTTGGCATCTCAAGGAAGGCTTATATGTTCAATTTCTTATTCTATATCTCCACCCCCTTCCTCCTCAGTCTATATCAGTTGGTCTAATAAAACATATGACCATACCCTATGATCCTTATGTCTCTTATGCCTTTGGATTATCAAAGACAAATTATTACTACTCCTTTAAAAAATACAATCATTTAAAAATATTTTAATAATTCCAAAACACTTCTTTATTGAAAAAAGAAACATGCTGAATGGAAAAAAAAAGTGCTCTGGTGAAAAGATTGGTGATGTTATCGCTAAAATCTTACTTAAGAAAAAAAAAAGCATGTTTAATTACAAAACCTCCAAAGTAAAAACAGCTTGCTGAAAAAAACCCACAAAGATAATAAGCTATAACTGGAATATGACACTAGACAATTTTCAGCTAGAAATAAATGCAAATGTTTAACAGTAAGAGTAATTAACCATTGGAATAAGTGACATTAAAACGAAGACAGGATGTTTCCTAAGAGGTATCATTTACTTCAGTCATATTCATGGAACTGGAAGCAGGAATTAATTCAGGAAAGTGCATCCATTAGATGCTGTGGATGAGTCAGCAACATCATAGAAACAGCAGCATCAATCTTCCCATGAAACTATCATGTAGCACTTTGTCTGTTACAAGCAAATTGTTGACCACAGGCATTAATACCTGCCTTGCTCTGTGTTGTAAAATGTCCTTAAACTAAGCTGCTAATGATCTAAAAAATTCAGATGAACTCTGAATCAGACCATCTTCACCGTAATTTTTCCTAGCTAGGAACACGCATGAAAAACGGGTTCGTCTTAGGCTTGTTAGCGTCAGGTGATGGCTGTATTAACAAGTCTCTCATATTTAAGGGTAGCTGGCTGCCCCAGAATGGGGCATGAGTAATGCCACAGCAAAAAATGCCCCAACAAAACAAACAAGGAAAACAAATTAAAAAAGGAGAAATGGGGGAAAAGCAATCCTCCTCACACCCTGTTACGCTGTCACAAGCGTAGACCAAAAGTTAGTGCCAGTACTATTTAATATAATATTTTTGGGAACCGTTAATGCTGGTGTTATTTTCCCTTTGTGTACCAGATCTGATGCAGATCTATGTCTTAGGTGCAGCAACAAGGAGTTTTCTGGGTGGTCAGTTGTGGGTTATGCCGTTATTTCCCTTCTGAGCTCTTCTTGTAAATTCAGCCTCATCATGATGTAAATTCATCATCAGTCAGATGTTTGAGGCCAGCCCAAATACTGCAACTCTTCACTGCTGCACAGTGACAGCTAACAGATTTTTAAAAACAAAAGATTCGGTATTGCAGATGCAACTGGTGAGAGTTGAAGCCAGTGAGACACAACGTTTGCAAAGAGACACACACCTCTGTTGTCCATCCTCCCTGTCACTCCTGGAGGTTTCTTATGACATATTGCATTGTCTTGTTTACTGTAAGGAAATCACAAACGTCTTCAAAATAAAGACATAAGGCAAATGATAGAATAAATTAGGATGCTAATCTCAGTCTTATCAGATTCCTTTAAAATAATACTTCTGTTCAGAGTGAGACATTCCTATCTTGGTCACGGAAGCCTGGTTCCATGGAGGAGCTTAAATAAGTTATTTTTTTGTAAATCAGGATGAAGAAGTTTCATTAAAATGGAATTTGTTTAAACTACTAGTCAACAAAATCTTGCAAAGCATATGAGTAATGGCTTTAATTTTTTTTCCCCACCGTAAACTCCTACGTATATGTGCAGAAACACAGGATCAAATGCCAGTCAAAACAAATAAGATAAAACAGACTGCCCCTTTTCCAGACACCTTTGTCCAAGACCAGTGGCTCCCCTGTAAAATGAGAATTTAATGTGCTGACAAAAACATGATACAAGGTGGTATTCTCAACCCTGAAACCAAGAGGTCACCTGAGTCAGGAGCTACCCTTTCATTTACTGTCAGTGGAAATCATCTTGCAGAACATGCCAGTGCTTTTACTGGCAGCTGTCATTGGAGTCTGTAAAGCAAGACGCCATTTTCATCAAATGAGAAGCTGTGAAACCATCCATCTAATAAGAGCATTTTACTTACTATTTTTTTTTTTTTACAATATAAAAGGCATTTAGATACAAAAACTCTGAAGCATCACCTTCAAATTCCTTCTGTTCACTGAAGAGGGATTATTTTATATTCAGGTACATCATCAATGTTGTTAATTTGGGAATAAAATGACTTAAAGTCTTGAGTAGCAATATTGATGCTTCCTGTTTTTCTTTTTTGTAATCAGACAACTGAATTCCAACTACAGCAATATGTGCAACTAAACAAGATTATGTTTGTAATTTCTGAAATTATTGATAAGTCTGAGCTCCCTATAGTACGATACTTACAACACTTATTCACATTATTTCAATAGCTGTAATGGAGGATAACCAGAAACAAGAAAAAATAGTAGATTTTTATTCTCCTTTTTCTTTTTAAACAAGACTTTATCATGACAGTCACTATATTTTAACATCATCTTCTGACATGAGATCATTGTGCTGAGTATTACAGAGAAGTGCCTTGTGAAGGAGCAATTAGCCTGACTAAACGTATTTCTAAGCAGATTCAAAGAGAAAGATATCAACAAGCAACAAAATGTACATTAGTGAAATAAAGCTAAATCAAATAAGGTTTTGAAGACACTAAATGATCTTCAAATAATGCAATATTCTAACTGCTTAATTAAAAAATGGTTTTCATATTCAAGAGACTGTGTTACATTGTAGTTCAGCCATAGGATGTGTGAAATTGGCTGATGGGGCTCCTCTATGCCTGGCTTCTCCAGTTGTAACAATCAAAGGAGAGGGCATTGTAACAGAAAAAGAATTTGGGTTATGGCCCATGTGCTATCACCCTGAGGATAAATCTAGAGAGAATTGGCGACCCTTGTCTCACAGCACCCCTTGGAGGGATATGGCTGTCCATGGATGTGGCTTCGTGCTGACTCAGTGGCAGCAAGGGTGGTTGATAGTAATGCCACGTGGAGCAGCATGGACCAAATGGCACTGCACTTCAGCAAGCAAGGTCTGTGATGGGATGTAAGACCTGCTGAGTTTCATAATATCGTATAGTGATTTGGGTTGGAAAGGACCTTAAAGACCATCTTGTTCCAACACCTCTGACATTGGCAAGGGCACCTTCCACTAGGCCAGGTTGCTCAGAGTCCCATCCAGCCTGGCCTTGAACACTTCAGGGATGGGGCATACACAGCTTCTCTGGGCAGCCTGTTCCAGTGTCTCACCACCCTTATAGTAAAGAATTTCTTCCTAATACCTATTCTAAAGTTACCCTTTGTCATTTCAAAAACATTCCCTCTTGTCCTATCATTACTTGCCCTTGTAAACAGTTCCTTTCCAGATTTTTTGTAGGCCCCCTTTGGGTACTGAAAGCCCACAATAAGGTCACCCTGGAACCTCCTCTTCTCCAGTTGATGCTTAGTTCTTTCTCCCGATGAAATGAAATGCTCAGCATTATTGACTTTAATGTAATGCGCGAGTTTCAAAGCTTTGAAACTTGGTTGCATGTATTGCAATATTTAGCAAGTATTTATAAAAGTGTCATACTGCTGAAGAAAGGCCTGCAAAGTTTCTTTCAGTTGTTCTAGGAACCGTATTTTCACTGCATAAGCCATTTCACTTGTTTCCCTAGAAATTTGTCTTTTTACTGATGGAGAAAACTTTACATTTGACACTATCACATTTTTCAGTATATATATTAGCATAATACTTATTTTGTTAGAGAGTCAAAGGAAAAGAATTGCTTGGTAGGAGCTTCTATATCCATTTTATAAATTTTATTAAGACTAGCCCAAGGTGCACAATCCATTTGTATTGATCATAGACTCAACACCTAATCCTGCATAATTTGAGAAGCCCTGTTGTCCAATATGAGACAAACTTGGGCTCTACACATACCAGCTTAGGTTGATGAGGGAATGGTGCTTTTGCAGGCTAGTGGCTGAAATGTTGAGAGGATAAAATACTGATAGTAAAACTCACTTAAGGAGTGTTGTACCACCCTGCTTCCCTCAGGCCTGCCATTCCCCAAAACAGAGAGATTTAACCTCCATTTTAGTGAAAAGGAGGGCTGGGTGGCCAGCCTGAGAAAGATTTGCATAGAAATTTTGTCTAATAGCATATAGCATAGTAACACTTTAGGGAGCAGCGGAAGTAGAGTTTGGGACAACATCCTGCTCAGTTTTATAAATTCTTTTGTTCTGAGACTTTGGGCCATCTAGCACATAGTCCAGACTATAAATATAAGTATAGTCACATCAGGCTTGTGCTTAGAGCTGCTAAGCCTCCTGAAATAAAATGTCCAGGTGACAAATAAGGAATTGGGAATTTAAGCTCCAAGACCAAGTAATGAATAACATTCTGATTTATCTGATCTTGTTTTGACTCACCAGCTACTGTAAGAGAGGAAGGCTACTGACTCCGCAGCTAACTCTGTCATGAGATGTTTTGTTGGAGATTTTATTGAAAGACTACTGGATTTCACTGACGTTGCAAGTAATTGGCAGACCATGTAACATCTGTGTTACCTTGGTCCAGATTTAGCAGAGAAGAAAATGTCAAGGGGCCCTCCATAGCCACCAACCTCACTGCAAGTTTAAAACCCAATTTGTTATTAGAATTGATAGAAATGAAAGTCATGCTGTACCCTGAAGAAGAGGCAAGAAATTCTCAAACTGAGGTAACACAAGAGATTTATGCAGCTGACTTAAAGCAGGGCTAAGCTTTTACACATGCTGTTAATTTACACAAAACAGCTGTTCTATAGTCATAATCAGGAAGCGTTAGGATGCATTTATAATATTAGACTTTGGAATACATTGCAAAACCTCAGAAGTGAACACTTGAAACACCAGTTATTCAATTACTGTGAAACTCTGTTCATTTCCAAAAAGGAACATTTTGTTTGACATGCCAGCTCAAGGCTTCTGTGTACTTGACTATGTTGATCCTTGAGAAACTACATACATTGGAGGTTTGAATAACATACAACAGATTAGCTAAAAATTGAAAACCATTGTTTGAAAATTAATTTCAGACTACAAAAGGCTGAGCTGCGTTGGCAGGCATCCTTGAATTTGACAACTGATGCACAGAGGGCAGGAACGAAACACATTCTTTTCTTCTGGGGGGGAAATTCTCTAAGGTAGTTCTCTAAGAAAGTGTTACAGAAAGTACAATAGTGACAAAGTAGTACCTACATCTTGTTATCTATGTGAAAGCCAGAAGAGAATTAATTAGAGTCTGTTCTCATTGTTGTTTATGTCTCAGTGGCTTATAGACTCTCTTATCAATTCACATCCACAGTGTATATGGCGCTGCACAGACATAATGTGTGTGGCTGTGAGAAGGAAGGAGGGAGAGAGTTTGTTCACGACCTTCTCAACAGCACTTAGCATCGTGCAAGATTTGACTCAAGATTTTTACCTGAAATGCCACGCTTAAAACAGTGTGATGCTCTTTGCATATCTGATCACTAGTACTGAAATTTGACTCTAAAATATTTTCATTCGTCCATTCAAAATTAATTTTGAATATTGAAACCACATTTTTGCAGCTGTCATGTGAGGTTAAAGGGGTTTGGTGAAAGAGGAGAAAGAAAAGATGGTTCAGGAAAGGGATAGATTTTTGTTTACTACATCTCAAAATTATTACAAACTTCCTCCTCTGCAAACCTTATTCCTTCACTTAACCCTCCCGTATTAACAACCAATCCCTTGACTTCTGTAACGTATTTTAAAAGATATCTTTGAAATCTACAACCATTTAATGTCCCAAATTCCATGAAAGACCACTGATCTCCTGAAAGACTTTTACCTGCCTTATTGATCTTCTCAGGTTTTAGTGGAATCATAGAATGAATATAAGTTTAAACTCTGTTTTAAATTTAGCAAATTGTTGAGTCTACAAGGGTAGTGTTCTAAATTCTTAGCTACTTAAACTCCATACTGTAAACTCCTTTCTTCCAGCCAGTTTCAGGGGACCTTCCCAAATTAACACCTGCATTGCTTGACATCATTCCATTCTATTTCTCTTGTGAAGTGTTAACTCCTAAACAAATGGCACTCACATGGATGGGCACTAATCATCTTCCCACCTCATTCCACTACCAAATATATTCGAACACTATATAAGAATTCTTGAAGAGATTAGTTCAATACACTGCTTCTTATTAGCCATATGAAAAGGTTTCAATAAATTCAAGGAGAAACCTTTGCTGAAGACCAGAGGATGAAAGAAAAGAATATTTTAACATTAGTAATAAGGCATTGCTAGGTGTTTGCTATTTTGAAATATTTTACATATGCATATACATTAGAAGAACTGGTAATCTATGCTCTTCAGTTAGTTTTGGTATCCAAGGAAAAATAGTTACCATTGTAATTCATTGCCCTATGCTTAACCCATTCACAGAGTAAGTTCAGTAGCAATGCCAAGGGGTGATAATTAAAATAAAAAGTTTTTGACTTGGACATCTTAGTCCTACTTAAGTATTGTTGCTGAACTTAAGATTAAAATTCTCAAAAGTTTCATTTTATTCTGTCAGTCCTTGCTCTATTAAGCTTTTGTCTTTTCAACTCATTTGTGACCCAGTTCTGCCTTTCACTAGACCTTTTCTCTGGAGATGAGCAGCACCAGATGAGGAGGAGATGGGTGGAACATCCCAATTTCCAGCACAATCATTGGATGGGGTGGGATGTGCGTAAGAGATTCAACCTACAAATTCCACCCTTTAGGTGCCGTGTATTAGCCTACAGTCTCCTTCTGGAACAGACATCCACCTTGCAGTCCTTTTGCTGAAGCTTTCTCTTAAATAATGAAGACCTGGGAAACAAAGGGTGCAGGAACATTGTGGAGCAAAACCCCTTAACTCCATCCCCATCAGAGGGAGCAGTTTCTGTCTTTCTTTCCAAAACCCAAGTATTGTCTATTATGAGGGATCCTTAAGTGAACCCCTCCTGTGCCTAGCCACACAGCCACAGGGCTGAAGTCTACATGTCCTTTTCTCAAAGCTCAGATTTTCAAGGACACCAAAATACATCTGATATTGGCATTTTTTATAATGCAAATCATCAACAGTGGTATTTTTTTTTAAGTATCCAGTCTCTGTCATTCCTTTTGGAAGTGGTGACTAATAGGCAATAGACATCAATGTGAATTAACCTGCTATTAAAGCAGCTCTCAACTGTGGCTCCAGAAGTGTTTGCTACAGATGCAGTAGTATTAAGACATTAAGGCAAGTCATCCATTGTTTTAAAGCAATGTGACATCCCATTCACACTGCTTATTACATCGCCTCATGTTGTTTCAACATGGAACTTAACAGAACCTTAAAAAAAAAAGAAGAAAGAAAAGTTATTTTTAATATTAATTTCTCTGGTTGTCAGAATTTATTCTGGAGATATTTTTCACTCAATGAGATATTCATTCACTGCATCAAGATCACGTATACAGTCAGACAGAAAACTGGGGACAAGATCCTTTTCTCTGAATAGACATCATTCCAGCAGCTTGGACTGTAGGAATTACATTTCCAAAGTTCTCTGTATGTTCTCACATTACACTCTGATATGTTTTACAGTGATACTGGGATGGATTTTATTATCTTTTTGGGTGAAGTATCACTTGCTTAAGTCTTTTTAGAATGTAAACAGAACTGCTTGAGGGAAATTTATGTTCACATGGTATATTGCAACCAAATAATATTTTATGATACGATAAGATTTTTTATCACATAACAAATAGTTATATGGTCAAAAGCACAGCATGTATGGTTGGGGTTAAATTCCCCAAAGAGCTCAATTGTCCCTTTGGGAGCACAGATTACTCTTTCTTTTTTACTCTCCCTCCTTTTTCAGACAGGTTTTAAAATCCTGGTCCTTAATACTGTGTTTTTGGTATATATTTGGCATATTGAATACTTAAGAGCATAATACCCAGTAACAAACACATTTGAACCTGACCATTGTGAAAAAGATGAACTTGAGGCAGCAGCAGAGTTATGTTTATTTATTTTTAAGTAGGAAATAATACAAATTCAAAGACTGGAGTTGAAGGTGTGAAAATGGGGCAGGGCATAAAATAGGACAGAAGGAGTTAAGTTACGAAAAATTTTTTTTTTCCTAGATAAAATGACATTTCAAAATCAGTTATGTGTCTAAATCACATCATTTATTTCATATGAATTAAGCAAAGAATCTAAGTGAAAGTAGTCATGAAAACTGCTCTGTAATTACCATGGAAAGATGCAGCCTGCCTATTTGCAATAAAGGGCTAAAAATCTTTTGCATATCTGATAAATTAGCTTCATTGTTAAATCCAGATTTGAGGGGGTTCCTTTTTTCCCTTTATATTTTATATGAATATAAATTACCCTTCAGTGGATCTCTTTCCAAAAGTGGATACTTTTGGTATGGGCAAATGGCCATTTGAAATTAGAGGAGCTGGAAAGAGATTGTCATCCCTTCACAGGCAGGTCCAATCTTCTAGAAATACAAACACTTCGAATTCAGAATAAAACGTGAAATGCCAGTGTCTCCCATAGGATAAGTTTCAAGAAATTTTTAAACATAATTTAGAAATATTTCATATAGATGTCCAAACTAAAAGATTAGAGATACACGTTTTTCCAGCGTATAAATAGGGGATAATAAAGTTAATACTTTTAAAAATCATGCTTGTCATAATGGAATTAATAAACAGGATTACCTTAAAGTCTGTATCAGTTTTAAAAAAAATTTTTAACACTTATTCTAGGACATAATCATGAAAAATAAATATGGGGTTTTTCTCAACAAAAAAGGAAGCACTGTGAGTCAGAAGATCTGGCTCTGGCCTCAGATACATCCTGTGATTAATTGCTCTGAATGCATTCTCTATGTATCAAGGTTCTTTTTCTCTAAAATGGGAATAGTTACCTAACTCTGAATAGTTCAGGTTTTGGACAGCAGTTCAAATTGTTAGTGAGTAGAAGCTGAGGGAATACCTTTGCACATTCCCTGAGCATTGTTTGTGATGCGCAGTAATAAATCTAAATTAATGCATTTTTTAAATAGTGTGAAATGATTGTTGTTAAAATAATTGTCTCATTCAGATTTTCTCTTCAGGCACCTTATTATACATTAGGAGAGAAAAAGTTTTCAGTTCCCTGCAAACAGAAACGTTAACTTCCTGAGCATGCCTTGCAAACACGTATATTTTGCGTTCAGGTCACGGTTCAGAGCACACTTTTTTGAAATCTTTTCTTTAACAGCTTTTATTCTGCTCAAGCCATCACTACCGAACAGCCATCCTTGGACCTCCTCTTCTCACACATGCCCCATGGAGGATTGCAGCATGCAGGTGACTGCACACTAAACCCCAGGAGAGGATTTGTCTGAAGAGAGATGTTTTGCTGGGTTCCATTTCACACAGCTTCCTGATTCGATGGGAATTCCACCTCTTGTGCCCACACATTTTGGAAGGTAGCATGGAGCAGGAATGAGCACCTTTGTGTGCTGGAATATACAATACTGTCACAATATGCACAGCCCTAGCAAATGCCATTTGTGAAACATTTCCAACCACTGGCACTTACGAAGCAAGGCAGACATAAATGCTGAAGTAAAACCTTACCTAGGGGCTGTGCAGCCTGGGGCAAGTGGCTTGAAAGAAGTACTGAAAGGGGCTTATGAAAAAGAGGGAGAATGATTTTTTGACAGGCAGACAGTGACAGGGCAAGGGGGAAGAGTTCTAAACTAAAAGAGGAGAGGTTTAGATTAGATGTAAGAAGTTCTTTACTCAGAGCATGATGAGACGCTGGAGCAGGTTGCCCAGGGAAGGCGTGGAGACCCCATCCCTGTAAGTATTCAGGGCCAGGCTGGATGGGGGTTTGAGCAACCTGGTCTGTCAAAAGGTGTTGTTGCCCATGGCAGGGGGATTGGAACTAGATGGGCTTTAAGGTCCCTTTCAATCCACTCTATGATTCTATGAAGGAGGAGGAACATGTGGAAAGACCAAAAGGGCAATTGCATCATCCTGCATCTGCACAGTGTCCTTGTCAGTTTTATGGGAGTTGTGCATGCAGTGGGCAGTTTTCACACATTAATATTGCAGCCATGGGATTAGGATCACAGGCCACAGAAACTTACACATTTTATCATGTCTTAAATGCTGTGGCATAAACTGATGACTTCTGGAGTAGTATATTTCTTCTCATGTCCAATGTTGGTTGACTGGCAGCAAAAAATGTAGGATCTGGTATTAGCTATTATTTGAAGACAAGACTTTTTTGTGGATGTTGAATTAAGTTTCAAGTGGGAATTAGAGCTTTTTGTAACTAAGAGAGAATTTGATTTAAAGTACAGGATGTGTATAAAGGTCATAAGAGAAAAATGAGGCAACTGTAGATTATGTATTTTTTATGGATATAGAGGGGAATAAATATTCATAATTCGAGGAAAACAGATAATGTGGGGCTAAGTTATTGAGTGTTGTCTACTAAGAAAAAGTGAAAGTCCTTTTAAATGAAGAGAGATTATTCCTTCCCGTTTGTGTAAAGACAGTTAGAAAAGTGTGATTTGTTTGACTGTGACTCATCCCTTCAACATTTGACGGATATGAATCAGATGACCTTCCCCTGGGAGCATATGCTGAAAACAAACTGAAGTTTCTGATTGTTTAGAACTCTTCAAAGATAGTTCTTGCAGTCAACAGGATCATCTTCATTTAGTGCTCATTTTTGTGGCTTTTTCCTTTTCCTATCAGCCACAGTCAAAGAGTATTATTCCCTGATAATTACTTGTTTCTCCAGTACAGAATGAACAAGGTACTTCAACAGATTACACACTGGACCAGAGGATGGGAGACATGGAAGGGGAAGGACTCCAGCTGAGCGTGTTGATGGTTGATTTGACACCACTGTGCCACAAGAGGAACATCTGGGGGCACCAAGTCTGAGTGAGAACACTTGAGCAAACCAGTAAATTGTCCTGTGAAAAGGTCTGATCTTCAATTCATAGACAAGTCACTTACTGAGAAGGTCTCCTTGGAAACCTATTTTAATTTTTATGAAATGTTCTCCATTCAGCTAATGGACAACGACAAAGTTGATTTGTAACCACTCCAGTTCCTCTGAGGCATTTAATTGACCTTGGGAAGAGGTCAAAGAGTCAAAGCAAGGAAGCTGCCAGTAATGAAAAAAATATTCCTTTTATTCCCACAGTTACTGCCAGTAATGAAAAAAATATTCCTTTTATTCTCACAGTTACTGCTTTGTCTATTACACTTTCTGAAAGTCAGCCTACCATAGTTGATATATCTAATTAAAAATCAACCACAGAAAATTTGGTATTCATGTTGGGATCTTGCACAGCAGTGAAGAATGCAGCTGCGGAACTGAAGAAGTCCATGAGAAGAACAATTTACATTCAATAGGTAGACACTCTCAAGCACTTCCTCAGGGTTACTCAGATCCATGTGGCTCTGGATATATATATACCTTGCACTGGAGGAACTAAAGCCCAACTGTCCTATGAAAGGCAAAAGGCTTTCCAGTTCCATCAGTGACATTTTATATTCTCTTGGTCATAAAAGACAAAGTGTTTTTCTGCCTTAGTTACCTTAATTTAAAAATGAAGGTGTCCAGAAACTGAAGCAGAGCCTAAATAGATTTTATTACTATGAATGAATCCAAAACAGTAAAGTACTGACATTTTTCTCAGAAGGTGGAGGGGGAAATTTGAAAGCAGTAATCCTGAACCAAACCTAAGAGAAATATGGAGGGCTAATGGAATGAGAGTTTACAGTGAAATGTGGCCAGGGAAGTGAAGAAACCCTGTTTGTATTCACCCCTGCCAAGGCACACTGTGGAGGACCATGGGCTCCACACAACATTTGGAAATGTTGCAGTTCCCATGGAGGTTTGTTCAGCCTGTGCTTGCTGATGTATATAATCTCGGCTGCAGTTTGGCAAAATTACAGGTGCCGAATAACAGTCTTTCTTGTCTGAGTGTCTGAAAGGAGAAATACAGTGGAGGGAGAAAAATTAAGATGTTTACAGCCCTATCTGGAATAGGATGCAAAGAAGAGAGGACTATTTTGGCTAATTTCACTGGGAAAATATACTTAATAGTGAGATGTTCTGGACTGTATTGTCAGCTCTGAAGGAGGCAGAAGTATCTCTCTTAACTGAGATATTTTAAATTGAATGGAACAAAATACCAACAAAGATGCTCTGGGAAGTAGATTTCTTCAAGCAGGAAGATGTACAAATGTAAGAGTTCTTTACTAAATTTGATGAAAAGAAGGAGAGATACATAAAATTTAACAACAAAGGGCAAAAATGCTGGTTAATGAATTATTCTAACAAAATTACCAGGAATTTTCCACAGCTTTTCAGAAGTGAGAAAACACATCATTAGTCATTCATCTTTGACAATTCATGCTAGTACAAATCCCAGAGCATCGCTTTGTTAGCCCTATATGCATTCCTTTTTGACAGATTACAGCAGTGCCTCAGCATGTTGCTAGAAGGTGATGAGATCTTGCAGGAAGCTCAGAAACAGAGTACCATAAAAGATGGGGAAACAGATAAATAATTTACAGCCAAAATAATGCTAGAGAGGTTTCTTAAATTCAGATTCAAGAAATTCAAAAGCAACAATTTAAAACATGAAGATAAAATATTAAATGACTGGTTTCCTTTGCCTTTCAGATCCTTTTGTCCTTTCTACATTGCCTTTTGCTCCGTCTCACTGAAATAGTAGCTTGCTCTCTGTCAGCCACCTGAAGTAGGGTAAGGGAATCAAGTTTATTTCTGCTTTATGAATAAGAAACTGATGAACCTCTCATTTTAGTGGTTGTAAGAGTTGGCGTCTCTACTGCTGAGCAGTGCTGGACAAGCACAACAGCTTTACTGCTTATGTACCAAAAGAGTCTCAGCTCACAAGTAGTCTCTGTTGGTGCTGGGCTGAAATGCTAAATTAGTTTCCATTACTTCAGGACATCAATCACCATTGTTTACATGTGAGAACCATCTGAACAACTAAATCTAGCTCTCTTCTATAGGCTTTAGATTAGTCATTTTGTTGCAACCTGGTCTAGTGAAAGGTATCCCTGCACAAGGCAGGAGGTTAGAACTTGATAATCTTTAAGGTCTCTTTCAACCCAACCCTTCCTATGATTCTTACTTTATTTTGAATTATAGGAGCACAAATAATTAAATATGAGCATGGCTAATGAAAACCAAAGCAAGTCCAATGTAAAAGAGAGGAAACCTACATTGTTCCTATTCAGTCCTCTTGGAAAGTGGGAAAACTCCTGCACCTCTACTACCACTTCCTTTGCTAACCAAGCCAAGTAAAATAGTTTCTAATGGGTCTTTCTCAAGGCAATAGGTAGGTTTGCTGTAGAGTAGAAGGTTGTGCTCAAAAAGATTTTGGCAGATAGCACAGTTAAGAGAGTGCAGCAGGGGAACCCATAGAACTACTGACACTCCGGAATGTGGTGTCAAACACCATGAGCATAATGGTTATGTTCAACAATGCAATTTAAAAGATATACCAATAGACTGCAATTTCTGCTCCTGTCATGAGTGGTTAGGGAGCACATGCTGATTTCAGAGTCAGATGTAAAGACAGTATTGAAGATGGAAATGGTACTGGATTAAGATTATGTTGAATTCGTGTAGAAAGAGGTTAGAGCAAAAGATGTGGAGTGTATAAAAAATTAATGTTTAATAAAGTAAACACATAACCTTTGAGGGCATGCAATCACAAGCAGCTCCCAGAGGTCAAGAAGTTAGTTTACACCACTCAAGCCGTGTCTACACTGCCCGAAGAAGGTGAACTCTTAACTGGAGTCAGTTGAGTAAATATCCTGGCAAAGACAAGGCAGTCTATAATTTCCCTGTGAATCATCTAGCAGAAGTGAAGTTTCTTATGCTATGAGCTTTTGACTCAACCTGGTAAATCACACAAAAATTACATCATGCTTCATTGTCCATACGTTGTCTACCTGAGGTTAAAACACATAACTTTTCACAAAGTGAAGATAGAGCTTCATGTGGAAGACAAAAAGGTAGGTTCTGCAGGGATCTAGGTAAGTATTAATCAGTCTAATTTTTAAAATCTGGAGATTAAACCATAAATTCTTAAGCACATGTGAGTGTCCACACAAATATATAAGTTTTGTATAAGCCTGCCTTGGAAAAACCTAGGCTTTCTTTCCAGTTTTGCTGTCAGTTCAGTGTGGAATTAATAAACAGATTAATGAGACCATCAAGTAATTTACAGCTTGATGGTTCATTAGAGATTAAGGTGTCCCTGATCTACTAAATTCTAGTAAAGCCATTTTTTCAGGTGTAAAGTAGCAAAAATATATGGGGAAACAGCCTACATTTTCCAAGTATAGAGAAAAAAAGGTGTTCCTACTATGAAGAGCTTTGAGGGGAAGCCGTATGAGGAGTAGCTGATTGTGGATGTTGAAAAGCTGCTGGCAGAGAAAAATCCAGCATTTTGCAAGTATTCTGTGAAAGTCCTTGGTTTCCACAAAAACAAGCAGGATGGTTTTCTGAACATCTTGCAGCTGTGTCTTATTAGGAGTCTAACAGGTGGTGTGGGGTCTGGCCAATCACTTGGAGAGGTGGTTGGACCAGGGACCAATGATCCTTGCCATAGACCAATGCAAGGATTATATAAGGCCTGCCTGTAAGTAAATAAAGTGGGATATCATTTCCCTTAACCTGAGCTCTGACTTGGACCTCCATTTTTTCCTTGCTGCCTGTGCTGCAACTGCAGCATCTGGTAACCCCGGTGTGTCACGACTGCACCCGAGACGGGAGGTACTAAAGG
>VZRR01013941.1:18350-37794 GCA_013398015.1 Oreocharis arfaki | reverse complement strand
AAAAAAAAAAAAAAAATAAAAGAAAAGCATGTCCATGACATTTGCTAAGGATAAAAAAAATAAAATAAATAATTTTCATTGGGAATTTCTGGGGGTTTTTTTTGGAAGGAAAACAATGCTTTTGAAACTCCTATTTTAAAAACTGTCCTCGCTCGTGTCAGACTGAAAATATTTGGCTTGAGTTCAAGTGCAATGAAAACAGCTTTTGAAAGGTCCGGATTTACAGCAAAACAGACATTCCAGCCTTCAGACAGCTCTGGATGCAGAAAATCCTTAGGAACACTTGGGACGACCCACCCCGGAGACACCAGGCAGCTGTTTTGTCATTCCAGTGGCAAAAAAAAAGGAGGATTTTGGGACATCTCTCGGCTTCCCGGAGCACGGGGGTTGTTCTGTGTGTGCAAACAACGGATCCACCAAATCCAATCCCGTTTTTCCCAGGATCTCGGCCCCTCGACACCCCTGGGAAACAAATACAGAGGGAAGTCTCTCCTTAACCTGAGGGATCAAACGCTGGATGAGTTTCAGGGAAGGGAGATTCCAGCGGGACGATCGAAGGAAGGAGCCCTCGCTCCAAGGGCGCTCAGGGATGGATCCCCACCAAATTTTGCGCTCCCCGCTTCCCAAATCCACCTAAAGCAGGGACAGAAGCCACGCCGCTGCCCGTGCCACACATCCATAGGTGCCGCACGCCTCGTAATTAACTTAATTAGCCAAAGCCCGACGAGCAACAGGCGCCGGGACTGCTCCCCAAACCATCAACGTGACGGGAGAGCCGGGGCTAATTAACACCTCCTTAATACCTCCGCAAATACCCAACCTGCTGCCGGGAGAAATAGTTTCACACTTCCTTATCAAATTAGGGCGAAAATCACTCCTAATGAGCGAAAATCAATTAGTGCGACGCCCAAATGAATGTATTTGTGCTGTCAGCGAGAGTTATTTGCATAACAGTTTGCGAGGGCAGGGGAGATGCTGGAGCTGCTCCGCGTTCCTAATGAGGAGCTGCTGCTGGAAGAATTTGTTTTATCCAACTCCCGACAGCACCAGCTGGCACCAGGAGCATCGCAGGGGATCCTGCGGGGTTGTGCGTCCCAAAAAACCCCCCCAAAATCCAGGTAAATGTGGTCGGTAAGGAACGGGAATGGTTTTCTTGCGTGGCGTTGCTGGTGGAAGTCTTGGTTCTTCCCTCGTTTATCCAGAGAGGTGAATTCCTCTTCAGAGCCTCTCCAGGGAGGAACAAACAGCTGAAAACGGCACCTGACGAGCCAAAACAGCTCTTGGAAAATCATCCTTCGTTTTGTGTTGTTTTTAAAGCCTCTAATTAAATTAGAGGAGTGGCTCGGGAGCAAATGGAGCAGAGATCGGCAGCAACTGGATTTTAATCAGATTGAATTTTTTTATTGCTCCTTAAAACATTTCCGTGCAGTTCTGGTGCCTTCCAATGCAGTCTTGACCTTGGATTTAATTATTTTGGAGCTGTGCTTGTCACTAATTCCAACGTGCCTTCAATGGAATAGTCATGGAATCATGGAATGGTTTGGGTTGGAGGGAACCTTAAAGCTCATCTGATTCCACCCCTTGACATGGGACATTTTCCACTATCCCAGGTTGCTCCAAACCAACATGACCTTGGATAATTTCAGGGATGGGGCAGCCACAGCTTCCCTGAGCAGAAATATAAATATAAATATAAATATAAATATGACAGAATACGGGCTGAAATAACTTCCCACAAAGCTGAAATCCTGAATTCCTCTCAGGATGCACAACAGCCCTGACAGCATTTTCCAGCCCGTTTTCTCCTTTAAAACCCAATGGCTGAGTCTCTAACTTGGGGAAAACCCAGTCACTCCAAGGCAGAACATTTCCCTGGTAAAATAAAATCAGATTTGAAGACACGTGGGCAGGGTGATGCTCTGTGATGATCCCAAGCTTTTCACATCCTCGGAGTGATTTGCAAGGACAGTAACAACTGCATTCATCCAAACTCACCAAGCACTCAGTTCCCACACTTTCAGAATCCCTGTTTCCACTGTAGTCAGGTCATTAAAAGCTGTGGGCACCGGGGAATATTTTAATCTCAAAAGAACAAAAATAAAACCGAGGCAAACAGCCCCATTTGTTTCACGTCCTTGGAAACATCTGCAGCGAATACAAAATGATTTTTAAAATTGGGGTTGGTGGGAGGTGTCCCCAAGATTGTGAGGGGGGTGAGGTGACCTTCAGAGGATTCTAAATCCACACTGGAGAAATTTTCCCAGGAATTTTCTTCCTGAGCCCCTCGATCTCTTGGGATTCCGCTTTTCACTGGATTTTCAGCCGGCACTGTGGGGTCTGCCCCGGAGCACGTCAGCTCCAGGAATTCCCAACGTGCTGGGACTGCATCCTCCCCACTTAACAGAGCTTCACGCATTCCCTGGATTCTCTCTGCCACCCCACAGCAATTCCAGCTGCCCCGGCAGCTCCACCATCCCCTCCTCGAGCACATCCACCACCCCGGAGGCACCAGGTAACGCAGCAGGGTTTGGATCCATGGCTCTCGCCCAGAAAACCCGGGAGAAAATCCACAATATTTGAACTTTCTGCTCTAAGAATGCTCTGCCGGGGTCATTCCATTTCTTATCTCTGCTTTTTATCTGGCAGCCACATCGAGAGCATTTCCTAAAGCGAGCAGGGCACGCAGAGAGCTTTCAAACAGAGTTTCTGGGGGAAACACAGAGGTTGTCATGTGCTGGTTGTTTCCAGCAGGAGAAATTTGGGATAAAGAGGACGGAATGTGTGGCTGGGAATTCTTGGCCAGAGCCACACATGCAGAAATCCCACCCTGGGGAATGTGGGCATCCCAATCCTTGGCATATCTGTACATCTTGCTAGACAAGTGTGGGAAAATTCCCTGAATCCTCACGAAATTCCCTAAATCACCACAGAAAAAAATTCCCAGAATGGAAACGAGACCGTAGTGGAAGGGAAGCTGTAAGAAAAAAGAGGACAAACTTTGTGTTGGGGCCTGCTGTGACAGGACAAGGGGAATGGTTTTAAAATGAAGGATTTGGGTTGGTTTAGATGGGATGTAAGGAAGGAGATTTTGCAGTGAGGGTGGGGAGGGGCTGGGATGGATTTCCCAGAGCAGCTGTGGCTGCTCCTGGATCCCTGGAATTGTCCAAGGCCAGAACTTGGAGGAGCCTGGGACAGTTGGAACTGTCCCTGCCCATTCAGGGTCTGGAATTAGATGGCCTTTAAAGGTGCCTTTCAACCCAAACCATTCTATGATTTATGATTATTTATCCAAGAAAACAAAACTCAACTGCAGCTTCCCGTCCAATTTTATGCAAAGGAAAGAGAATTCCATGGAAACAGATCTTTCCTCTCCTCTCACATCCCTCCATGGTCTGCTGAGGGCTGCTTTCTCTCTGAAAAGAAATGTTCTTGTGTTCTGTCTGGGCCTAAGGCATCATTTGAACCTCACGAGGGAGATCTTTGAAAGAAATCAGGTTGTGACCTCCTGCAGGGGATGGGAGGCTGCAAGGTCAGTGCGTGAGCGAGATGGGAGCAGATCAGCCCCTGACAAAGCCAGCAAATATTGGTGAGAAAAGGGGGGGAAATAAATTCCCGAAGGACTGAAACCGGAAGGATTCCCAGCCTCGAGGGAGGAGGGAGACGCAGGGAGAAAATGTGGGAATGAGGGGCATCACAGGGGCTTGGAAAACCCCACCAAGGCTCTTTTAGACACCTCCAGAACTATTTCCATTTACGCGCCGAGAAATTGGCACGGGGCAGCTCCTTGGCTGGTGCAAAGCAGCTCCCGGGGCAGGACAAATAGCTGGGATAAAGAATTGGAATAAAGAGCTGGAAAAGGCTGCGCTGCCAGAGCCATTAACGCCGAGCAGCTCCTGCGGCAGAGGCATTACCTGGCACAGTAATTAACGCGCTGCGCTCCCGGAGGCGCAGTCATTCCCCAAATGAGTCGTTCCTAAGGACAAATCCCTGGATCTCGGGTGGAATTCCTCGCCCGGCAGCGCCTGAAGGGAGCACAGGGCGCCGCTTGGCAGGAGGTGCTACACACACACACACACCATGTGCTGGGGAGTGACAGGGTGGTTTTTTTAGCTTTGCAGGATTTAAATAGTTCCTAAGGCAGCGAGAACGCCCTGGAAAAGCAAAATCCCTCCTGCCTGGCATCCTCACGGCGCGTGGGGATACAGGAATCCCGCTGGGAGACGTTTGGCAGCTCCGAGGGGGTTTGTGAAACCTCACGGGTGTTTTGGGATGGGTTCACCCTGGCGCTTTGTGGAAGTCTCATCCTCCTCTGTGCAGCCTTTCCTCAAGGGATGCTGCAGGAATAATCCTGGATCTCTCACATCAGGCTTAGAGCCCCTTGCAGGGCCCAAAGGGGCTCCAGGAGAGCTGGAGAGGGACTGGAGACAAGGCATGGAGGGACAGGACACAGGGAATGGCTTCCCAGTGCCAGAGGGCAGGGATGGATGGGATATTGGGAAGGAATTCCTGGCTGGGAGGGTGGGGAGGGGCTGGGCTGGAATTCCCAGAGAAGCTGTGGCTGCCCCTGGATCCCTGGCAGTGCCCAAGGCCAGGTTGGACGGGGCTTGGAGCAGCCTGGGATAGTGGGAGGTGTCCCTGCCCATGGAATGGACGAGCTTTAAGCTCCTTCCCAACCCAAACCATTCCACGATTCCATGATTCTCCGCATTTGATTCCGTATCTATTGCCTCACCTTTGAGTCATCCTTACAGTTGTTCAAAAAAATCTGAATTCCTGGCATGTGATGCCCGAGAGACAAATTCCACCCCCAGATTTGGGTCAGTGCCTCTCTGTCCCTCTCCCATGTCCAACAGCAGCAGGAGGGGACCACGGAGTGGCCGGGAAATGAACATTCCGTGACCACTCTCAGCCCCTGAGGGCAGAGGGGAGGAAACCCAAACCCGGCTGCAGCCCTACACCCCAACCACCCCAGTCAGGGGCTACAGCTGCTTCCCTCGCCTCCTCGGAGGGGAAAACGAGGCAGAGCATCCTTGGCTAAAGCAGGAGGCCGTGGAGAGCCTGAATCAGGAGCCAGATTACAGCAAGGAGCGTTTGTGCTCGGTATCACCCGGCCAAATCTCCCCACGACAACCTCAAGGAGCTGCCGCGTTTCCAAACTCCGGCAGGAGCCCAACGGGACGAGACAAAACCTTTCCTTCCTGCTTTTCCAACCCCTCGGGAAGCGCGGGCGGCAAAGCTCCTTCGAGGCTCACTGAAACGACGTGGGACCTCCCCAGGACAAATCTATCTTCTGTGCAATTGAAATGGCAATCAGGGAGCTGGTTTTTCTCATTAATATGGGCGAAGTTGGCGGCCGCAGCAGGGGACTGATGAGGCTAATCCGTCAATGTCCTTGAGAAAGGGACGCCTGATTGCTCCAAGCTGCTGGAAGGGCATAATGAGGAGGGACCAGGACCGGGAGGCCCCATCCCTCCTGCTCCAGTGCTTTGGGTGTTTGCACCTCAGCTAGCTCCACGGGAGGGATTTGGATGCGTTCCCCAGAGGGCATCGCTGATGGAATGAGGAGTAGGAGAGGTTATCCCGGTCCGTGGGAGATCAGGCGCAGCACGGAGTTGGAATTTAGGGTATTTGTGTGGTTCTGGCTCTCTGCATGAGCAGGGATGGACCTAAAGAACCTGGCAATGTGGATATCCCACAGATTAACCCGTGCTTCCAGTGCTGCTGCAGCCAAGGAACCACAATTAAATCCATAAACAACTGTCCAGTGTCCTTTATTCAGGGAATTTCTACCCTCAGTGGGAGCAGGACTGGGATCACTGCCCACCCTTCCCTCCTACATGTAGGACCAGATATTTGTGATGCAGGAGGGCCCTGCAGCAGCCAAGGTCGGTGGCTCAGCAACCATCTGAGGGCCAAATCCACATTTTCCTCTCCATCCTTCCAATCCAGGCTCGTCTCCCCCTGGTTTCTCCGTGCTCGGAGCGGGAGCTGTGGGTGTTTTCCAGGCAGCGCAGTTGCCCACTGCATCCCCGCTGAGAAATGAGGAATTTCACGGCTTATTGAGCACTGCAAATCCTCACAGCAGATAAGACACGGCCCCAAATTATTGAATTCATTTTTTTTCTTTCAGTCGTTACACGTCGAGAAATTCCCGTCGTGCCACAGCCCGCAGAGCCCCGCTCGCTTTCCTCCTCCCGGTGCTCCGAGCTGAGCTGGATGTGCCCATGGAGAGGATGGAATCCCAGCCCTCCACGTCCTGCAGCTCTCCCCACTTCCCGAAATCCAAGGGTTCTTTGTCCTGGCAGCATTCCCACAGCCCCAGGAGCAGCTGGTGGCATCTTCCAAAGGTCTTCCCATTTAGTGTTTCATTTGAAAAGCTGTGCCTGCCTCCTTGGGATTTCTCCAGGTGGGATGCAAGGGTTGGGATGAGGTTTTCCAGAAGGCAGCAGCACCTGGAGTTGCTGCAGCAGCAATGGATGCATCTGTGTGGCATCTGAGTTGCTTCCCAGAGCTAATCCTGATTTTCACTCCTTGTGGAGCAAAATTTTCCTTATGAGCAGCTTCGTCCTGCTTAACTTCCCCCTCCAGAGGGTGGATCGGGCATGTCCAGGCAACGTTCCTTTTCATGGAATGCATAAACCAGGAGGAGCAGCTGAAGATCTTCTCCATATCCTGGTGGGACTCTGTCCTCCTCCAAAGCCAGGTCACCTCCCATGTCCGTCCATCAAGAGCTCTGCAGAAGTGCCAAGGATAATTTCCCGCTGGATTAATTTTTATCCTAAATGTTACAAACACAGAAATGCAGAGAACGAAGGGAAATGGCTCCAGCCACGTTGGGTAGAATTTACAATTATTTGAAATAAAATTCCTGTGATAACGACAGCACAGCTGAAGTGATTCCACCTCATTTTTCCTGGAGGAAATAAAATATTCCCAGATTCAGACATCCCTCCCGCTCTGGCGGCGCCTGGAAGGTTGGGAAGTGCCCTGACACGTACCAGTGACCCCACACAGCTCCATTTCCAGCCAAACCGTCCCTTCTGACTCCCTGGATCGCACGGATGCTGTGGGGCATCAAATCCTTCCCTCCAGCCTTTCACGCCCTGGATTTTGCAGCACGTTCGGTTGGAATTGCTACGGCCAAGGAGGAGGTGGCACATCCGTGTCCCCCGGGGGCTGGGAATGCCCTGGGGTGGCACCAGGGCCGCTGTGGCACCTGGCCCAGGGCAGGGCACAACTCCAGCCCCGTTTTCCCTGGCAGGGTGGGACACCGGCTGCCAGGATCTCTCACCATCTGCTCATCTGCTGCCGCAGAGCGATTCAAAGGGAGTTACAAATTTGTAATGACCTGAATATTCCAGCGCTGGCACATTTGTAATTAGTACTCGCTAATTTGCTCTCAGATCTTTCGCTCTCCTGTAAAGCTCAGGCTGCTTTGCAAGACAAATGATCGCTTCCTTGGAATACCTTTCCTCTCCTTGGATCGCAAGGCAGCCCGCCCCGGGGCTCCGCCTGCAGCAGACGGCAACTCCGCCACCTTAGGATGGCTCTGGAAAACTGCAGGAAAAACCCAGCCCGAAATCCCGGCGGGCACTTCTCCATCTTCCATCCTCCTCCTTCCATCCTCCCCTCTCCACCCTTCGCCCTCAACCTTCCAGTCTCCAGCCGCGATCCTTTGTTTTCCACCCTCCATCCTCCATCTTCCCTCCATCCTCAACTGTACATCCTCAATCCCCCGTTTCTCAACTTCTACTTCCCATCCTTCATCCTCCACCCTCCATTTTCCACTCTTCACTTCCCACCCTCCATCTTCCACCCTTTTGTCCTCAATTGTCCCTTCTCCACCCTCCGTCCTTTATCTTCCACTGTCCATCGTTCAACCTCCACCATCCACTCTCCATCCTTGACCCTCCATCTTCCATCTCCCATCCTCCACCTTCCATCTCCCAATCTCCATCTCCCAATCTCCATCGCCCCACTCTCCACCCTTCGTCCTCAATCCTCCATCCTTTGTCTTCCACCCTCCATCTTCCATCCTCATCTTCCATCTCCACCCTCCACTCTTCACCCTTCATCCTCCACCCTTTCTTCATCCTCCATCCTTCATCTTCCAGCCTTCATCCTCCACTCTCCATCTTTCATCTTCCACCCTCCCGTTCTTCGTCCTCCACTCTTTGTCCTCCATCTTTCACCCTCCATCCTCACAGAATTCCCGAAACACAAAGCAGGAGAGCAAACCCCACGTGGAGAACGTGTCCCCCACATCCTTCCAGTGATGCTGCACATCCCTGTCCTGTTCCCTGCTGCAGATCCTGGCATGGAGTTGTTACCCCTGGATTTCCACTGCTGGAGGGAGATTCTTCCAAAAGATCTAAAATGGGAGTTTTGCACCGTGCTGGAGGAGGTTTTATCTACTCCCAGTCATGTTTGAAGGAAGATGGGTTTCCCCAAGGCCCAGAGCTCCTCTGGCCAGCTTGGTCCTTGCTCCAAGCTCAGCGGGAATGCCCAAAGATCCCGGAGGGATCTCAACCTGAGCACTCAGCCTCAGAAATATGGGTGTCAAAATCCCAAATTTGGCAGGAAGAGCCTGTGGCCACATTCCAGGCGAGGACACCAAACTCCTCCCCAGCCCCTCCTGCAGAAAGCTCGGTGCAGATTTTTGCCCGAAGTGCAGCTCAGCAGCACAATCCCTGTTCCATAAACATCCCTCCACCAGGAGCAATCACCTGCTGGTAGCATGGGAAGGATTTTCCCTGGAAAACTCCGCTGGTGTTCCCCCAGGCCTTCACCTCCACAGCTGGCAGTGTCCTCGGAGTCAGAGCTGTAATATTAGAAACCCTTGGAATTGCTCTGTATCCCAGAAATCTGATCCTACAGGGCCACAATTAAGCAGATGAGCCATCAGAAAATATTTAATGCTTGCAACAGGTTTTCCTTCTCAGCCCCACCAGACAAAGGGATACTGGTGGGAAAATCCAAGGAGGCTGTGGCTGGAGTTCAGCAAGAGGACTAACGAGAGGGAAAACAATGTTCCTTTTAGGCCTGGGGCTCTGAGAGTCCCAAATTCCCAACATTGGAGCTAACACATCTGAAATGACTTCCCGAGGCGCAGCCCTGAAGTCTGTTTACGTTCTGGAGAGCAGCCAAGAGGTGGCTTAACGTGGGTAAGGAATCCGTGTCGAAACAGGATTCCTTCCCGGGGTATCCCTGGGGCTCCAGCCCTTCTCCGTGAGCTAAAAGGGACACGTTTGGCTTTTCCAGCCCCCCAAACCTGGCTGGTTGTTCATCCCCAGTGGAGCTAAATCCATGGAGAGCCGTGCAGCTCCGACCCCTGGGAGCAGGAATGGTGGTGGGAAGGATGGGAAGCAATCCCAAAACACAGCACAGGATCGTGGAATCTTTAAGGTTGGAAAAGGCCTCTGAAATCATCGAGTCCAACCATTATCAGGGTCCTTCAGACCAGGAAAAGGAGGGTGGGGATTGGAGTCTCCTCCCAGGGAACAGGGACAGGAGGGGAGGAAATGGCTTCAGGCTGTGCCAGAGGAGGCTCAGGTTGGACACTGGGAAAATTCCTTCATGGAAAGTATTGTCCAGCCCAGGCACAGGGTGGAATCCTCATCCCTGGAGAGGTTTAAAAGCCTTTTTAAAGCTGATTTAAAAGTGTGGATGTGGCACTTGGGGACAAAGGGTCAATGGTGGCCTGGGCGGTGCTGGGGAATGGTTGGACTCAACCTTGGAAGGCTTTTCCAGCCTCAAGGATTCCGTGATTTGATGATTCTCCCATAAGGAAGAGACTGGAGTGACTTCAGGAAGAGAAGATGTGGGTTTTAAATAAAACAAACAGAAAAGAGCTTCCCCCATCTCCCAACTCCAGCTTGGAATTCCTTCCAGTCCTTCCAATTATCTTGCATGAGTCGGAGGGAGGGGAACTGATTCCCACAAATCCCATCAGATCCCCTAGACTTTAAATGGTCACCAACATCTTTTTTTTTCAACAGGCTTTGATGCCTCTGCAATCCATATTTCCTTCTCACACACGGAATTTCACGTGTTTCCAACAAGAAATTCATTATTATTTGTGCAGGCACTTTATCAAATGTGATATTTATTTGGTTTTGTCTCCTCTTACGTATTTTCCATCAGTTTCTCTGAGTGTTTTAAGCTTTTATAAATGAGAGAATTAAAAGCTTTGTACATTCGTTCTCAAGGTGCTCATCAAAGATGTTTTGATATTATAACAATAATAATAATGGAAAAGAGAAGAATACAGGAGCAGTTCCAGGTGGAAAATGGGCAGGAAAATGTTCCTGTTGGACACCAAACACCACAGTGGGGCTGAAAAACTCAGAGTAGGATAGGGTGAGGTAGGAAATTCCTACCTTAGGACATGGAGATGATTCCAGATTCCAAAACCTCATATTTTAGGGAATTGGATCATCAAATTCTTCCCTCTGTCAGGGCAGAATTGCTCCTTATATTTTTGAGAGTGCCTCATTAAATAATAAAAATAATTAGGGCTGTAAACAAAAGTATCACAGATCCTGGTTTGGGATACCCAGAAAAAAGGAGGATTTCTCCCTTCCCTCACATTTATTGATCTGATATAATATTAATTGATATAATATCATATTTATTGATATAATGTCATATTTATTGATATAATATTTTATTTATTGATACATCTGGGGTTCTGCCAGTCCCACCAGTTCACCCCCAGTGGAGATGGGCACCCTCCAGTTTCCAGCCCAGAACTGGGAATTTCTGCCCCATTTCTGCCCTGGCTCATTCCAGGTTTGAGGCTTCCTTGGGCACCGAATCCTGCAAACAAGGGAAAGGTTCCCATTGGGATTCTTTCTTCCAGCACCACGTTACGCCTCAATCACAATGTCCAAGATGACCTTCAGTCTGTCTGAACTTTTCCCCAGGGAGCAGGATGAAGAGGAATTTGCATGTCCAACCCTTTTTTCCCTGACATTCGCTGGCACGTGGATAGAGCTTCATCAGCTCCGCGTTATTTATTTGATCTTCCCGTTTTCATCCCTGCCTTTGATTACCCAATAACGCTGGAAATTATTTGGAAGCCTACGAGGGGGTTCAGCCTAAATAACAGCCCTGCCACCTGACCCTCGTTATTCTCCTGTTCCTTTCTTTTCCATGGGCAGGACAGGAGGGAAAATAAAAAGGGATTCAAAAAAAAACCCCACGAGGAACGATGTCGCGGAGACAGACGCGCATTCCCGCTCCGGCTTTTATCTCCGGGAATGCTGGCAGCCCTCAGATGTCTGAGCAATGCCGAGTTGTTACAGCACTGCTGGGATCAATAGCTCCATTAATCTTTCAGAGGCTGCCTCCTTCCGTGCCCAATCCACGATTTAGAGGGAAAAAAACCCCACCTTGCGCATCCCATCCGCATCCCTGGAATTGTCCGAGGCCAGGCTGGATGGGGCTTGGAGCAACCTGGGGTAGTGGAAGGTGTCTCTGCTAGGGAATTACTTGGAATTAGATCAGCTTAAGGTCCCTTCCAATGCTGGAATTCCACAAAATAAACGAAAAAACCAACCCAGGAGTGGAATATTGGGAGGCTGTGGCTGGGACCACCCCATCGGAACAGGAATGTCCCTTCCAACCCTGGAATTCCATGAGATAAATGGAAAAAACAGCCCAGGCATGGAATATTGGGAAGCTGTGGCTGGGAGCACCCCATCGGAACAGGAATGTCCCTTCCAACCCTGGAATTCCATGAGATAAATATAAAATCCAACCCAGGAGTGGAATATTGGGAGGCTGTGGCTGCGAGCACCCCATCGTAACGGGAATGTCCCTTCCAACCCTTCCAACATTGGAATTCCATGAAATGAATGGAAAAACCAACCGAGGAGTGGAATATTGGGAAGCTGTGGCTGGGAGCACCCCATCGGAACGGGAATGTCCCTTCCAATATTGGAATTCCATGAAATGAATGGAAAAACCAACCGAGGAGTGGAATATTGGGAAGCTGTGGCTGGGAGCACCCCATCGGAACGGGAATGTCCCTTCCAATATTGGAATTCCATGAAATGAATGGAAAAACCAACCGAGGAGTGGAATATTGGGAAGCTGTGGCTGGGAGCACCCCATCGGAACGGGAATGTCCCTTCCAACCCTTCCAACATTGGAATTCCATGAAATGAATGGAAAAANTATAAAATCCAACCTAGGAGTGAAATATTGGGAGGCTGTGGCTGCAAGCACCACATTAGAGTGGGAATGTCTCTTCCAACCCTGGAATTCCATGAGATAAATATAAAATCCAACCGAGGAGTGGAATATTGGGAAGCTGTGGCTGCGAGCACCCCATTAGAGTGGGAATGTCCCTTCCAATGCTGGAATTCCATGAGATAAATATAAAATCCAACCCAGGAATGGAATATGGGGAAGCTGCGGCTGCGAGCACCCCACTGGAGCACGAACGAGCAGCACATTCCGGAGCTAACGGCAGCAATTACATTTATGGCTCTCTTTAAGTATTATCATAAGTGTTATTTAAGAGATGTGCCATCCTGGGATAGATCCCATATCCCTGAGGAGAGGAGCCGAGGGAAAAACGCACGGAGCTGGAATGGCTTCGTGTCATAATCTGGAGGTTTAATGGCGAGCAGAGCACGCGGAAGGAGGAAGGAAAGGGCAGGGTCGTGACACCAAAGCAAAAAAGGATCCTAGCAAACAAGCCTGGGATTCTGTGGGAGAAGCAAAGCCAAGGAAATGGGGGATAATTGGATGGGAATATTTCCCAAATGCTAAGTTCTTGCTTCGATGCAAAGCTCTCATCCGGCAGCTTCCAAATCAAAATTTAATCAGAAAATCCTTCGTGGTTTCAGGATACCCCGAGGTTACAGGGATGGCACAGCTGCCGTGAGCCCTGTCCTAGGGGCTGGAGCAGGGGCAGGGATGCGTTTCCAACAAGTAGGAATGGGAGAGAAAGGCTGGGTGAGTGCATTTAACTGGGAATATTCAGCCTGGGAAGGTTTGAATTATATCCACCATAAAGCAGGGAGGGGGCAACATCCATATGAGGCTGTGAGTGGGATTTATGTTCCCTGACACTGCTGGGATGGAGCTCTGGGAAGGGCTGGAGCTCTGGGAAGGGCTGGCTGCTCATTTCCCTGCTGGTCTCAAAAAACGGGAGAGGAAAAACCCTTTCAAATCCATTCCCTCCCCCGTTTTCACTGTTAAATTAGACTTTTTCCTGAGAAAATGAAGCGGTTCCAGCACGACTCCTCGATGGCATTTCAGGATTAAACCCAAATATCAGGACCATGGAATTTGGGAATGTTGCAGTGAACGTTACAGGCTGCCTTTCAGCCTCCAGAAATTACTTGTGTAAGTAGAGAAACAACGGTGATGAAGCTGATTTTACATTTTCTGCGAATATTTGACTAAGGAATTTCATGCAGCTCCGCTTGGGAAGGCACAAAGAGCGTGGTTCAAAGCTGAGTGAACGCTCAGTGCAAAGAGAGTTTCTCCATCTGCAAGGCAATAAAATGGGGAAATAAATGCCACGTTCAGGGAAGAACAAACAGCACAAACACCACAATTCCACCTCTTTTTTCTTTTTGGAGAAAACAGCTATGGCATTTTTACACGGATTGGCGTCCAAATCGAGAGAAGACGTGGAGCAAAGGAGCTCCCAGCCTGTTTTTTCCCCCCACTGACGCCGAGTTTTCCATCCCCACAACCTTCTCCCATTCCCAGAATTCTGCGAAGTCCCTCAATTTGCATATATGCAAATAACGCTGGGTGTTTTCCCAGCTGGAGACAGAGCTCTGCCTTTCCTGCACTGGGCCATAAATGCTGGGAAACAGCAAAGCTGCAGGAAAATGAACGGCGACAACTCCAGAAGAAGGAATTAGGAGCTGGGAAAATGCGGATTAATTAATTGGAAACGGGACAAAAAGATTTGAGGGCAGCGAGCGGCCGCCAGCCACTCGGGGCTGTTTTGCTCAAGTTATTCCCAGGATGGATAACACCACCTGGAGTCATGGAAGAACCTTGCTCAGGGATATTCCAAAGGCTGGGATTTGCATGGAGCTGGGATTTTATTGTGAAGTTTCAGGATAAGAGTAACGACATCCAAGGGCACCGTTCCCGGCTCGGGGCTGCAGCTGAAGCACTGAAACAGGAGCGAGAGGAGCAATTTAATCTCCTGTTAAAATGCTAATTATTATTTGCCACTGGCTGCATCCAGCGGGAATCTTTTGAACCTCTCTTCCCATTGTTGCCGGCTCTGTGGCCGGGCTGTTCCAGAGGCAGGAATGTATCGATCCCGACCCCCATCCCGCATTTCCGAGGGACAAAAGGGCTCATTTCACACCCAGCTGGATTCCCTTTGTGAAGGACATTCCTAAAAGGCCTCCCCGGGGTCATCCACACACCAGGCAAATGGTATTTCTGGGAAAATAAAATAATTCCCGATATATTCAGGGATTAAACCTGGGAAATAGCTATAATCTATGCTCAGCTTTTATTTTAAAAGGGCAGCGCCGCAAACCCTTTTGGAAAATCCCACAGGATTTTTAACAGGAGGAGAAATCCCACCCTCAGCCAGCCAAACTGGAGGTCGGATGGGAGGAATAGGCTCGGGTCCTTTGTTCGTGTGAGAAGGAACTTCGGGAATGATCCAGTAACAGAAGAGATTTAATTTGCTTTTCCAGCACAGAAACCAGCCCAGAGCTCCCTGCCCAATCCCAGCAGAGCTTGGCAAGGTTCAGGTGGAGCGAGAGCACATCCCAGGACAGCATTCCCAGTGCATTCCTGCCTCCTGTCCTCAGCCAGGCTGGACACAAACTGCTGGGAATTTCAGCAAATCCACAGCCACAGGGAACATGCTCAGCCCTGGATCCATTTCCAGGTCAGGCTGGAGCAACCTGGGATAGTGGAAGGTGTCTCTGCCCACAGCAGGGGTGGAATGGGATGGGCTTTAAGGTCCTTCCAACCCAAGCCATTCCATGATTCTGTGATTCCATGATTCTCTGTGCCCACGCTGGGGCTGAAATCCTCCTGCTCCCAGAAACGCCAGAGGCTGCAGGTACCTCCAAATCCTGGCTCCATCCCATCCCCTCTGCTTTTGGGGAGGTGACTTGGAATGACACAAGCTGGACACCAGCCAGCAGCACTTTTGCAATAAAAACGTATCTCTGATAAAAATTTCCCCTGGAAAATGCAGGATAACAGCCAAAAATGTTGTTTTCTTCCCTTTTTTTGGCTTCAGGAACAGCCCTGGTGTTAATTAAGCAAAGCTGTGAGCTGCCAGGGTGACTTTTGCCACACCTCAGGTGGCCCCAGCTCACCCTGAGGTCACCAACCACGCAGGGTCGGGCAAAGTGAAAACTCTTCCTGCAAACACCAACGGCAAAAATCCGAGAGAGATCATCACATTTCTGCAGCAACCACCTCGAGAGGAAGGCAGAAATTCCAAGCCAGCTGGGAGTTTGTGTTGCTGGAGGAAAACTGGTGCTGGATAAACCCATCCCACACGTGACCAGCCCGAGCGCTTCCGACAACACAAGGACGCTGATGGATCTGAGGCAGGCGTCACTTTGACACGGGAGAAAACCCGACGTGTTCTGATTACAATATCCCGTGAAGCCGTAATTAAGGCCTTCATGGCAACAAAGGAAATTGGATTACATTATTCCAGGGCTAAACAGCCCCAAGATTGCAGGGAAGCCAAGAGGATGGAGCGTGACAAGCCACAGGCGGCTCCGGCAGCAGACAAAGACGGGGGCGATTGTGGGAGAATTTGAAGTGGGTTTTGTGCCTTTTGAAATTATAGAGGACAAGGCCAGGAGTGGCAGCAGAGGAAATCACACCTTCATTTTCTCCTGGCCTCCTCAGACTCCCTTTTCCCGTAAGTAATGTGTGTAAATCAGAGGGGCTCAATGCAATCCACGCAGATCCTGGTTTCCCTAAGAACCACGTTTTCCATCATGGCTTTATTTAAATGAGGGCATCACTCATGTCACAGTGAGCTGAGGGACGCTGAAAATTCCCAGCACACACCACAACCACTGGAATTCTCTGCCCTTTAAAACACCAAACCACTTCTGTAAGCATCAGAATTCCCTGAATTCAAATCCCAAGGGAAAAGTAGGCACGGGGCAGCTCCATCCGACTTTGCATTGGTTTAAAACCTTTTCCATTATATTATAGGATCACCAAATTCCTGATGGTTTGGGGTGGAAGGGACCTTAAAGCCCATCCAGTGCCACCCCATGCCATGTACAGGGACACCTTCCACTGTCCCAGGCTGCTCCAAGCCCCATTCAGCCTGTCCTGGGACACTGCCAGGGATCCAGGGGCAGCCACAGCTTCTCTGGGTACCCTGTGCCAGGGCCTCCCCACCCTCAAAGGGAAGAAATCCTTCCTTAATTAATTAATTCATAAATTATTCTTCCTAAATTAATTAAATTATTAACAGAGTTTATGGGACAATGAGGAGCATTTGAGGCCCTGCCCACAGCTCTCCTTCCCTGCCTGCCTCCATCAAGCACAGCAGCATCTGCTCCCTCCTCTCCATCGTTCCCAAAAGGTGGCTCCTGGTCAGCAGTTCCCATTTGGGGTTTGCAAGGGGCCAAAAGAGCAGGGATTTGGTTCTTGCCAAAATGTCCTTGTCTTTGTGTGTCCTTGCTCTCTGTGCAAACCCAAATCTGAGCCAAACCCGCTGGTTTCCCTCGGTTCTTTGTCAAGGCCTTGCCAAACCTCGCCAACATTTTGCCAAAAATCCCTCCCAGCCCTTGTCAAAACCTTGGCTGATTTCAAACTGTGGAAAACCACACCGGGACACCCTTTTTACAGCAAACCAGCAGAGCAAGAGTTATGTTTTCAGTAACATGTTCTAAAAACCCCATGTTTTTGTTTTTTTTTTCCTGGCATTACACTCTGCATCCTCGTCCATAGAAAAACCTGGATCCGGGAGGCTTTGCCACGTGCCCTCACCATGGTTTGGCTCTTCAGACACTTAAAGCCAATAAAACTCAAGCCAGAGAATAAAAATCACCTCACTCCTCAGTTGCAGGATAAATTAACTTGGTAAAACACGAATATCGTTTGTTTTAATAAAAGGGAGCCCACAGGGAGCTGCTTCAGCCCAGCTCCGAATTCTTCGTTTTCAGGTCATGTTTCGCGCGTTCCCAGCTTGGGGCACATCCCTCGCTGCCCATCAGATCACACACGGAGGTGTCTGGGCTCTGGAATATTGGTTTTCCATGTATTTTCCATGCTCTTTACTCCTTCATAAAAGGTAGGAACGCGTCAAAGCCTCGCCGGGCTGATATTGATTCGTGGCACATCGTAAACGTTTCATCTTCGATTCCCTCCGCTGAGCAAAGAGAGCTGTGCAAAATCTCATTCCTGCTTTGGTTTTTTTTGGTTTTTTTTTTTTTTCCTGCCTGCACAGAATTAGCAAATATCCAGGTCTGAAATAACACCTGAAGCACCTTACCAAAAATACAGGAATTTTCCAGTTGGTTATTTCAGATTATTTCAGAGGATGGCCCCACCGCTGTGAGGGTTTCATGACTTTGTGCTGCCGTGGTTTTATTTTCTTTGTTTTCCTAAAGGTGGTTCGGACAAGGAGAGAGGTTTGGTCTGTGTGGGAAAGGGGCAGGGAATGTGCAAAACCTCTCCGAGATCTCCCAGGGGTCACCCCTTGTGCTTCCCTAGGATCCATCGGCGTCCTCCAGCTCCTCCCCGGGGCTGCATCTCCAAATCCTCAGCCAAAAATTCAAGTCTGTTCTCACCACTTGTTTCCCTTCTGTGGAGCATAAATTTAGGGATTAATTTAAAATTAGCAGAGCAGTGTTTTTGGGAGGGACGAGATGTGAATTCCGAATTTAGCAGAATCAGAAATGTTTCCTCTCGATGCCTCGTTCCAAAACGGCAAAACTGATCCACTTACAAAAATAGATACTAAACATCAACGGGATTAACCAACCCCAAAATTCCCCTCCAGATCTCCTCTAGGCTGTAAGGAAATTGTTTAGGTTGACCCTAAAGAAAAAAAAAATACGTATTTTATTTCATTTGAATCTACTTTCTCTCAGTTTGGCCCCATTAATTGCTTTTAAAATTCATTATCCACACAGCTTTGTTTCACTTCCAGTAGGAGCAAACTTCAGAGACCCAAAAATCTGATTTCTTTAAGCATCCCCACATTATGAATTTTCATGGCCTAGCAAAGTTTTGGGGGTATCAACTCCTCCCAGTATGAATTTTAATGGCCTAGCAAAGTTCTTGGGGTTTAAACTCCCCCCAAAGGCAGCAATGACAGCAAAATAAAGCCAGAAGTGCAGATTTGGAAGTCAAACAGCTCTGAGAAAATTGCCAAGGCCATCAAGTCAGAACCAATATTGGGATATCGAATGTGGACCTCAAGCTACGGTGGAGTCAATTAAAAAACCCAATAATTTATTGGATTGCTGGACAATTCCAGGGCTGGAGCTGCTGGATACACACCTGGTACATCTTAAAGTGTGTTGAATAAAATGGCCCCGTGTGCTGCTGAGCCATCGAAATATCTTCTTTAATATCTAGAACACGAAGAAATAGGGAATTTCCTCTTTTCCTTTTCAGCCTGTCCCTGCAGGAGCTTCCTGAAGGGGAGCAGGGATGGATGGAGCATCCACTGCTGAGGCTCATCCCTGCACGGGCCAGGCCGGAGTTTGGGATGATGAGCAGGGACCACCAGGAATGTTTGGACATTCCCAGGGCCTGGAGCTGCTGCCTAATTCAAAGGACAAGAGTCTGATGGGGAGAATAGGGTCAGATGGGATATTGGGAAAGAATTCCTGGCTGGAAGGGTGGGGAGGGGCTGGGATGGAATTCCCAGAGCAGCTGTGGCTGCCCCTGGATCCCTGGAAGTGTCCCAGGCAGGGTTGGAGCAGCCTGGGATAGTGGAAGTTGTCCCTGCCCATTGGAGATGAGATTTAAGATCCCTCCCAGCCCAAACCAGTCTGGAATTCTGTGCTAAAGATGTCATTCCAGAGGTACAAAAGCTGGGATCATTACCCTCCTATAATCCCACCAAAAACCTGTTTTAAGATCCTAAAATCATGTTTTCCTTCCAAACCTTCCTCTAGAACATGCAGCAACTCCCAGGCTGTGCTGGAGCATGGAATAAAGAGCAGGAATTTCCCTCCCTTCGTTCTGCCAGGTGCCAAAGGAGTGGCTCCATGAGGGGAACAGCAGGAACGGGGGCACATCCCAGTTTTCACACGGCTTTAATTCGGGGCACCCTTGTGCCATCAGGGTATGGCATAGAAGGACATCAGGATCATCCAAACGGGTCTGGCTGGGAAGCAAATGACATCATTTGCTCTTCCCTGCCAGTGCACGTGCAAAAAAGGCCAGCTGGGAAATGAGATAAAAAAGGGGGAAATGGGAAAAGGGAACTGGAGAAGCAAATACC
>VZRR01013941.1:0-17865 GCA_013398015.1 Oreocharis arfaki | reverse complement strand
ATATAAATATAAAGCAATTTGGAAGCTCAACACCATTAAAACAACTTGCAAGCTACTAAAATATAACACTGCCACGCTGCCTAAAAAAACCCAATTAATTCCATTTTCCAAAGCCTCTGGGCAGGACATCAGGCAGGAAGGCCGTGAATTCCCCCCGATATCCACCTCCAGAGCCAAGCCAGGCTGTCTGAGGGAATCAGGGCTCCCAACAAATTGGAAACCACTGCTGGAATATTGTGCAGTTTGTTCCGATCAGGCACAGCCAAAAATCATCCCTAATGGAGCAACGTCCGTGCAGCAGCCGGCGCACACGAGATAATTTAAGCAGGAGGAAATGGGCTTTGAAGTGGTCCCTGATGAGGTTTTGCTTGTTCCTAAGAGAATCCAGATGGATTCCAGAGCTTTTTTAAAACCATTTTCTAAAATTGCCCTCCCCCCCGTCATTAGGGCGCATTATGGTGACACTCCGCAGTCGGGATTTTATGGGGAAAATGATTTCTGAGTGGGATTTTCCTGGGAAATATTCCCTCCCAGTACCTGAACCCCCACTCTGACATTTCATTCCCTGTCCTACACAATCCCTGGGCTCTGCATTTTGCTGATGATCCATCCTGGGCCAAATCCTACCTCCTGTTCTCCCTGGAAGCTCATTAATCCTGACTTCCTGGGGGCTGCGTTACAGGAATTGAGAGTGGCCTGAACACTCGTGGTTTCACCCCAAAATGTTCATTCCTGGGGTTTTCACAGCTGCAGAGTGGAGCAAACCCAGGGACCAGCCACAAGGATGCTCCACAAGGAGGGGAATTAAGTGTGTTATTAAAGGAATCCCTGATTTTGCACTTTGCTGGGAATTTCCCAGAGAAGCCACGGAGCAGCTGGCCAGGAATGAGGGATTTTTGGATTCGTTCTGTGCGTTGTTTTGTCTCCAAAGCGAGAGAAGCGACGTGTTGGATGCCCCAGCTGGCTCGGACTGTGCAAGCCAAGGATGCAGCAGCTAAACCAGGGACACCCAAACAGCCACCGAGCCCAAATCCGGGCTAGGATTGGCTTCCTGATTGGAATTCTAAGGAAAACACACACAGAGACTCATTCTATCTCGAATTAAAACCTTCAACCAAACCCTGCCATGGGCGTTCCAGCCCCTCTCCCCACCCAAGCAGCTGCAGCAGGTCCTTCCCATCAGGATAGGGGTTACCAAACCTTGTTTTCTTTCTTTTCCTCTATTTTTTCCCCCCCAAGATCTGACCTTCAGAAGGCAATTCCTGGGCAACCCTCACAACGAGAGCACCTTCCCCCCACGCGCGTTAAGTGCCGGGGAAAGCTATCAGGCAAAGAAAATTGATTCCCTTTCAGAGGCAAGCACCAGAGGCGGCGGCGAGGGATTTGATTTCCCTGGAAGGTTGTTCCATTCAATGCTAACATTATTTAAAGGCTTTTCAGCGGAGCTGTGCTCCACAACACCTCATTACGGAGGGAAATCAGCCTAATGGCTGCGCTCAGCCCATAGCCACGGCTTTCCTCCGGGCTCTCATTCCTGCTAGAGATGCTCTCCACCCGGGAATGAGGTGCATCTGATGCCATGGTGATTTTGTGCCGCCTCTTTTATACCCCTTTTATACACCCTTTTATATAGCTTTTATGTATTCTTAATGCTTTCAGCCCACATGCTTGTAATTCCTTAAGTCTGATAACTTAGCTGAGGGCCAATATTTCGTTAAGCCAGGAGCCCAAACACCCCGGCAGCCTCGCAGTCAGGGCTCAGAACGCCCCAGACACCAAGGTCCTCTCCAGAGCACATCCTGTAAACCGAGTCAGGCCCATCCAGGGGGAAGGTTCCTCGGGATGGGGGGTTCACTTGGAATCTTGGATAGATTTGCTCATTTGCAAGGCCTATAGTTGTATACACGATTTATCGTGCAGTGCATTTCGGGGTGCATTTCAGAGCATTCCACCTGGAGGATCCTTAAATAAATAACGAGGTAAAAACCCCTTTTCCCCTTAACCGTGTTTGGCTCTTAATTTTAAGACCAGGGAAAGGCAACACATCCACCACAGCAGCCTGGGCAGGATGGGAAAAGGAAGGAGACCTGCGTTGTGCAATGATTGTTAGAATTCCTGGCTGAGAAGTCATAACGATTCCGTTCAAACACGCAGGGTTTTGTGTTTTCCTTTCGAGACTTCAGGGGGTTTTAACTTTTATATTTTTCAAATCCTGGACTGCCTGGTGTGTAACCCTGAAGTTCCTTGCGGCCTGTGAGCTGCTGTTCCCCCAAGCTGGTTACACACAACAAACCTCTCCAGGTTTCCACCTCCAGGACAGCCGGCCTCAAAATGTGTAAACTAAAAGCCTCTGAGAGGGGGGCAAACCTGGGGTAGTCACATCATTACCTGAGGTTATAATTGGACAATTAACCCTGATTTGCAAATGAACCAAACTTAGGAAAGTGTGAAGAACTTGTGACACAGGGTCCATCTTGGGAGCAGCCTCTGGGCTCCCCAGGGTGCACCTTTGAAGGCCCTCCAAATAAACCCCTACCTTTATTCCCTTATTCCTGTCTAGTCTCCGTTTTTTAGGTGGCCACCTCAGGCATCAGCTTCATCCATTAAACACAAGTTCCGGGCTGAATCTCTTTGTTTCCTTTCCATAAGGAACCCGTCAGGGAGTTCCAAATCGCCGGGAATGCGGTCATTTATTTGCACACCGCTTTGCTAAGTGTGTGCACAGCACTTATCACCCCCTCACACACCTGCAGCGCCGGCACCTTCGCATGTGTGGAACTGAACACATTTCTACGAGGGAACTGAGGAACGCAGGCTTTTTCTCAGGCTTAGCCAGCAAAGCTCTTCCAGCGTTTATTTTTTTTCCCCCTCTTTGAAAAGGCCTTCCAAAAAAACGAAATTACTTTGGGGTTTATAAAAAATATTGGCTGGAAGTGTTTGTGTTTTCAGTGAAAACTCTGAATTATAGAATGGTTTGGGGTGGAAGAAACCTCAAATCCAGTTCCCCTTCCGCTATCCCAGGTTGCTCCAAGCCCTGTCTCCAACCCAGCCTCGGACACTTCCAGGGATGAGGCAGCCACAGCAGTGGTAGGAACATTGAAAAACCTTGTTGTTCACTCAAAAAATAATATTAAATACATTTTTATAGTGCAAAACTTAGGCTTAATATATGAATTTTCTAATGAAAGGAAAGATTACCAGGTGGTATCTCCTGTGCAGTCTAACAGGGGAGCGCTCTGCAGCCTGGCAAGAATTGTTAAAATTATCAGAGCTGGGACTCAAAATGTAGCCTGGTACAACTTAAATCAGTCAGACTCAGCTCGAACCTCACACAATCTAAAATTTAACACAAACCAGAGCAATTTCCCCGGTGCAGCACGAATCAGACACGAGGTCTGGCTCAGCAACCCCAAGGCTTGCCCTCTTCCCCCTCTTCCAGCCTTCCCAACTGCAAAGAAACTCTGCTTTTCCAAGCTTTTTCCTGCTAATTGAATCCTATTTACTGCAGGCCTGCCTGCATTTACAATGAGCTGGGGGATCGTTTCTGCCCAGACGTTGGGGCTCGGCGGAGCTGCAACTCGTAACTCAAACGTGCCCCTCGCAAAGAGGGTTTAGAGCCCTCAGAGGAATAAATCCAGCACTCTGTGACCCTGGAAAGTCACCTCCCTGCAGACAAGGAGTAGTGTGGGATGTCTCATCCCCCAGATCCCAAAATCCAGAGCTTTTCCACCCCCCCGCAGGTGTTGTGGGGCAGAGCTGGCTCCGGTTCTGATGTGTTCCTACAGATAAATAGGGATTTTTAAACTCCTTTTTCCCCGGTTTGCCATCAGAGTGATGAATGGAAGGAGAGGAAATATGGATAAGGAGAGGAAAAATGGATAAGGAGAGGAGAGCAGCATCCTGCAGCCCGCCCCTCCGGCTTGGAGATGGATGAGGTCGGGAAGAGGAGCCAACAGGCCACGCTGAAATCCCATCCCAAATCCAGCTTTAATATTTATAACTGGGACAGAGCACCAGGAGCCTGAATCCCACACAGGGGTTGAATTATTGGGAGTTTTCCCCACTCTTCCCCTTCACCTCCAGCAGCAGCAGCAGCAGCAGCAGCAATTCCATATGGAAGCATCCCAGCACCGGCCCAGCCAGCAAAGCAATTTGCCAGTCAACAGCTGCATTAACCAGGAAATCCCCCCGGGCAAAATTCCTCCCTGAGCCGCAGATTCCTTAACGGAGTCCCCAGCCCTCCAACAACTGGATTTTAATAACTTTAATAACCCCAATCCTGCGAGCTCAAGTTAAAGATTAACTCTGGAACTTTTATTGGACTTATTTGGGTGCAGGAGGGTTTGGAGTTGTTTTTGCTGTCAGAGACCTGGCCCTGGGCTTGCAGTTGGATGCTCAACCCAATTGCCTCAGTTTAACGATTTTTCCTTCAGTTTTCCAACCGTTCCTAGAGTGCAAAGTGGAAGAAAGAGAAACCTGGAGGTTTATGGGCATTTAAAGCTCACGAGGAGGGAGGTGCCCTCTGAGGAGCACATGTATGGCTGTAGGCATGGGACAAATCCATTGGAAATGTCTCCTTCAGGGATGGTCGCCACCGCCCTGCCCAGCTCCGATGGAGGCGGCATCCGGACACGCAGCACTTCCCAAACCTCAGGAGAACTGAGGAGCTGCTGCCAGGAGCCTTCACGCTCGTTAACACCTCCTCATTTGCTGAGGAGGGGTTGGACCTGTATCGGGAGATGTGGGAATTTGGACCCATCACTGATGGAAGGTGCCCAACCCAACGTGATGGAAGATGCCCAACCCAACGNATTTGGACCCATCACTGATGGAAGGTGCCCAACCCAACGTGATGGAAGATGCCCAATCCAATATGGTGGAAGATGCCCAATCCAACACAATGGAAGGTGCCCAACCCAACGCAACGGAAGATGCCCAACCCAACATGATGGAAGACACCCAACCCAACGTGATGGAAGATGCCCAATCCAATATGATGGAAGACACCTAACCCAATGGAAGATGCCCAGTCCAACGCAACGGAAGATGCCCAGGGTAATGGAAGACACCCAACCCAATGTGATGGCAGATGCCCAACCCAACATGATGGAAGATGCCTACCACAACAAGATGGAAGACACTCAATCCAATGTGATGGAAGATGCTCAACCCAACCACGCCGGCACAGCCAGCTCAGTGACAGGATTTTGACCTGGAGAACGTGGGGGGCACGGCCACCCCCACTGAGCAGGGCAACATGGGCAGAGGAGTTCCCATCACTTGTGCAAGAACCTTGTTGCTTCCAGATCTTTTTCCTTTCAAGCCAGTCCCAGAGCTGGCTTTAGCCCTGCAATGAGAATTCCAGACTGGTTTGGGTTGGAAGGGACCTTAAAGCCATCCCATTCCACCCCCTGCCATGGGCAGGGACACCTCCCTCTGTCCCAGGTTGCTCCAAACCTGGTCTGGAACATTTCCAGGGATCAGGCAACCACAACTTGGTCTATCCCACAAATGTTACTGCCTCCAAAGGAATTCTACCACGCGCCCATGCGGCACCAACAACAGGGAAAGCAAAAGCAAAACTGCAAAATCCCTCTCTTCTAACGTGAACATGTTGAGTCACGAGTTAATTAATGAGAAGTTACACGTGAAAGCTCCAGAATGAGTCTCCAGCTCTCTGAGTCAGACGCCCACAGGTTGGAGGAGGGAAGGAAGAGGGGGAGAAGGGCTTTGCAAAAGGATGCCCTGAGGAGCAGGACCAGGAATGAGGGGCCATCCACCCGTCACGTAATTCCCAAGAAAGAGTTATACGGAGCATGATGAGAGATGTCAATGCTTAAAAAAAAAAAGAAAACCCAAAAGAAATAAAATGCCAGACGTCTACAAGCAACAATTTGCCAGAAAAAGCAAAACAGCTGAGGAGGAGTAATCCGAGCCACGTTATTTTCTCATTTTGTTCATTAATTTTAAATACCAAAACTTACAGCAAGGCAGGCCCTAAGGAAAAAAAAAAAAGGGAAAAAAAAGAAAGTTTAACTCTTTCTTTTCTCTGTGAATCAAGCAGCAGAGATTTTTCTAGTGAAGTCTCCCTTTGATTGGAGAGGATTGGACCAGGGACACAGAGCAGGGCTGGCTGCTGGAGACCATGACCATGACAAGGTGCTGAACTTCAGAGTTACACCCAGCTTAGATCCCATCAGGGGCTCCAGCCCAGCTCTGGATGGGGAGATTTGGAGAAAGCCTCAAAACGCTTGGACAGTTCTGCTTCCCCTTCTCAGGGTGACAAGGAGGGCAATGGCCAGCTCTCCTCCTGTCACAGATATCAGGACAGATCATCTTCCTGAGCTCTGCTTTTCGTCCCTGAGCACCACAGAGAGGAGTAACCTCACAAAAAGAGAATTATTCCCAAGCCAACCTGTGAGAAACTCTCCTATTTCATTTGGGATTGAACCTCTCCAGGTGCTCACCACGCTCCCTCCCTTTTCTCTCTCTCTTCTCTGGACACAGCCAGAGGCTCAGCCCAGTTTGACCAGCAACAACCTAATTATTGGAGTTTATTCCTCATTCCTGCCAGGTGCTGGGGTAGCTGGACCTGAAGGATTCACCAAGACAACTATGAAACAGAACGTGATCCATTAGAGGAGACACCTTGGAGTAAAGATAAGGAACACCCGGAGCACACGGAACCTGTCACCCTGCTGTGACACCGAGCGACAGCCGCCAGCAGTGTTAGAAATGCCTCAAAAGCACCAAATCCATCGGATGCACCAGGTTCTGCAGCCCTCAGAGCTCCAGGTCCCTCTCCAGCCAAGCTCTCAACATCCAGACTTCCAAGTTTATCGCCAGAGGGAAAAAAATTCCTGAAGTTTTTATTGCCTAGAAGCTGCTTCACTGATGACTTGTAGAGGGATTTCTCTTCCCAGCTTTCACCCCCAGCTTGCACCTCCTTATCCTGCACTTCTTGTGGTGATGAAGACAAGACCCAAATGTCTCAGACAGCAAAAAGCTGCTGGTTTTCGTCTCCCTGACAAACACGGGCCAGGCCCCAAACTATCTCCATCCAAATTCTCTTTCCCAGAAAGAATGTTTTATTTCCATAATGGCACAGTGTTCAGAGTTTGGGTTTCTGTTCCTGAAACCCAAGCTAGAGGTGATCCAGGTCAGGGGGTTGAGGAGAAATCTGGAAAACTCTGCAGCGTCCTTCCCTTCCCACTGGTGGCAATGCTCTGCCTGAAGCCATGGTCACACGAGGCACTTTTTGGATAACATGCAGGAATCGTCTCCCAAATAAGAACTGAAGCTTTTGGAGTCCCTATTTCCACGTATTTTGATTTGGAAGTGGAGAGGGATGTGAGCAGCAAGGACCTGCTCCTGCTCCCACAGCAACACCTACTGCTGCCTGCTCTGGCTTTCATCCCAAGTTTCACTTTTTCCCGCTGACGGAACCAGGATGAGAAAAAGCAGGAAAGAACGATTCCCGTTCAGGATCTGTTTCCATAGAAACACCAAAATTAAGAGGGAGAGGAACCTTTTAACACCCCCTAATCCCCCCAGTGCCAGCGCAGCAGCGAGCACCAGGCCCGGAGCTCCGAGTCCTGCTCGGACCCGGGCTGACTAAACACATTTCCATGGGAATTCTGTGGAATTCCTGCCAGCACGGACTTGTGAGCCATCCCAAGCAGAATTCCACGCTGCTGGGATTTAACCAGGGAGCAAATGCTCCGTGTGGGCATCTCCCAGGGGCACTCCTTGGCTGTGATGGGCACGAGCCGCCCTCACGCTCCTGCCGCGGGAGCTCTCGGATATATTTAACTGACAAGATGCACAAAAATCAAGCAAGGAGAACACAGGAGTAATTTGGACAGGGTTCACAGGTTTGCAGTATCCAGATGGAACACACAACTCCTCTGAGAACATGAATATCATCTCTTTTTTCCTTTTTTTTTTGGAGCAAATTAACGTGGGCCACCAGCCAGGCTGTGTCAAGAGGAACGCTCACATAAGGGAAGCAGTCACAGCACGACCCTTTGTCCCAAAAAAACCAGCACTGTACTTCCCACTGCTGCTGGCTTGAGGGATAACCCAAGCAGACAAAGCAGGTAACCAGGCTCCTACCTGGCAGCAAAATCCAGGGAATCTGCCGGTCCTGGTGTGCTCCAGTGCTGGCTGGGAAGGAGGAATTTCATCTTCTCCTGCAAACGAAAACATATGTGCCAAAAAAAACCCACCCCACCCCACCCTGAAGCATTAATGAAAACTGGATGCTGCTTCTTGCTACTTTCTAAATTTGAGATATAACAGGAACAGCGAAAAACGTGCAAAGGAATGTTCTTCCCCCGCCACTCAACGACAACAAGCTTTTCCCTGGTAGTTTGCAGCTCCATCCCTGCTCCATAAAAACACAATAAAATCACCAGGAGAAACGCTAGGAGAGATTGACAGAGTAGAACAAGAGCAAAGTATAAACCCAGAAGCATCAAGAGTAAGCTCTTAAGTCTCTTCTTCCTAATCTTCCCAATGATCTGCTCCACTGCTCTGTTTTATTACCTCTCAGAAGGGTTTTAGCTTTAATATAGATTGGAATTACTGGGGAAAGGAAACATTTTAAACATTTAGGCATCCTAACTCTTTCAAGAGAGGTTTCTTAACCTTTAATCCTCCTTCCTCCACCCGCGGGCCACGCAATATGCGAGGGAAAAGGTCAGGAACGTGGACAAAGGCAATAATCTGAGTCTAACCCACTTTCCTGCGACCCAGGCAATCAGCAGTCAGTGCACAAACACACAGCACTGGCTTTTATTGCTGCTGAGGGCTGCCGGGCTCAATTTAAATACTGGCAAGTGTTTAAACCACTCCACGGGCATGGATGGGCGAGGAGAAGGGCTGGAAGGGCTGGAGAGGGGCACTGGCAGCAGAGGGGTCATAAAACCATCACATGGTTTGGGTTGGAATCTTAAAACCCATCCCATTCCCACCCCTGCCATGGGCAGGGACACCTCCCACTATCCCAGGTTGCTCCAAGCCCTGTCCAGCCTGGCCTTGGACACTGCCAGGGATCCAGGGACAGCCACAGCTTCTCTGGGCACCCTGTGCCAGGGCTGGGCCCTCTCCCAAGAGCTCAGGGTTGGCCAGACAGGTCCCTGGCTGATGCAAGTTGATTCTTCCCCCTTTTCCTCACCCCGTGGGTGTTTTTGGGGGTGATCGGGGTGTTAGGATCAGCTCTGCCCAGCTGTGCCCTGCCCCGGAGCTCCTTAGGAGCTGTCACAGCACAGCGAGGACGCGTGGCTGTCACAGCCCCATCAGTGCTGGGCACCCAGGCAGCTCGTCTGGCTTTGGGGATGGATCCTGGCAGCTTGCAAAGCAAACAGCAGCAGAAAATCAGCTCCAGATCCAACCCCCAGGCCGAGCAGCTCCATGGAAATCCTTAGCGCTGCCACCATAAATATTCACGAGGTGCCCCAGGGAGCAGCGGCTTCGTTTCCTCTGCCCTCTCGCTGGCAGGGTGACAGCTCTGCAGCCACGGACACTTCCCCGACATCCTCGGGGAGTCTGGAGGGACAGCAGGCAATGATGTGCTACAAAAGAGATGTCACAAGCACACGGTCACCCTGCCTCGGTGACCTTTCCAAACCCACTCACTTTCTCAGCTCTGTGGAGCCCATACTAACGAGAAATGCCATTTTTTCCCCCACAAGTTTATTCACTCCCAACAGGCTCCCAAAGGAACAGGGAAATAGGTGCGGCCACTGGTGTACCCAGGGCCAGAGCTGGGTCCCAAAGACCGGCTTCTTTCTCCCTGGTGAAAAAAGTGAGCACAACAGAAAAAGAAAAGTTTTAAAAGGCACTCAGCCCTTCTGCTGGTTTCCCACATTAAACTGATTTACTCAGCGAAACATTTCGCCCCAAGGCTTTCTTCCCTCAAACTGACTCGCTCCAAAAGTTGTTTTACTCAGGGCAGGAAGGATGGGCAAACCCAGGAGACCCCCTTCTCCTTTCTCCGGAGCTTTTCAGGCTTGGCTGGGAGCAGCCGAGCTGGGATTGCTCCCGAGGGATGCTGATTTCAGGGTGATGAAATGATGATCTCACCACGACCTCAGGGCTGTCCTTTGTCCCTCTGTGGAGAAACCTCTGCTGAGCTCACAGCTCGTGTTGCTCATCCCCAGAGCTGGTGAGGAGCGACTTTGGAACGGTTGGAGGGAGATGAATAAAGATGTGAGTTTGAATATTCAAGTACGCAGAGATGTGTTGATGCTGCCTTTTGTAAGACACACCAGACGCCGATTTCTACCTCCTGTCAAAGCTAAAGATTTGGGAGACAGCACAAAATGTTGGGTCTGCCGTGAGGAGTTGGAAAAAACGCTACAAATTCAAGAAAATTGTGGGCACATTGCTGCATCTCTGGGGTTTTTTGTAACTCATCTACAGGTTTGAAGGGAATGTTAATTCCACTCCAGCTAAACGATCCTGGGGCTGTCAAAGTTGTGCATCTGTCTGGGAGGTGATGGAATTTTAAAATTCAAAATAAAAAAAATTCAGCAGGGAATCAGCAAAACGGACCGGGAATGATCCCTTCCAAACCACCACGGCAGCTTGTCCCCCCTAATCCCGTTTCTGGGATTTATTTATCCCAGAGGATCACACTTCATTTATCCCAGAGGATCATGCCGATTCATCCCGCAGATCAACCGATCGTTAGCACCACTGATTTCCTTTTTCTCAGTGGTTTGGAAGATCCCTGACAACTGAAAATGCAAACATTGTTCACCGAACAAGCTCTTTGCAGGCCGAAATCCGACACGCAGCACGGGAAGCCACAGCATTTCGTGGCTCCATCACACGGACACGGAGTTTCAGCAAACTTCCCTCTCCCTTTGATCATCTCCCAGGTCTCATCTGTTCCTCTCAGAACTTTTGAAGTCGATGTGAGAAAGTGAGGAGCCTTTATTTTAAGTTACCTTGAGAAAGGAGGAGGCTGACACATGCAAAATGGAGTTTCCAGTCATTTGTTTGAGTCATGGCAACACAAGAAAAGGGATCTGTGGGTGACAAGTCAGCAGGTTGGTTGTTATTCCTGAACTGAAAAAAGAAAATATTAAACCCACCAGGAACGTGTTCTGGAAACTTCACTGTTTCTTATTCTTCCTGGAGGATAAAGAAGTGTTTATGGAATGAGGCATCAGCAAAAAAGGCAAATCAGGAACGAGGGTTTGGTGACAGAATTATGCAACAGCACCTAACCAGGTTTGTCAGCAGAAGGGTTTTGTTCTGCACAATAAAAACGCTCTCCAAGTGAAGAGGTTTGACTTTAAATGTATAACAAAGCAAAATGCACTAATTTGAATAATTATTTACCTCACAATTTCACCCAAGGCTCCTCTACAGCAATAATTTTACCCCCCAAGTACCAAATCGATGCTGGAGAGCCCAGACAGGGAGTTCACACCTGATTCTGCCTCATCCAGCGACTCAGAGATCTGGGAATTCCTAATATGCCGCACCCATTAATGGCTATTTTTATCCCAGTTTTCACCAAATGCATCAGAAAGTATTCCAGAAACTTTATTGAGCTCTGAATGTGGGTAACAAGAATCTGATGAGGCTTCTCAAGGTGGTTTTCTGGACTGATCCCTGAAATTCTGGGCACTATTTAGGTCTTTTTTCACAGAGCTGAGTCGAGATTTGCTCCTAAAACGTGGGAAAAAAGAGGAATATTTAGGGATTTTCAGCATCCCCACTAGGGCATGGCAGCAACGTGCTGCACAGTGACTGATTTCCTCGAGTTTCCAGCCAGGAGCTTTGGTTAAACTCCATAAATTTCGACAGAAAGGGCCTCCAACTGTCCTGCCTCACACGTCAAAAGAGACATTTTATCACAACATCCATCAGCCATCCCAGCTCCTCCGAGTGGGAAGTTCTGGGATTTCTGGTCTCACATTCTGCCAGATGCTGGGCTCTTTCATTGCCTGCCAGACAGGAACAGCCTCATAACTCACAGGCAGCACACGATGCCATAAACCTTTTCGCGAGACACGCTTCCCCTCCGTGAGGGTTAAAAAATATGACCCCATATATTTAAAAAACAATAAACGAGGAATCCGCTGGAATGAGTAGCCCATTAGGCATGGCACTGGCTTTAAGCAGGAATTCTGCCTCCTCAGGTTTTCTAACACTTCCCAGATGGATGAAGAAAGATTGACCAGAGTAGAACCAGCCTAGAAAAGGCTGATTTTGATGCAGTTCTGAGGGGAAGCTGTCTGCTCACCTGGCACCCAGCACATCTGGCACTCAGCCCCCCAGCCCAGAGCCTGGAATGCCACATTCCAGAGCAGATGGATGGCTCAGCACCACCAGGACTTGGAGCACTCCCAGGCTGCCAAGCCTGGTGTCTTTGCCACCAGCAAAGGAGAGAAATTCTGGAAGACTTTCTCCAGCCAGGAGAGAGATCCAGGTCCCCCTGCTCCTTCTGGATCTCCCCATCCAGGCCCTGGGACCTCCTGATCCAAACCAGTCCCTTTCCAAGTCCAGCTTCAGTGTGGACCAAATTCAGGTCCAATTAAAGTCAATCCAGACTATTTCTGGCCTCCAGCTTTGGTGACAGCCTCAGCACTGAATTATTGATACATGCATTCCATAAATACCCAGATTTGGAGTGGGACGGACACCTCCCAGTCATAAATGTAAACATCTCCCGAAATTCCCAACCTGCAAACATTCCCTGTTCCCCGCAGGCCGTGTTGGATGTGGCAGCATCCCTGAGGTGCTGCTGGAAGGGCTACCTGGAGAGGAAGGAGATGGGAATCCCCTCACTCTCCCCATGGGAGCGAGGAGGAGCAGCTCACGCTTCCTGGGAAAAATATTCCTGTTCAATCCCTACCAAGCAAATTATAAAGCTTTTAAAGCTTCTCCATCTGAAACCAAACATTAAAAGCCACAATAAGCACTGAGATGAATTCATGCCCGTCTCAGCCTCAGATCCATTTGGATAATCCCACATGAGGGCTCCTGTTGGAAGGATGTCCTTGGAAATGGCACATCCCGGTTTAGGAAGGTTGATAAAATTCCCTCTTTGGTAAAAACACAAACTGGGAGTTTCCAGACACAGGGGAAGCTGTGCTGGTAAAGGATTCCCAGTAAATCCCCATCAGGCAGAGCCAGAGGCAGGCAGTTTCCTGGGAAAAGGCCTTTTCCCCCCACTGTCCTTTGGGATGGACATTCCAGCGGGCAGGGACGCAAGGCCCTGAGATGAAGGAGGAAATCCCTTTCAGGCTCACAGCGATACATCCAGGGGGGAATGCCTTCCCAAAAAGAAAACAAATCACTCAAAGACTTATCTTTGTGTAATTGCACGGCTCACTTAAAAGCCTCTTTTCCCAGTGGTAGCCAGCAAATCTCTGGAAATGCCAGAAGAAAGGGATTGTTCGCATAAACACATCCATTTCCAGGGGAAGTTTACTCTTCCTATAGCCAGAGGATGTTTACTTTTGTGGGAAAAGAGCACGTTAAAACCTTTCCTCCCTTCTGCGCCATCCCCGTGTCCCTGGCACTCAGCAGCAGACATTCCTCATTCCCGAGGTTTAGCAGGTCAAGGGAAGGGGGAGCCCCAGCGTGTACGCGAGGGAAAATAAATACAGGGAACGAAACGGATAAACAAAAAGGCTGAGCTGGAGTTTGGAGGCTGAAAATTCCCTGGCTGGGGTAGTGATAAAGGATGGCTGAGAGCTGTCAGCTCTGCTGGGTGATCCTAAATATCCCCTAGACCACAGGCTGCGATCCCACTGCCTCCCTCTGCCCTTTTGAACCGCAGGGAATGCGGCTGGAATGCTGGGGAGGCCGGGCATGCTCCGTTCCTGACGAGCTGCGAGCGGGTTTTAGAGATGCAAAAAATCGATGCCAACGATTTCAACTCGGGTTTAACACAGTCCTAATGAAGTTTAATGGGTGCCATTAGGAAAATTGGGAGCAACAGCACGATCCATCATTGCAATGGACAACGGGAATAAGGAATGTCTCGTTGTTTTTAGCACCACTTCAGCGGCTTCTGCTGTATCCAAAGGGGAAACCACCAGGGAGAATTCCAGCGCCTCCAGGTGAATCCCACCTGGCTGACAGCATAGTGGAACGAGGAATAAAAGCAGCAAAGACCCACGCTGAGAATAAAACCCTGGGTTTGGGGTTCCCAGTCCGATTCCAAGAGCTCATCCCAAAGTTTTGAAGACTCCAAGGACGGAGTTTGCACAGCTTCTCCGGGTTCCTGGAAGAGCAGGGAGGAAAAGGCTGAAAATCCATTTCTTCCTTGTGAATCAGCTTCTCAGGGGCACCTCTGCCTCCCCTGCTTGCAGAGTGAGGAATCCAGCAAGTCTGGGTGTGGAAGGAATATCCCAGCTCGGGCTTGGAGTTTTTTCCAGGCAGAGGGAGGTGGTGACTGGGAAAGTTCCCTCTGCATCCCTCTCTCCTGAATTCCTGAGGCTCTTCCCTGTGTTGCAGCCCGTTCAAGGGAAAACATTGTCCCCNTGGGAAGCCATTCCCTGTGTCCTGTCCCTCCATCCCTTGTCCCCAGTCCCTCCCCAGCTCTCCTGGAGCCCCTTCAGGCCCTGCAAGGGGCTCTGAGCTCTCCCTGGAGCCTCCTCCTCTCCAGGCTGGACAATCCCAATTCTCTCAGCCTTTCCCTCTGATCATCTCCACGGTCTCCTCTGGACTCTCTCCAGCAGCTCCACGTCCTTCCCACGCTGGGATCCCTGAGGAAAAAGAGCATCTCAGTAACACCAGGAAAACCAGGTCATGAACTTCAGGTTTCACCTCCAAAACCGCTGCAGGATTTGGACACAGAAGAGTTTCCCTGAACAGACCCCATGAGGGATTTTTCCAAAAAGGCTTTCAAAGGAGGAATTAGGAATCCTGTCGTGTGCATTCCTTCCTCTCCCTCAAACTGAGAGCAGCAATCTCCAAGGGAAGAATTTAATCAAAGCCAGCTGCTAATTACTTTCCTGACACCAGGGGAGAAGGATGTTGGCATCCGAAAGATCTGGAAGATTTTTCCTTATTAATATTTGATAAATCTGTAATTGGATCGTTTGATTTTTGCAGTCTCCTTTGAATAGAAACTTTATTGAAATGAATCTTTATGAATTCAGGCCACAAACCTCAGGGGCTGATAAACTCAGGGATTGATTGGAGTGTCTTGAAGTGGCAGCCCTGGAGAGGAGATAAATTGGGATTGCCTAAGGACAAGTCAATACAGGCTGGGTGTAATCCAGAGTGCCTCCTGTCAGAGGACATAAATTACATTCTGTAAAGAGTTAAAAGTTGAATTTCTCCAATTTCTCATCTCTTTTTTTTTTTCTTTTGCTGAAGTTCAGAGATTGCACATGAATATTTCATTTTAAAGCAAATGAGAATTAAGTGTGCTAACATTGAATTAATAAAGGAGTTGAGTGGCATCCAATAGTGATCCAATGTGCTCATGAAAAAGCCCAAAAATCAAAATGGCAACGTTGTAGCTACTTAATAGATCACATTGTTTAGGAATGGGTATCATAATAATCCCAATAAAGCCAAAACTTAATTAAATGCAATAAGGACACTGTAGGGCTGAGTGTTATTGCCGTGGACACGAAACCAATGCCTTGCTCTGATTTTGAACTATTGAAACCTCTGGAACTGGGTTATGTCAATAAATTTCTGCTAGTAAACCAGTGGCAAAGGAAAATAAATGTCCAGAAATCTCTGGTTAAAAGTAAAATAAATTAAAGGCCTCGTGCAGAGTCGCTGAGGGATGGGAACGCCCAATCTTTTATTTGAGAGAGATTAAAATTCCCTTCCCTCAGCCAGCAACGCTGCTTGGAATGGACAGCAAAGAAATGGCCAAAAAGGAGAAGGAAGATCTTTAATCCTGGTATTCCAAAGGGGTTTGTGTGTGTTTTCCTTCTGGAGCAGGAGCGACCAGCAAAACAGGATTTTGGGAGGAGCTTTAAAGAGGCTTTGGGATTGGGCATCTCTCCCTCGGTGTTTTTAATCCCACATTTCAAGAGTGGCGTTGGCTCACATGGCACTGCACGCCTCCAGAGATCCTGGATTCCATCCTCTTCTGGAATGACGGCTGGACTTTGAAATGGACGGGGAAAAGTCAAACACCTTGGAGCGACTTCACGGAACCCCAGAGTGGTTTGGCTTGGAGAGACTTTAAAATCTCATCCAGATCCATGGGCAGCGACACCTTCCGCTACCCCAGGGTGCTCCAAGCCCCGTCCCAGCTGGCCTTGGACATTTCCAGGGACGGGACAGCCACAGCTTCTCTGGGAATTCCGATGGATGCCGCAGGAAAACCACGAGTCCCGTGCTGGGATCTTTTCCTGCAGCTCCGGCAGCCTTGGGGCTGTGACCCTGCCCTGGGGAGCCTGTCCGGTGCTCTTCCACAAAAAAAACCCTCAAAAAAACAACTGGGAGGGAAGCCATTGAAGAAGGTTTTTAATCTATTTTTATTATTTTGTATAAATTATTTGAGGTATTTCCCTTGAAGTCACAGTTTTGTGGCAGAAGTGCCACTGACGCTCCCCATTCCCAGCGAGCCCCCGGCCTTGCCCCTTTCCTTAGCGGAAACACTCCTCCCTCAACTCCCTTCAATAAAAACATTTTTTCCCTTTTTCTCCTCATTTTCCACTTTATGGATCTTCGGGAATGATTCAGGGGGAAGAGGGCGGTTTACGCTCCGTGACTACCCCCTGGTGCCCCCCGGGGGTAATGCTCCGCCGCCGCGGCACCCACGGGCGCCCTTCGCTGCCCATCACACGGGGCAACACCGTCTGGGGACCACCGAGGGGACACCTCGGCCCCGCCACGACCGACCCCAACCCCACCGATCCCGTGGGGACCTCGCCGGCCCCGCCGCCATCGCCGCTTCCCCCTCACGGCCTCCCACCGCCCCGTCCGCAGCCCTGAGCAACCGAGCGCCGAGCGGCGGATTCGGCGCTCTTCCGCGCCGCGCCGATCGAGGTGTCGGCGGATCGGCTGCCTCAGCCTGGGGGCGCGCGGCGCGGGCGTGACGGGGGCGGGCGGGCGCCGCCATTTTGCAGGAAGAGGTGAGGGCGGCCGGGGTTTCTTTCTCTTCTGCTCTTTTCCCGTTTCCTTCTCCCTTCCCTTCACCTGCCGCTGCCTTCTCCGGCAGCGCCGCTCCTGGGACACCGGGCTGCTCCGGGGGAGCGAGGGGGAGGCCGTGTGGGGCGGCCGGGGTGTGAGGACGCTTCTGGGTTGGAGAGTCCAGCGCCTTGTTTCCCCTTCCTCTTCCCCTTTCCCTTCCTTTTCCTTGTCCCTTTTCTGTTCTCTCCTCTCTTTTTTTCTCTTTTCTAGGGGTATCCGGGCCTGTCAGCGAGGGGAGAGCACCGATTGCCATGGCCAATGTGAGTGAGCAGCGCCAGGTTCTGTGAATATCACGGGAACAGCGTAACTGAGGATTCTGTAGAGTTACAGACGGCTTTGGGTTGGAAAGAAACTTAAAAATCATTTAATTCCAACCTCTTTCCAGGGGCAGGGACACCTCCCACTATCCCAGGGTGCTCCAAGCCCTGTCCAGCCTGGCCTTGGACACTTCCAGGGAGGCAGGGGCAGCCACAGCTTCTCTGGGAAACATCTGCCAGGGCCTTGGGCCCTCCCAGCCAGGAATTCCTTCCCAATATCCCCATCCCTGCCCTCTTTCAGTTTGGATATCGCGGGAATAACTTTAATGAGGATTAAATACGATTTTTTTTTTCTGTGCTTTTGATATTATCCCGTGCTCAGCCGCAAAGGAATTCGGTGTTTCTCTAACACTCGGTTTCCCTCAGCTGATTCCAGGCTGGAGGAGGAAACGCCTTTTATTGATTTTTTTTTTTT
>VZRR01013937.1:1923-22743 GCA_013398015.1 Oreocharis arfaki | reverse complement strand
GGACACCGGGCTCTGCAAAGGGACTTGCGGAATTCCTGGGGACCATGGACGGATGGGACACGCTGCCCGGGAAGCAGAGACCCACTGGGACGGCCTGCAGGACACCAGGGAGCCTCACAGGGACACGGCACAATCCTGGAAGGACTTCCGTGAGAAAGGCGACTTGGGGACATCACCTCCAGCTGGAGGACATGGAATGATGGGAAGAGCCGGCTGCAGTTTGGTGCGGCATTCCCAGCTGCCCTCAGCTGGGCTCCTGCTCGCCGGGAATTTTGGGATTGCTCGGCTGTGGGACTGTGCTGTGGGGACATAACTGGGTGATCCTCACCCCTCCCACACCTAGGGGTGCCAGGGGGAGGTGACAGCCTGGGGCAAAGCCAGACCCGCCTGCCCCTGCTGGCATCCCGCAGCGACCACCCTGAGTCCTGCCTGGGCAGCACGGGAAGGAGGGAACCCCTCCAAATCCTAATAAAATATCAGCACCTCCTGCTACCCTGGCTCTTGTTCACTGAGGGGACCTGGGACCCCTCCTGCTCTAAGGGAAATAAATGTCACGGCTGCCACAGCTCCTGGGAGACTTCCCACGAACAAGGCAAACACCAAACCCCAAGGAAAGGCAGAAGCCACCTCCATCCTCAGCACCACCACCCCTGAACAAGCTGGGAGTGCCTCGTTTACTCCTAAATTCTTCCTAGAGCATCACCACGAGCTCACCCCAGCTCTCCTGACCATGGAACTGGTTTGTGCCCAAAGCTTTCATAAAATACCTTTTTTTTCTTTCCTAGCTTGACTTTAGCACGTGGAACTGAGGATCTGGTCAGTGCAGGAGCTGCAGCCACGAGCCCTGTCCTTTACCTTTTGAAGGTGTCTCTAATGGCAAAGAAAACCTGCAGGTTTATTTAAAATAGAGATGAGAGCATTTCCAAACTGCTGGGCTCCATCTACCACAGCTCTTTCTTTATATAAAGCAAAAAAAATTCTTGCAGACCCTTCAGGAAAAACCCCAGAAATAATGAAATATTTTATTTGTTGTACAACCAAGCTCTGTGCAAACTCATCCCTCTCTTTCCCTGAAGGTACCAGACCATCCTATTTTCCCAAACTTTACAGCAGGGAAAAGGCACCTGAACTAAAATTAGCAGGTTAAATTCTAGTACTGGAAATATCATAGCACAGGGCAACAACCCCTGACTGAATGGGATCAATAAAAATAAACTTTGGAAATAGAGATTCTTACATGGAATCAATTCACAAAAACTTTTTTTCTCCCTGGCTCTTCTCCATTCCCTGCAGAGTAAAATATCATCTCTGTTTTCATGAAAATAAAGAAATTGAGATCTTAAAATGTCTATGTTTAATTAAAAAAGTATAAAAACCAATGTAAAAGACATATCTATAATATAAACAGTAAATTGCTTCTCTCCAACTTGCCCCATCTGTAGGTGACACAAACTCTATATAAATATATATTAAAATTTCAGAATTAAATATTAGAAGCTTTTCCATTTTTGCTTATTTATAATTTCGACTATTTTGAAGTGAATAAGGCAACAATCACCAGTTTTTCTGCAGGAAATGGTTCCACATAATCTGTAAAATCAAATTTTCATGTCAGATGATTCAAACCTTCCTCCTGTTCCAGTCCCAAAGGGTAAAATCCCACAGACAAATCCAGATCTCAAAGTTTTATTGCCTTAAATACCAGAAAACAAAGCATTTTTAAAATTTTTCCTCTGAACTATTACAAATATGCAGTAAGTTTTTAAACACCCACCTGACCTTTTACCTCACTTGAGGACCTTATTTTTCACTTAAAGATGTGTTTTTCGACCTCCCTTTTTATAATCAGAGAGGATTTACTGTGGTCAAGGTTAAATGAAGCGAATGAACAACACTCCCCATCCTGCAATGGCAAAATTTGGGTTATATTTGATCATTGATCCATCACAACAGCACCTAAACAACTGAATATTCATCATGGTAATTAATCTCTGTTTCTTAAATTGGTTTATGATGGTTTAAATGAAGCAGTCAGTAATAAAACAGGGGGGTTATTTATTGTTAAAAGAGGGTTTTAAATAATTTCTTGTTCTGGGCAATAATGTAACCGAAACATACCTGAAACATCTGTATCCTTCTGCTATTTCTTTTTACTTAATACTGAAAATAACTGAAAAGAGGTACAGATTTAATGCAGAACTTTGGAATCCCAGACAAACCAGCTCAAAATTACCTTGGCATGGACGGATGGCACTTTCCTTGGAATCACAACCTCTAAAATCCCTGCCACAATCCCAGGAAAGCCATATAAAAATGTTTTCTCCTGAGAATATCCTGAAATTTACATTTCATACCCAGGGTCATAACTGTATTTAGAACCTGGTGAAAACAAGGAATAAAAGTGCTTTTCCAGAATATTTTGCTTTGTTTTCTATTTAACCCCAGGATGCTCAGGACTGGATGTGTGTGATAACAAATGGAATTAAACACCTTTCCCTTCACCTCCAAACGTAATTAAAACACCCCAAATATTCTTTTTCTAGCAGTCAGTGGAGATGACCACATGCAGCAGCTCTCAGGTACATTAAAAACCTCCACATTTATTTGGTTTTATTAAGAAATTTATGAACTACGCAAGAAAAGGTCACACAATGATTTACAAATTTGCTGTAGGTACAGATATTTAACATTTTGATGGCAACACTTGAAAGATACATAAAATCCCTTGTCAATGCTGAATAACCTGGTAATATATTTATAACACAAAGGGAATGCAGCCAGTTTTGAGTGTGAAACAAAGAAAAACGTATCCTGACGAAATAACACAAATGCACAAACAATATTTACAAATCCAGTGCTTTGGGCAGGAAAAATACATTAAATACTCTCTCATTTTAAATATTCTTGTCAATTTTACATGTCAGATGCTACAAATGCTGCTTGTTACTTCCAAAATCCCTGAAAGCACACTCCAAAGTATTTTAAACAAGAAAATACCTTTTTACTGCTGAAGGCTTTGCTCAGTGACAAACCTGAGTTGCTGAAATCAGGTACTGAAGAACTTGCTGGTACATCCTAACAGAAATATGTATTACCACATCTGTGAGGGAAATATTTGTACTTTAGAGGCTCAAGCTCCTTTTTTAAAACATTTTCAGCACTTCCAGTTTGCTGAATTTGTTTTAGGGCAATTTAAACGAGTCTGGAGAGGTCCCTGAGGCTGCAGGAGGAACCAAACTGTTTAACTTGGTGCTTAAATTGGGACTTCATTGGAGGCAAGCCAGGTTAAAGAATATTAATGGCAATGAAGATTTAAAATTCACTAAGATAGAGACAGTTAATTCCCTTTTTTCCTCACGCATGTAGCACTCTCTGGCACCAGAATATAAACCCAGCTTAAAAATGAAAGTAAATAATTCATTCCGTGTGTCACCCGACGCTTAAAATCTACAGAAATTCTCACTCCTGTGGCCCACAAAATGTTTGCTGTGCCTTCCTTTTTTTACATTTGTCAGAACAAGTCAGTACCAAATATTGAAGCAACACTTTAAAGGTGTCCAAAATGTCAATTATTGCTGCACAGTTACACTGGTCCTCACTGCAGCACTGGCTGCTGCTCGTTCTCTTTCTTTAGCAATCTCCATCTCTATTTTGGCTTTGATTTTATTCCAATCCACTTCCAGCTGCAAGAACAGAAAAATTAAATACACAGAGCTCAACAGCAGAGAGAGAGACAGGTCAGTTAATCAATTTGAAGATGCAATTATAAAGTGTTGAGTACACAAACTCAGGAAAGAGATGAAGGCACAGCCGAGTTCTAACTGAGCTTCCACCTTTAAAATAAACCAAGCCAGAGGCATTTTAATAAATCCCACCACATCTCAATGTGTCTGGCAATATCACACAGAAATAACCTGCTTCTAATTCAATACCATGACATCAGTGTCCTGCTACTGAAAATTTAGCCCTGTATCAATAATGTAGGAGTGATGTCTCCTCCAAGGAAGCTGATAGGATATTAAACCAGTTATCTGCTCCAACAGAAATCACATTCCTGCTTGGAATGGCCCTTCTACATCAATAAATGTTTTAGTTTTGCTTTGGCATTTCTCCAGCTGCAGAGAATTGGCATTTTTTGGCTGTGTTTTGGGTCAGTGAAACCTCAGTCAATAGATGCAGCACAGTATCACAGTACAAATGCGGGTACAGGAGTTGTCTCTTCCCAAAAATGCTTTACAGGGAAAAAAAAATGGATCATGGTGCATTTGATGACCATAAAAACATGTCCAAAAATGAAATTGTGCAGTTCAGTTTATTGCTGGAGAATTGACACTGTCAAAAGTGGGATGGGAGAACTTCAAGGGCTGCACGGGGAATTTTACTCTGTAATGTCATGGAACAACAGAGAATATTCTCTAAGAGAGAAAATGAAACTGCAATACCCAGGTTCTCAGGTGAAAATACAATAATAATAATACCTCAATTCCAGAGGCATTTACTGGGTCCAGGATCCTGATATTAAAATAACACCTTTTTACCTTAAAATAACAGCTATTAAGAACCTGATATGTAAAATAAACACGTTTTTAGATCGTGCCTGGCTGCAGAAAAGAGAGGAAAAAACTCCTTATTAAAGCCTGAAGAAGTTTCAGGTTGTGAGAGGGAAACTGAGATCCTTTTTTAACCCTGAGAAGGAACAGCAGCACAAAATCCTGCTTTTCTCTTCAACGCCCTTACAATTTTCTTCTGATTTTGCTTTATTAACAAGTTGCATTAAGAATTTAATTACAGCTTAAAATTCTCATGATGTAGATCCCTCCAACTCTCAGATCCAGCAAAGACCTCCAGCATGTGGATGTGGAAAAGGACTTTTTCCCTCCAGAAATCTCCTGAGTGAGACCCAAATTTCAAGATTGAGTAAGGTGAAAAATCATCCTGCTCCCACCTTGTCACTGCCAAGGTGAAATTCCTTAGGAATCCTTCCAGAATCTACAGCTTTCTCAAGGATTTTAAGAAAATCAGGATTATCTACAATGTCCATCAGAAGCATCAGGGGATCAACACGATTTTTGCTCTATAATGGGTTTTATAGAGCACACACTTCCTGCACGGCAGCTGGAAAAGCTGCAGGATAAGAATGCTTGGAATCTGTGCTTTGTTTTTCTGCATTTTCCAGGTAAATTACTGCAGAATGGTTCCTTAGGGGCAGACTTTTGTTTAGGAAATGAGAACCCTTCAAAGTGCTAAGAGCTAACGACTTCCATTAGAAATCCAGCTTTATTCAAAGTGTAATGGGCAGTGGCCAACCCAAGGATGTGAATTCCCAGCTCAGGTGCTCCCTGATCCATCAGCTGCAGTGGAGAAAAGGATTTCACACAAAGCAAAGGTCTCTTGTGATAATTTCACCCTCAGAATGCTGAGGAAAAAGGAGGGAGAAAGCAGGAAGGACTTGAGGGCTGCTCAGGGGAATTGCACACGTGGGTGCCTCTCCTGAGGGAAATGTGTGGAAATATTCCAGTGGAATCCAAGATCCAGCTTCTGAACTTTAGGATGTGCTCTCAGCCTTCAGGACTTGTTAAACACTAATAAATTGATTTACTGATGATGCAGAGGGTTTCCAGTAAATGTACATTGAGCTGTTTATCATATTTATCAGAATAGTTTGCAGTTCACTTCATAAATATCCAGACACCTTCAATGTTTGTTATTATTTCTATCCATAAAATGCCACAAAAGTGTTGGAGATGTTTAAGTGAGACACACTGAACCACGGTGAGGTTTAGCTCCCAGTTTAGAGAAAACAACTGTGCCTTCACTGGTGTAATCTTTATCAGATATTAAATATATATATTAAATATATATATAGTGAATCTGTGCCTTCAAATAAAACACATGCCCAGCTATGCTTGGCCAAGCAGCCCCACATCAGGCCACCAAGGGTCAAAATTTCACATTTATGTTCACATTTAAAGCACTGAAGCAAAACAAAGGTGCAAACCCATCCTACCCTCCCCAGTTTGCCACAGAGCTCAGTCTGAAGCAGCAGGAACAATCCTGAGGGGTACTTACACCTTCTGCATACTGCAAAAATCTTTGGTTGGTTTCTTTTTTCCCAAAATCCTCCAAGAACTTCTGTCTGTAAGCCAGGACTGTGTCCACGTGTGTCCTGTGCTTCACTGCAAGATCCAGGGCTCTGGAATAAAGCAGGAATGGCTTGGTCAGGCTGGGGAAATGCTCTGGCACAGCCAGAATCACCAAGGGGTTGCAGATATTCTGAGGGTGAGGGCAGAGATCCCAAAGCCAAGCAGTTCCACATCAGGATCAGGAGGTTCAAAGCAGCCAGTGATGAAAAATACCCAACAATTATTTCCACTGACAACCTCATCACATCATTAATTTGACCACAGGAGGCTTTTTATTTCAGGGAAATGCAGAATATTTCAGAGTTTAGCACATGGGACAAAAAAAAAAAATGGTTAATTACTTTTTTATAATCAGAAATAGGTTCTGAACATTCATAATACACATTTATGACATGCTCTATATAATATTTACAAATATTGTATAGGTGGGAAAGATTAGCCACTGGAGTAATTTAATTCATTACTCACACCCGGTCTCTTCTCAATGGCTTAAAAACACTGATATTTGATATACACTGATATTTTTAGATGATATATAGAATAAAAGAGTATCCTTTTACTAATATCCAGCTTAAACCTCCCCTGACACAGCTTCATAACAAAACAACAATCACAGATCCGTGGGAGAAAACCAACCTTTTCCCTGAATACACGAACATAATAGCAGAGAAATTAGGAGTAAACAGCTCAGAGGATCCTGTCACAAAACGCGGGGGTTGCTTTTGTTTAAAGGAGAAATTCCTCCTTTGTTTCCTCAGCCCTAATTCAGATTTTCTCCACCTACACAATGCTGGGAGCCTGAGTAGCCACAGCTCTTATTTTTAGCAACAAGACATTTCAAACCAGCCCAAATTCCACAGCCAATCTGGGGCATCACCGAGGACTTCTCTGTGCTCACAGTGATGAGAAAGCAAAATGTTATTTCAAAATGCTTCCAGGAATATTTTGGGCTTTCATCACCAAATATTTGTATTTTCTAAATACGACACAAAAAATGCTGCTTTTTTTTTGGGTTATTGTCAGGCTGTGATTTAATTGATTTTTTTTTTAAAGTTGTGGGCGATTAAAAGATAAAAAAAAAGAGTCAGCAATAAAACAACCGATGGAAATAATCAAGAAAACGTATTTTAATGGGAAAAAAAATCCCTACCTCTCCCAGTTGTAAAGGTTAATGTTGACTTGGATAGCTTGGTAAACCAGGCCTGACTGAAGCAGGAGGGTTTCAGCCTCCTGGGTGTTCCCACTGAACAGCAGCATGTGAGCCATCCTGGATTCCTTGGATGGCAGATCCTTGATGGAATTGATGTACTGGACTTTGTCAATCTGCTCAGGAGGAGGGCAGCAGGGAAATGAATTAATAAACTTCGTTTTGCAACATTTAATTGGGATTTAACTGCATTTTCTTACCTCCCCAATTGCTGCATAGGCAATTTCAGCTGTGGTCATGTCCTTGTTGGCCACTGCCATGGCAGCCAAACAAGCCCACAGGGTCTGATCCTGAAATTCAAAATAAAAACAACTTCTAAACCTTCAAATATTTGTTATCATGCTGCAAATGGCTTCTCAAAGCAACTACAAAAGGCCTGAAAATTATGTGTAATAATACATTTCTCTATGTGCCATTTATGGCCCTGTGGTGTACATCTCTTATTAGGAAATTATTAATTATTTCTCAGAACTAGGAATTAGAAAAACTTAACGGTAATAATAATATTACACTTTTTAATTATTATTTTTATTACTTTTATTGTTTCTGTGAGGTTTTTTGTGGTTTTATTACACAGCCTTGAGGAAACCCCATGAACTCAGAATCTAGGAAGATCCTAAATGACATTTTGATGGATTTTCAAGTGACAACATTATGACAATGACACACTAATAAACCATATTTTACTACAGTTTAAGCTACCACCTTCAAAACTCTATTCAGACAGGAAAAATGGAATTTTTGACTTGTTAGTCCAGGAATTAAGGGGGTTTGAATGTTTTTGTTGAGTACATTCAATAAAAATCTGGAAATTAACACTTTGCACTGTGAAGGTTTTCAGAAGGATCACTCTTGATTTAAATCAGAATTAACAGCTACACTGAGGATTTTCTAAACACATTCCCACATTTCCCAACTGATTTTTCCATGACTCAGGACAAACCCTCCTGCAGGCAGCCCATAATTTGGGAGAATTAAGATTCAGAGAATCAAAAGCTCATAAAATCTTTGTCACATTTTATTCCCACTTCCCTTCTATTTAGAAAATCAGGTGATAAATGCTGAAAACTCAGTCTGAAATTATCCAGGAGATGAAATTTCGAGGAGTTGTTCCTTGATGGGTCTTGCTGCTTTTTTTCCCCTCAGAAATATGACCCATTTTGGTATTCCTGACTGGAAATACTTTCTACTCCCTACCTGGGCTGCCAAAATCAAAATATCCTGACTTGGATGCTTAACTCGGGTGATATGGACACTGAAAATAAAGATTCTGTTACAATTAATTATAATAATACAACTCAAATTATCTGGATGTGCATTAATTTAATAACTGGTTACAAAAATATTTGAAATACACCTTTAAGGTCATGACAAAGGTGATAAACTTTTCTAGGAATAAATGGGAAGGAGGGTTTGAAGGGTTGTTGTTGTTTTAAAGACTACCACACTCACCTCATCTGTTGCTGTTGCCTAAATAAATACAAAAGAAAGCAATGGAAAAGGAAAAAAAAATAAGAAGAAGTGAAATAAAATACGGAAAGTAACAGGCAATTGTGGAAATGCCATTTTTGTTATATTAAGGCCCAGACCTGAAAATTTAAGCTTAGAATTAAATTCCGTGAGCACCTCTGTTCAATCCTGCTGGATTTTGGTGTGACTAAAAATAAGAATTACTATTTATCATGGAAGATATGAAATTGTTACGTTACAGAGTTAAGAAAACCACATTATTTTCCAGGAGCAGCCAAAAAAACGAGTGACAAAGCAGGCTGGAAATGAGATGTAAGATTTGATATGGAGAGATCGCTACGAGAAGACACTTAAAAACCATAAATATCTCATGGAATGGTATCAGAATATTCCCAAAAATCAGCTTTACCTTGACAAAGCGACAGAGCCTGACCCCATCTTCCCACCTGGAAGCGCTGACGTAGTCATGGAGAATTGCAGGGTAAGGGGAGATGTGCAGATGGACAAGGGAGCCATCTGCTCTCCTAATTGTGACCTGATTCCCTACAAAACTCACAATCTGGGGGTTTTTGCTGAATTCACTGTGTGGAGAAAGAAAAAGGAGGTAATATTCATCTGTTTTTACAGGAAAGAATTACACATCAATTATTTGGGCCCTGGTATTTTGCTGCTTTTAATGTCCGACGTAATTTAACCGAATATTTTCTGTTTGTTTTTTACAAAAAAACTGAGGCAACATTTCATGAGAAAGAGCTCAAATTTTGCTTTTACATCAAGATGCTGCTCTACTTTCAAACCCTGCATCATCACTTCAACCCTAAACTTCATAATTTTCCTTATAAAACACTTTTTCCTCATTTCCTAATCAAGAAACAGGAGAATTCTAAAAGTAGCAAGCCCGGCTTTTACTTCTCCTGACCACAATTTGCTAAGGAAGGAGGAAAAGAGTTAAAATAAACCATATTTGGATTAAAAAGGGTTTCTCACCTGGCATCTTTTTCATAGAGAGTTTTTGGGAGAAGATCTTTATCCACATAGACCGTGTTGGGATAATACCAGACCGTGAACCTGGAATCCTGAATGCCACAGAGGATGTTGGATGTGTCATTCCAGGCCAAGCTCTGCACCATTGTCCCTTCATTTACAGGCAACAAATAACAGACATTTCCATGAGAAACTTCTAAATAAAGGGAATTCTGAAAGGGCGGTTATTCATCGTTTTCAGTTGTTTTTCTAAGGTTTAAACCCCAAGTTTGGAGCATTTTAACTGCTGCTTTACGTGGAACTGACAGAAAAATTGTCAGAATTGAGATAAAATATACTGAAATTTTATCAGTAAAACAGAGGTTTTTTTTCAAGTTCAATTTCACTATTAATTAATTAAAATGTTGTCTCTTGTATTAGATAAAAATCTGTTTCCGTGCCAGCATCTTCCCAAACATCAATTTGAATTTTTCTTACCTATTTTCACAATCTTCTGCTCTTTCCCAAACCTTTTCACTGAGGTGATGAAAAGATCTCTGTTCTTATCAATAAAAGCTATTTTTCTCTCATTTGTAAGCCCTTTCTGGTCCAAAGCAATCTCCACAATCTCTGTCTGAAAAGGGAGAAAGAGAATCTTTGATTTTTATTCTGGAGATTTAATGTTTGGATATCCAAACTGATTTTTTTCCTAAAACCAAGGCACAGAATTCTTTGATAAACTGGGCTGGGCAAACACTTTTTGTGTGATTTCTCTGTGGAATAAATCATTCCATGGGGTTGGAATTAATATTATTTTAAGGCCCTTTCCAACCCAACCCATTCCATGATTCTGTGATTTTATAAACTGAATTTAATGAAGATTAAAACAATTCTGAAGACAACACAAAGCATTAAAAGTCAGCTGAAAAGCTCCTTTCTATTAAGATTTTAAAACCTTTAACGGGTTTTTAGTCCCATAATTGAGGAAGACCATTAGTGATTCTTAATTTCTGAGTAAAATAAAGACATTGAATCCTTCACTTTACCTTGTGGGTCAGAGGTTTTCCATCACCCAGTGGCTTCCCAGATAAAGCTTCGAATATAAAGATAACTGAAGAAAAATAATGATTTGGTTTATTAATTAAAACAGCAGTTTTTCAGAGATTTTCCCAGTGATTCCATTCTTTTTTTGAGTGTAATTTAGTGCAAGCGGATAAAATATTCTGTGTCAGTTTTACCAGTGATTTTCACACTCTGGTGATAAAAGAATCTTATAAAAACCCTAAATTTTCATTTCCTATCCCTATTTTTCATATCCTATCTCAAATGGGGCTTTACAGAAACGACACCGAGTTCTGATAAAAGTCTGCACCCAGAACTTAAATAAATCCACATCTCCAGTATCAGATCGACCCAATCTTAACCCACAACTCAAAGAATGGGAATGTTTAGAAAGAGAGGAAACTGACTGAAAAATCCCACCAGGGAGTAAAAACTGATTCAAGTATTTTCTGTAAATATTCCATGGATCAGCTGGAAGCTCAGAGCCAAACCATTCTCTTGAAGGTTTTAAGTTAATTTGAAGCAAGGCCCATAATTTGAATTAGTTTTTATAATAAATATATGTATTTTTATACCAAATAAACCAGAATTTACCCTTCTCATCAGCTTTGTCCTTCACTGCCAGGGTGTCATTGCTCAGGGACACCGTCTGGGCATTTAAAATGTCTGTTCTCATGCCTGGATATTTTGGAGAGGAAATTAATCTGCCTTCATAGGAATATAAATAAAGTCCTCCACCATCTACAAGAAGAAAATGCCTGCAAAAAAAGAAAAAAATTCAAACAACAGAGAAGTAAATCACTAAATAATATAAAAAATTATATTTTCAACAATGGGAAGGTCATGGTTTAATATCCTGCAACTGTTTTTCCAGTTTCCATCATTCCTAAGCTTTAAATTTCCAAGATATTCTGGAAGTTCTGTATGGATAAGCTTGGTTTTAATTCAAATATTATCTTTTCCCAGGAGAAATGTTTATTATGTGAAATACTCATGATTTTATCTGGATATTTTTTGTTTATTTCTAATATTTCAATTTGAGCTTGTTATGTTCATTATGTATGTGTATATAATAAATAAATGTATTTATTTATTTTATATAAAATAAATACATTTATTTATTATTATACATGTAATAACTACATTTATTTATTTATTTATTCATTTAATAGTTATATTACGCCCATAATGAGCATTTTAAGAAGCCAAGTACCTTTCTGCTTGGAGAATCAAACTCACAGTCCCTTCCTTCAGGTCAAAAATCAATGGAGTGTTCCAGTTCTTTGTCCTGCACATTTAACAAATCAGCATTAAAACCACTAATTTTCACATATTTCAAACTCAAAGCTGGATTCAGCAAAGCAAAACCCACATTTTTAATCACCTAGGATTCCTAAAAGGGAGGTTTTCCAGCTTCTAACAGCATTTAGGAAGCCAAGGAACACCGAGAAGCACAAAATATGATGGAATAACACTTTTGCCTTCATTGTTTCATCCCTTCACACCAGCAGTAGCTGCCCCAGGAATCTTAAAAACCAGCACAGTTATATTTCTATGGATTATTTGATTTTTAAAATATTTCTGACTCTTTCACAGTGATCTGGAGGTCAGAGAGCCTTTGTGCCCTATTAGAGCTGCATTAGTGTTTGCAGAGCACATCTCAATTAATGAAAAACCAAATCCATGATTGTGCTGCCAATCAAGTTCCTGCCACTCTTTTCCAAAAAATCTGAGCAAGAGGAATTTGCTTTACTCACGAAAACACGTAACACTGAAGGGAAGTGGACACCACCAAATATCCATAGCTCAGGGAGGCCTTAATGACCCTGTCCCGGAATTCCAGCAAATCCACGGCATCATTGAGGACATTGTGCACCTGAGCAAAGGAAAATGGTCCTGGAATTAAACAGCACAGCTGAAATGGAAACTGATTAGTGAAATGTTCCTGCTGAGAAAACCAGCTGAGATGGAGGAGGTCTGAAAATCCCCAGTTTAAGATTGTTCAGTTGTCGATTATTTGAGTATTTGAAAGAACACTTCAGTGATCCCATCCAAACAATCCAGCAATATCCAGGATTGGGACAAAGATGCTGCAGAGCTGTAGAATTTTAATGATTCCACACTTGGAAGCACAGGAAATTGAGGAGATGGGCTGGGTGAGAAGGTTGTGGGGTTTTTTTATTTTGCTTAAGATTTGCTCAGGAAAATCAGAATTTGCCTCAAATCAACACAGATTTTTCAGCTCAGATATTTTAGGGAGGTAAAATCCAAGGGGGTACCTTAAACAAAAATGTATCCTGTTTTTCTGTGGGGTTTTGAGGGATTTTTTTGAAGATGCCACCATTCTGAGGGTGGTAACTCCCTTCTGATGTTCTCCATTATGCACCAATTGCATAACAAGGACTGAACTCAATTATTCCAAGAGCCTAGAAACCATTTCCAAGGATATGTTAATTGCTATGTCCACCACAGCATCACTAATTAACTTTGTCATCGTAATAGTCAGGAAAAAAATCCATCTGCAACATATTTGTAGGATTTTCCTACTTAAATATATAGGAATAAAATCACTATAAAAATACCAGAATTAAAAATGAGCCCTGACTCGGGGTTAGCTACATTTCCTCAGTTTTTGCATATTCAAAAATAGAATTTAAATCCCATGGAGATCATTCCCAAGTCCATCTGGTACGAGTCGATGTCTGGGAATGAGAGAAAAAACTGGGAATTTTTACCTGATCTGTGCTGTGTGTTCCCAGACTCTGACTCACAGCATCCCACCCACTGCCCCAGACTCAAATCCAGCACTGCTGCTGCAACTTCTCCCAACCCAACACGAAGACAAAAAACCATTTTAGAGTCTAATCAGGAATTTGATGCTGAAAAAAACAAATGTGTAATTTGGAAAACGTGGAAGGATGGAAATCTTTATTATCCCAGAGAGCAAACGTCGTGAGTCAGTGTCTGGGAACACAAATTAACTTCAAAATTCCCATTTTGCATCGAAATAAGCTTTGTGATGGGACTGCCCAGCTCTGAAGTGATTTTACCTTCATGGTTCTCCTCTTAATTAATGTAATTTCAAAGTTTTTCCACTCCCAGTGCTGCTCCACCACGTGGGCAAAGATGACGTGGCCGTTGCCACACGCTCCGGCCAGCTGGGTGCCATCGATGGACCAGGAAATGGTGAAAATGCTGCCAGTGTTGGGCTTCTCCAGGGCGTAAGACCACTGGAAAAAGAGAGAAAATAATAATTAAGGTTAGCCTGTACTTTTTTAGAAGTCATTTATTGTCATAAACACACTTGCAGGGTTGGGATTTTTGAAGGAGCAGCAATAAATGAAGTTTTTATCGCATTGGGATTGGATGTTTAAGTCAGACTCTGGAAATGAAAAAGGAAAAGCATCAGGTGAAGCAGAAATGAAAATGTCCCAGTGCCTGGAGTACATCAGGTACCAGTTTTCTACTCACAATTTATTGCAAGTGTACTCTCGTTCATAAATCCAGGCAATCACAACATCAAATTAAGTCAAGGTGCTTAAGGAATAATTGGATCTTCTCCACTCTGTTGTTACTGTCCAAGTGAAGGATTAATTAAAAATTTCCTCCAGCAAAGACCTTAATTCTTAATTCCCCCAGCCCTATCCATGAGACCCCTCTGAAGTTTAGATCCTTATTAATAAATCCCTGACAAAAATTAAGAGTTTTCAGACCAAGACAGTTGTTTTTTATTTCCTGCATCTCAGAAATAGAGATCACACAAATCACCCTGGATCTCCAGATGTTTCCCTGAAAATGAACGACAAATAAAAATTAAATAATCTTTTTAGGGAATTTTAGGAAGATATTAAAGTAGATTTTAAACCAAGTAGCAAATCTCAATTATTGCCTCCTTATGTAATAGAATATTTTTAAAGAACATGTTGTAATTGAAGAACTACCTGAATATTCAAATATATTTGAAGTCTTAAAGAGCAAATCAATACTAAAAATCATGTGATTAAAGTTAAATGTAAACATTGGATTGACTTTTGGACATGTGGAATTATCCCAAAAGGGAACAGTTGGAAGAAAATCCTCACCTGATGCTTCTAACATATTTCATATTCTGATTTCTTCTGCAGAGCATAAAACCCCTAAAAATTAAGTCCTTCACACAAAGTCCTCATATGATTTAGGTGCAAGGAAACCCCAAAGATCAAAGTCTTCATATCATTGAGACAGAAGGAAATTCCCAAAATCAGTCTTAATATGATTTGGCTGGAAGGAAATCCCCAAAATCCAAGTCTTTGTATCATTTGGTTGGAAGGAAATCACAAAATCAATCTTTGTATGACTTAGAGGGAAGGAAATCCCCAAAATCCAAGTCTTTGCATGATTTAGATGGAACAAAATCACAAAAATTGGAGTAAAATAAAGGTGTTGGGACTTAAAACGTTCAAGGGGAAGGGAACTCAGTGGGGTGAAATCCAACCCCAGCTGTGCTCCTGGTTTGGGAATTCTGAGTGGAATTAAAGCTGTTTTTCACACATCAGGGTGAGTGAAAAGTGATGCTGGCCCTGCCTGAATTTCCACTTTCAAGCCTCGATTTTAAGGCTTCACCTTCCACATCATTCCCTGTCTGTGCGAGCTGCACTGGGGAAGGAAATTCCCATTTTTGGAGACCAGTCCATAACTGCTCCTCTGCCTGGCCAGGACGAATTCAGCCCCAAACACTCTCCAGTAATTAACCCCCAATAATTAAAGCCTGACTCCTGCCACGGCCAGCAGCAGCCCTGGAATGCTGTGCCCAGCACTGGGAGAAGGCTCCCCGTGACCTCCATCCCAGATGTTTTTCCCAGCTGGGATCTGTCTGGGAACACTGGGATGAAGCTGTTCCAAGCTGAGCCCTGGGATCCTCCCAGCCAGGCCCGGCTGTTCCCGGGGTCATTTCCCTTGGATCAAGGATCCACCCAGAAGGAATAAAAGGGCATCAAACCATCAATTAAAAACCACTTTAAGGGCTCCAGGAATGTTTTTTTGGAGCTACTTTTCCATGGAAAGCAGAGACGCTGCAGCTCTGATGGAACCCATTCCCAAAACTCCTTTTTTTAATAAACTTTTTTTTTCTTCAGGTCATTGAAAATCATTCAAATATTTCCAGATTATACCTACATTTAAAAAAAAAAAAACAACCCACAGAGAAAGCCATTTCAAAGCTTTATTTTCCAGCTGTTTTGGAGGCTCTGTTAATTCAGACCACTCCAGTGATTCATGCTCCCTGCAGATGGCTGCTGCATTTATCATGGACAGAAAATGTTATCAGAAAAATCATTTTAGCTCTTCATTTTTCAATAGAAACAATTTAAAAACTGGAATAGCTGCTGTGTAGTTCCTAAATACACTGATTTTTTTTTTTTTAGGGAAGGTCTGACTGTGACTCCAGGAACGAATGCTGGTCCAACATTAATGGGACACCAGACTTTGGGTTATACTGTTCCTGGGCCATAATTAATTTTTCACCGAGTTCTCCCAAGAACAAACCCAGGAGTCCTAAAAGTTTCATTTTATTAAATAAATACATAAAAGCAGCAACTCGAGCTTCCCTTTTCTGATTGCACAATGGAGTAAAACTGAGGAACTGCAGTCTCCAAATGCTGCCTGACTTCCTACTCCATTCCCATTTCTGGCTCCCAGGATGTGGCTGAAAGGATTTCAAGGAGCACATTCCCAGAACTCTGTCCCAGGAACGAGGACAATCTTCCACATCTGGAATATTGATGCTGCAAGACTCAGTCTGAGGGATTTAATTAGCAACTTCTGGACTGAAAGCAACAAATGAATACACTTCATACCCATTTTTAAAACAATGTAGTGAAGAGAAAATAAATTATCTTATTTTATTTTATCTTATCTTATCTTATCTTAAAAGAGCAACACTGATGTCAGCTGTGCAAAGGACACTTGGATCTTCCTGGCTGGATTTTGCTTCCCAGGATGAGGAATATTGAACAGGGAATGCTGACACCAGCTGTCAAATTGGATCTTACAAATTTATAAAAGTCATTTTCCAAAGGAAATCTATGCTTGGGATCACCTGAAGATGCACACACCTATGGAATTAGCTTGTTGGAAACATATATGTAATATATCTATATATAAAATCCCTCTGATATTTAACTTATTTAATTATTAAAATTTAACTTATTTAATTTATATTTATGAATATAAAATAAACTGCTATTTCACTATACCAGATTTATAAATATATTTAGTATTATATTTATGTGTTATTTATTATTATTTTATATATTATTATCCCCACAGGAAACCACACAAGATGCCCTAAACCAGAGCCAAAATGGAAAACTGGAGGTAAGAAAATCAGCTCAATATTTCAAAATAAAAACCAAAAGAGAAGATACCTAAAGCTCTCCTGAAATCCAACAACATTCCCACAGTTATTAACCCAAGAAATAAAACAGGATGCCAAACTGTTCCCTATAAATTCTTCCCCTCAGAAAATGAAATACTGATGTAAATAATTACTTCCATAGGTGATCCAAGTGCTTTAATTTTCTTCCAGAAGTTGCATTGGCCAATTCCAATAAATTAAAATATGCCAGCTTGGAAAGAGTTGCTCAACAACACAATTCCAGGGGAAACCCAGCCATAATATTTTTGCTCTTATCGAGCTACAAAGAATTCAGGATCATGAACAATAAAAGCAGATCAAACAGGGGCAGTGCAGAAAAATCACCTGATTATTTTACACTGCCAAATGCACAGGACTAAAACTGAATGGAGTGGGATCACAGCTGCAATTCCACAGAAAACAGATTTTTTTGGGATTTCATAGTGCTCTAGTTTAGGACAATTCAGCACTATCAGAATGATATAAAAGGAAATGCACTGTACACATCCACTTCCAGAATTCTGCTCTTTTTTTAATATCTGCATAATGTCAATATAATGGTAATTTTAAGGATAAATTGTATTAATTTTATATTAATCACACAATTTATTGTCCTGAATGAAAATCATGTAAGGCTCAACATTTAAATTATTTTCAAAGCTTCTCTGGACCTGCTGCATTTTATTTTTAAAATTTTTGGATCTTTTTTATCATCAATACCTTTTAGCCACATCACCACACTCCCACTGGTTTTAAACGGGGTAGGGGTGAGGAATAGTTACCCTTGCAGAATGTTTTCCTTTATTTTCCAAAGATATCAGGCAATATTCTCCATATTTTTAGTAGAATTTCTTGCAAAATTTGATAGAAAATAAAAACATAAGAGGATCAGTCAAACATGCAAACTGCCAGCATACTAAAATGGCCAGAATTTATTCTGTAATGCAAGAAAAAGTTTGAAGAATGTACAAAATAATTTAAAAATGTCATGGATTAATGGAAATAATTGCTTTCATTACACAGAATTTCCTCAGCAGAGTGATGAAGACAGGAGTCTTCAAAGGGAAAGATTTAACAGTTAAGTAAGTACCAATTCATAGATAAAAATCACCAGCAAATAAATGTTCAACAAGAAGAGCACCAACAATTTGGAAAATAAACAAAAAAATCAAATTAAACTGATCAATCTCCTTCAGGGTAAATAAATCCTTAACAGAAGATGCCTAAATACATTCAGCATTATTTAAATATAAACTGGATGCCCCTATTTATTAATTAAAATTATTAATTTGACCAGTGTTTCATTTCTTGTTTTTTATCACTGCTCTATCTACACTTCCAAGGCCCTGGGAACACAACTTTAATAATTTATTTTATATATAAATATATGATTTCTCTTCAAATGCTATAGAAGCAAAAGCGCTTTTTAAACAAAGAAATACAACTTAAAATGTCATTATTAAATTTGTGAGTTTGGTTTTTACCACGAAGCTGCTCGAACATCGTAGGGGGGTAGAAAGAAAACGAGAAAAGAGCACTGAGTGCAAGAATTTAATTTAATTATGCCCCAAAGTGAACACACATGCTAGAGAAGAGTTAATGATATATATTTATTGTCCTGATGGCTCCCTGGGGAGCAATTTGCCAATGCAGCTCCATTACATCAGACACAATAAAAGTGTCTGTGCTGACCAGGAGAAGCCAGGTCTGGTTCTCTTCAAACTCCACCCCCCCGGTGGGATGGGAATCATTCCTCCTTCTCCCTCAATTCCAGCACAGCCACCTCTTCAGCCAATATTTACATTCAATGGCATTATTTACATGCAAAATCCTGAATCTGAAGAGGATAAATTATCAGCGGGAGCTGCTAAACACACAAAGCATCTGGCAGCAGCTACTGTTCATTTTTGTTTAAGAGTTCAGTAATAAACCAGGTAAAATAATCCTAATTTTATACAAGAAATAAATCTGTCTGCGTTAAAATTCCCAATAACCTGCTCAGTATTAAATGCTGATTAAAACATTACTGGTTTTCAGCTAGCAGGAGTCTGACCCAGACTTACAGTAAATTAAATTACAGAATAGATCTGGAGATATCAAAATAAAGCATTTTTAAATCAGCAAACTGACACTTTGCAAAAGAAAACTGCATTTGAGTACTTTTCTTAAATGATAATTAGAATTAAATTTTACTCAGAAACTTGTAATTAAATTCTATTTATACACTTTCAGTGAGTATCAGTGAAACCAGAATCACTAGAAAAAGCAAAAAATGAAAACTTAGATTTTATCCTTATGTCTCTTCTCAAATAATCTTGAAAGGTTCTTCTCCATGAATTTAAAATATTTGAAATACACACTCCAAATTCATGGTGAGGTGAACCATGACTGACTGAACACACCCAAAACATCATAGCAATTTTTTCCCAAAAAGAGCAACAAACACAATGAGAAAAGAGGTAGAAAACGGGACAATATAACTCCCAAATAATCAAAGTTTGCTGCAAAATATCTGAGGAAAAATGTGCAGAACCACAGGAAACCCACAGAGACAATGAAGTCAATCTGTGTTAACTCAGAGCACCAATGAAGGGAGGTGAAACTGCATTAAACTCATTTTAATTGGAGACCAAGTTGAAAAAACCCTCTAAAAATGCTTCAGGAGTAAACCTTCAAAGGAAAAAAAGATCATTAAATAATAAAAATGCAGGACATGATTTTTCCTTTTTTATCAGGTTATTGTTATACACTCCTTTTCATGGTTAAAAATTGCAATTTATGATTAGTTATGATCACAAGAGATCCTTGCGAGCTCTGTGCTTTTAGGTAAAAATCCGATGTCCTAAAAGGCAAAATACTATTAAAAACAAAATATTCTGGTCAACAAAAAGGTGCTGGCAATCACAAGCAGTTTTTGTTAACAAAATACCCACCTGTACCCTGATTTCCTGAGGAATATTTGCTGTACTATCACCAAATTTGGACAATTCCACCCTTATTTCCAGAGTTTTACTCACCCCGGTTTTATCACAGAGACGTAAAGTATTGAAAGATCCCACAGCAAACAATTCTCCATCCAGAGCCCAGGCAATGGAAGTGATGGGATACTCGTGGGGCTGGGAACTGTACAGGGCACGGCCAAAACTGTCCCAAACCTGCAGCAAAATGTAAATATCCATCCATGGCAGCACGCTTTGGGTGCGTTCTTATTATTGCAGAAGTGTAATTTTCCCTCATGTTTTCAGTGTAACTTCAAAAATCACCTGTATTGTAGCTCGCTTTTGTTTTATATACATTTTTTTTGTATTTTTTCACTCCAGAAGTATAATTTTCCCTCATGTTTTCAGTGCAACTTCAAAAATCACCTATATTATAGCTTGCTTTTGTTTTACATACATTTTTTTTGTATTTTTATCACTCCAGAAGTATAATTTTCCCTCACATTTTCAGTGTAACTTCAAAAATCACCTGTATTATACCTTGCTTTTGTTTTACATACATTTTTTTTGTATTTTTATCACTCCAGAAGTGTAATTTTCCCTCACATTTTCCATGTAACTTCAAAAATCACCTGTATTATA
>VZRR01013934.1:0-13224 GCA_013398015.1 Oreocharis arfaki | reverse complement strand
CCTCTCGCCCGCGGCTCGGCCCTGCCGGCGGCGCGGGGGGCTCGGGCCGCCACCATCCTGCCTCCCGGGGGGCTCGCCGGGGCCGGATGCCCACCCGCTCCCGCGGCCGCCGCTCCGCCGGCGCCTTCCCAGTGCGCCGGCCGACCTGCTCTGCGGGATAATTAGGCTGCTGCGTGGAGGCAAATCCCGTGGCGCCCGCTCACGTGCCGCCAGCCAGCCCATCGCAGCGTCCCGCTCCCTCCCGGCCCAGCCCAGCGCCCAGCAGCGGCGCCGCGGGGGCTCGGCCTCTCGCGCCCTGGGTGCGGGACGCTGCGGGAAGGGGGGAATCCCGCAGCGCCGCGGCGGGGACCGAACCCCCGTGGCGGTGACATTCCAGCGAGGCGGCCCCAGGGCCAAGCCGGGCTCCCGCCGGGGCGGGACATCCTGGGGTTGGGGGATACGGACGCAGCTCTGGTGGGACACAGAGAGCGGAGCGGCCCGGCCCGGGGCGGACGGGCTTCGTGTGGGCGGCGGAGCGGGGGAGAGCAGGCGGGATGCCCCAAGGAAGCGGCGCTGGCCGGCGCTGGCCATGCAGCACATGCGTGGCACAGCCCATGCAGCCGCGCCGGGTTGCCCGCGGCAGTCTGGCAAGCTCGTGGCCGCCAGATCGGGGGAGGAAAGTGCCCCCGGGACCACGGCCCGGCATCGGGGAGCGGCCTTGAGCAGCAGCCACCGAGCCCGTCCCGGTCCCGGTGCTGCCGGCCGGGACCGCGGGGCGAAGCTGCGCCATCGTGCAATGCCAGCAGCGGGGACGGAGGGGGAGCGGGCAGGGATAAACAGCTCCAAAAAACAACAAAAAATAGAGGTGAAGAAAGAGCGAGAGGTGGGAGAAAGAGAGAGAGGAGGGAAGGGAGTGGAGAGGAGCGGAGAGCTGGGATGGACGGAGCCCCACGGCCGGGGCCGAAGGCACTGCCCGGACGCTGCCGCCTCCCCCCCGGCGCCGCCGCCGACCTCCTTTCGTTTTCCTATCGAATCCTAAATTAGTTCAATTTACAACCTCTCAGTCACAGGAAACTAAATCTGGCTCCTGTCGGCCCCGCGCCAGCTGGAGGCGCGGGCTCCTCCAGCGCCGTGCCAGGCGGCACCGCGCCCTGCCCGTGCCCGGATGGATCCGCTGGCACCGGCACGGCCAGACCCTCGGCCTGGACCCCCGGGACACCCCCGATCCCTGCGCCAAAGGGATGCTGGAAGACAGGATGCTCCGCCACATGCCCTTAACCCTGCCCTGGCCGCCTGCGCCAGCCCATCCGCCCGTCCGGATTCCCGGCGGGATTTGTTTCTCCACCAAGTCTGGGGACGGCTGAAGGCTGCGCCGCTCCCGCTTTTCCTCGCCTCTCCCTCCTGCTTCCCGGCGCCCAGTTGGAGCGCAGGAGCCTCCCGCCGAACGGGCGGTGCCGCCGAGCTCTCCCGGGGTGCCGGCGCTGCTGCATCCCAGCGCTGAGAACCGGAGCAGAGACCGGGAACGCCGGACGGAGCCCACAGCCGGCACACCCCCGGCACCCCCCGGCAGAGCCACGGCGCTGCCCGCGGTGAAAGGTCTCGCCGAGACCCCCACCCCGGCCTGGAGCCCTGCAGAGCTCGGATTTTCCCTGAATCTGTCCAGTCCCGGACTTTCCCTAACTTCTCTCGGCATCCGGTGGCGGTGCCGGCTCCGGGTCCGGCGGCTGTGCCGGGGCTCAGGGGAGCGCACGGAGGGAAGATGCCACGCTCTGTCCCTGGTTGTCCCCGAGCGATGGGAACCTGGGACAGCACCCCCTGCCTTTGGCACACGCCGAGCTAGCGCTGCCTGCCCTGAGAAGCCGAGCTGGGAATGCTGAGCCGCTTCCCACCGGGATCGCGCAGAGCCGCCCTCAGCGCTGGAAATACGCTGGGGGCAGCACCCAAAGGTGCTGCTCCCGCCCGGCTGCCTCCTCTGCTGCCCTTGGGCCAAAACACCGCTGGGAGAACGGGAATTCCTCCTCTCCCTCGGCACGGTGGTCCTGGGCACCTGTGGGTGGCCCTCATCCAAGCACATCCGCAGCGGGGAGCGGGCGCCAAAACCCGCCGGCCGTGGCCGTGGCCGTGCCGTGCCGGACCGTGCCGTGCTCACTCACTTGGACAGGCTGAGCTTCCCTGCAGCCAAGTGGCTCTGCACCGTGTGCCAGCGGCCCCGTGCCGCCTTTCCCGCTCCGGGCTCGCTGTGGGCGGACACGCTGCTCCTCATTCCATCCTCGCCGAGCCGCTGCTTGTCCCCGGGCCGGCCGTCGCGGTCCCCGGACAGCCCGGCGGCGGCCGAAGCCGTCAGCTTGGCCCCTGATAACAGAGAGCCACTGGGCCGGGCCGGCGGCCGGACCCCCCCAAGACAGACACGAAAAGGAGCCGGACGGACACACGGACGGACGTGGAAAACGTGGGGAGCCGTCGGGGAATGAGGGGAGGGCGACAGAGCCGGAGGGGGCAGACGGACAAGAGACGGACAGACAGACAGAGAGAGAGAGAGAGACATCAGCACTGCAAAAAAAAGGGGTCCTGGCCGCGGCGTGCGTGGGGGCCTCGGCAAAACATCCAAGAGAGAGGGCGGAGGAGGGAGAGGGGTCGGGAAGGGGGGGGTCCCGCTCGCCGGCAGCCCAGCCCCGGGGGGACCCGTCCCCGCGCCGAGGGGGTGCCCCCAACGCGCAACCCCGTCCTGGAGGGAGATCCCGGGCGGCCCCGGGAATGCGGGAAGGAGGGGTTGCTCGTCTCCATGGGACGGCCCATGGGGTGGCGTGCGGGGAGCCCGGGAGCAGGAGGAGGAGGAGGAGAAGGAGGAGGCGGGGGAGGAGGAGGAAGAGGAGGAGGAAGGCGAGTGGGTGCTGCCCATATACTCACTACGCGGAGCAAACCCGGTAAGGAGAGACTCACTTGAGGGAAAGGCGCGGGTCACCGTACGGAGCGTAAGGAGAAATGTTTAGGATAAACTCCTTGGGAGGGTAGGAGCTCCATTTCTGCTGCACTGTGTTGTCATTGTTATTCCAAAAGTCTCTGTCTAGATCGCTACAGCGGCCGGATTCCGGGGGAGAAAGAAAAGGGAAATACAAGAGAGAGAAGCTGAATTCCTGCGAGAGGGAAGGAAAAGCAGCCCTCCGCCCCCGGAGCGCCAGGATCCTGCGGAGAGAGACGGGGAGCCCACCCCTGGGACACCGACACACACACACACACACACACACGGACACGGACAGAAGGATGGATGGATGGGTGGATGAGAAGAGCTGTGGAGAGACAGGAGCGGGCGGCTCTGCCGGCTGGGAAGGAGAGAAGGATGTGGGGGGTCAGGGAGGCGGCGGCGAGCGCGGTGCCGGCAGGGCATTCCCAAATGTGTGTCCGGGCGCCCTCGGCACGAGGGTCCGTGTGTCCTCGCCTGCTCAGCAGCCGGGTCCTGGAAGTGCTTGGTTAACCATGGCACTGCTGCGAGTTGGAGGCCCTTCTGCATCTGTTCCCTTCCGGATCCCTTCCCTTCCGGATCCCTTCCCACGGAACCGGGACCTCCTGGCTCTGGGAAGCCACGAGGGGCTGGCGGGCCCAGCAGCTCCCCGCTGGTGCTGGGAGACTGGAAAAGCCCCCAGTGCCCACCTGCAGCTCCGGGCTGGTCCCGGCTGTGTGGAATGTGCTGGAGTTTGGGAAAGCCGCCTGTGCCGTGACTTTGGGCAGGATGCCCTTCCGGCTCCATTTCCAGCCCATCCCGGCTGGCTGGGAGCAGATACCCCGAGGTACCCCGATAACACCAGCCATGGGAGGAGGTTTTCCATAGGCTTATTCCAAGCAGGAGCTATTTCCCTCCTGGTGCTCCAGCTCCCTCCTCCCCGGAGGCCTGCGGAGGGTGCAGAGGGGCAGCGCTGGATCTGGGATGCCCAGGAGCACCCCCCCAGCTTCCAGCCTCCGCTTCTCTCCCTACCCAGCGCCGTGGGACGCCCCAGCTCCGCTCTCCTTCCTCCATGGAATGCCCGTGGGATGCAGAGCCGTTCCAGCCCCGCGGGGCAGGGCTCGGAATCCTCACGCCCGGGCCCGGAGCATCCCTGGGGACACCGGCGCCGAGATCCCCGCGACTCCGTCGTGCCCGCGGCTCGGTGGGATACACGAGGATGCTGGAGACACCCACCAGCTCTCCCAGTGTCCCGGAGCCCCGCTCCCACTGGGAGAAGGCACGGCCACCTCTGTCCTTCCTCTCCCCCCCCATCCTGGCACCTACTTGATGGTTTTCTTTTCGCTGCGGCCGCGGCTGGAATCCGGAGTTCCCACAGTCTCCAGGGAAGTCTTGTAACGCTTTCCCTGTGGAAAAGAGAGGAGAGGGGGCTCAGGGGGTGGCAGAGGACCCCCCGGAGTATCCCAGTGGAGGATGAGAGCTGCCACCACCTGGAGGGTTTGACCTGGGTTTCCCTTACGGTCTCCCGGCCCCATCCCACCCATCCAGGCAGCAAAATTCCCAAAGGCTCCATCCCGTGGTCCCTGGGGGCTCGTGCCCTGCGTCACCCCGAGGACAGCACGGCCACCGCCGCCAGCATCCCATTCCGTGGCCTTGCTGGGAAAGGAGCGGATAATTTTAGGCCTAATTGGGCCTGAATTAATTGAGTTCACCTTTCCCAGCGCCAGGGAAGCGCTGCCATAGGATAACAGAGCTGGAGCTGGCTCCGATCTGGGGCTGGTAATCAGGGCACTCCGGCAGGTTCCGAGCGCTGCTCCGAGCCAGGGTGGGCAGGGGCCAGTTAATGCCAATTATCCAACAACTGGGAGCTGGGAATGCTCCAAGCAGGTGCCGGGTGGATGAGGTGGGATGGGAGCAGCTGCCGGAGGAGGGTGGGGTGGAAAACTTCCATCACTCTGGTCCTGGATGTCAGGAGCCAGGCCTGCATCCAGCCTGCCCATGGAATGGGAATGTTTCTCCTTTCTCCTTCTTCCCAACCTCTTCAGATCCACACGGAGCCACCTCCTTGGCTTGCTGGGACACCTGGACCCTCAGCAGAGTGTCCTTGGGCAGCCATGGGCTGATCCTGCCTGGAGCTGCAGGGGAACACCTGGATCTCCTTGGATGCCCGAGGGCTGATCCTGCTGGGAGCTGCAGGAATGCTGGATATCCTTGGATTCCCAAGGGCTAATGCTGCTGGGAGCTGCGGGGAAACACCTGGACCTCCTTGGACTCACATTGGCTGATCCTGCCAGGAACTGCAGGGATGTTGGATATTCTTGGATGCCCATGGACTAATCCTGCCAGGAGCTGTAGGGGAGCACCTGGACATCCTTGGATGCCCAAGGACTGATCCTGCCAGGAGCTGTGGGGGTGTTGGATGTCTTTGGATGCCCATGGACTAATCCTGCCAGGAGCTGTAGGGGAGCACCTGGACATCCTTGGATGCCCAAGGACTGATCCCGCCGGGGGGCACGGGGCTGCCTGACCTCACCAGATGCCCACGGGCCATCCCGGAGGGAATCATCCCCCAATCTCGCACCCATCCATGTCCCCGGCAGCGGTGGCTCGGGGCTCGTGAGGACACAGCAGCGGTGGCCGCGTGGGCAGGGCCCGGAGCCGGCCGGGCTTGGCTGTCATTCCCACACAGCCGCTCCAGCTCCGGGCGCTGTCGAGGGCCGGTTGGGATGCGCCTTCCCGGCCAATTTACACTTGTTTGTTCCTCTGCCAGCTCCAGCCTCCTCCTTTCCAGGGCTTTTTCCTCCGCCAGCTCTCTCTCCCCATCGCCCGGGTGCCACCCGGCAGGGCCCTTCCCACCCGCCGCCCTCCCGCTGCCTCATGGCCGTGCGGACCCCCTCTCCCATTCCCAAGGGAACGCTGCCTTCCCAGGGCTCGGGGTGGGCATCTCCCTCGCGGGAAGCGCCGCTGCCGTCGCAGCACTTGACCCAGATTCGATTCCGATGGCGAAGGAAACGTGGCCGAGCACGTCCTGCTCCCAGGAGAGGAGGAGCAGCAGGAGGAGGAGGAGGAGGAAGGATGCGGGCGGCAGGGAGCGCCGTCCCAAGCCGGGAGGGAAGCAGGGATGCACAGCGGGCGGCAGGGATGGCTCACGGCACCCGGCGCTGCCAGGGACCGGCTGGCCGCCTTCCCGCGGGGCTTTTCCAGGCAGGAGCGTGCCCAGCAGGACAGGGGCCAGCTCGTTCCGGCTCGTCACCAATATATATCCATATATTTGGAAACTTCCCTTTGTGCCACACCACCGGTTTCGCCCAAACATTTCATTAGCGCGCCCGGAGAAGCCCAAATAAAAGCTGCAGCCGGCGGCTCAGGGGAGCTGCCTCCGCCTGGCTGCTGCCCTGGAAGCGGGAATCGCCCCCTGCCCGGCGGCACGGGGGGCACGCCAGGATGCCGGGAAGGCGGGAGGGAAGCCGGACACTCACCATTTTCCGCTGGCACCACTGGCAGATCCCGCAGAGGACGATGGTGACGCTAAGGCTGACGGTGATGATGGCTGAGACCAGGAGGACGTCGCGGGAGGGGGTCCCTGGGGGGAGCAGAGCACAGAGCGGGGGGTGTCAGACCTGAATCCCGGGGTGTTCCCGGCGTGCGCGGGGGTGCAGGGAGGGAAAACCCAGGGAACGCGCTCCAAGAGGCTCCAACCCTTTCGTGCAGTGTCCCGGCACGGTGGCCACCTCCTTGGCCTCTGGGCTCCCAGGGGGGTGTGTCCCGGGAGGAATCCGGCCCCGAGCGCTTCCTGGGAGCTCAGGTTGGAGCTTTAATCCCCGCTGGCGCCCTGGGAGCGCCGGCACGGCCGGCAAAGGCCGCGGCTGCCGCTTTGTGAGCCGATCCCGCCGGGATTCATCCCGAACGGCAGCGCCTTTCATCCCAAACCCGCTCCTCCCCAGCGTGGCCGTGCGGACACCCTTTCGGGGACCCCAAAAGTGTGGGAAGGACCCCTGACCCTCATCCAGCACTTCCCGGTGCTCCCAGCGTGCGGGATGACCGCTGCGGGATGGGAACGCGGACCCAAGGCGGCTCGGAGGGGTCCGGTGGGACCCCAAACCCGCTCAGCCTTGTGTCCACGCAGGACCCCCACCACGGCATCCCTGTGGATGCTCCGCATCCCGCCGCGCCCGCCGGGATGGGATTGTCCACAGCGGGAGCCCCAGCTGGCGGCGGGAGGCGGCGAGGCCGGAGCAGCGCCGGGAGCGGTGCTGCAGTATAAATATTAAACAATAAATGTTAATAATTAATTCGCCCGCAGACCTTGTTATTGTAACGAAATTTCCCGGCGGCTCCGAGGCCGGGCTGAGTCAGAGTGGACCGGGAGGGGGGATCGGGGCTCTGGAATCGCCCCCAGCACGTGCCGAGGCACCCGCAGCTCCCGCATCCCCGCTGGAATCAGGCGAGGGAAGGGGATGGCGACCGGGAACGGGAGATTTGTAACAATTCCTGAAGGAGAAGATGAAGGTGGGCTGAGGTGGGGGTGGTTTTGGGGACGGGTCCCCCCTGCGGCACCCGCGCTCCCTCCATCCAAAGGCAGCTCCTCCACGGCTCCCGGATCACGAGGAGCTGTGTATAAAACTCACATAGCAACTGTTGCCTAGGAGGGAATTTGGGACCAGCCCTTAATTTCCAACATTTATAAACCCCGGCTGGATAAGCCGCCGGGGGAATGGGAAGCAGCCGGCACGGCCGGAGAGCGCCGGGCACCCCTCCTTGGGTGGGATCCCCACCAGTCCAAGTGGCACCCGAGCGTACTGGGCGGGCTGGGATTTGGGATGAGCCCTCCTTGCCCTCCGCGCTCGGCGCTCCCTGCTCCAGCTTGGGAACGCCGTGACCCCCCTGGCTTAGCCCGGAGCTCCAAGAGACCCTTCGGTCTGCGCGGGGTCAAGTTCATCCTCAAATTAATCTGGAGAGAGGGGATCAAAGGAGGAGGCGAGGGAAGGCGTGGGCACTGCGGAAGCCACCACGGCCGTGGCAGTGGCCGGAGAGGGACACCGGTGAGCGCCGGCTCCCGGCGCCAAATTCCCTGCGCCGAGGTGCCACCACACCCCCAAACCCGGCGTCACCCCACGATCCCGATGGATGCGCCAGCCGGATCCTGCCTGGGGGGCTCCGGGGGTGTCCCTGTGCCCGGGTTGGGTGCGGCCCTTCCCGGGGGGATCACGCCGTGTCCCCAGGCCGGGGGGAGCGGTTCCGGCCCCCGGGCTGCGCCGCCCTCAGCATGACTTAAATGACTCGTTTTCCAGGCAATTAGCGCTCGGTTAATTAAAGACTCGGAGCCGCTCGGAGCTCCTGGCGCGTCCCCAGCCCTGGGGCGCGCTGTGGGGTCCCTGTGCCGGTCGGGACGGGATGCCCTGGGGCGGCTGGATCCAGGGGGGACGCGGGGAGCCGCGTGGCACCGGGACGCAGCCCCGGGAGCGGGTGACAAGGTGGAAACGCGGCGCTTGTTTACGCCGCCGCCGGCCCTCCTTCCCCGCCGCTCTCCATAAATCTCCGCGGCTGCCAGCGCCGATCCAGGCGTGAGCGCGGAGACGGCTGGGTGGGACTTGAGGGTCCACGGCCCCCGAGGGCCTTGCGGCCGTGTCCCGAATCCCACCGGCCCTTCGGCTCCAACCCTTTCGTGCAAGGGCGCAGTGAGGAGGGGCCGTGAGGCGGACACCCCACGTCCCTCGCCGGAGGGATCGAGGTCCCAATCCCGTCCCACGTGCTGGCAGAGCAGGGGATGCTGCGGAGGCTGGGGAGGGGGTGGAACATCCCTGCGGCTCTTTCAGCAGGATCCAGCGCCACTTGACGGGATATAATCCCACTTTTCCAGGCCGTTATTGATGAGGGGATTACCTGCCTCCTTAGCGCCGCAGCTCTCCAGCGTGGGATTTGTGCGGTGCTGCCTGAGCAGGAGCCAGGGAAGAGGGTCCCTGCTCCAGGGGGAGAGGGCTCTGGAGTCAGGGAAAGGGTCTCCAGGGCAGGGGAGAGAGTTCTGGATTCGGGGGAAGGGTCTCCGTGGCAAACCTCGGACAAGCAGGGAACCCCCCGCACCCTGCACAGTGCCCACCTCGGAGTGGGCGACGGGGAATGTTTGGGAGACAGGGAACGTTTGGGACACAGGGATGCTGTCACGTGCCCGGCCTCCTTTGTCCGCCGCTCCTGCGGGCTCGGAATTAGCTGCCTCCGGAGCACGAGCGAGCTCCGGCCTTTGTGGATGTGAGGAAACACTTCAAACCCGAGGCCGGCACAAGGAGAGGCGCGGAGATCCAAGAGGGGTTGCTCCTCTCCAGCGCTGTGAGAGCCGGAGATCCGGCAGAAGGAAGAGCTGCCGGCGCTGACGGATCCGACACGCGGGTGCAGGAACGGTGGCTGCGGAAGCCGTGGCACAGCCCCTTCCAGGGACACCCGGAGGGGTCCCAGCCTGCTCCCAGCAACTCCTCCATGGTCCCACTTGGTGGCTTTGAGCATCCCGGTGGCCCTGAGCATCGTGGTGGCCCTGGGCATCCTGGTGTCACTGAGCATCCTGGTGTCCCTGTGCATCCTGGTGGCCCTGAGCATCCTGGTGGCCCTGGGCATCCCAGCGATCCTGTGAATCCTGGTGGTCTGGGGTATCTTGGTAGCCTTGTGCATCCCAGTGATCCTGCACAACTGTGTCCCTGTGCATCCTGGTGTCCCTGTGCATCCCAGTGTCCCTGAGCATCTTGTGCCTTGTGCATCCCAGTGATCCTGCACATCCCAGCATCCCTGTGCATCCCAGCATCCCTGTGCATCCCAGCATCCCTGTGCCCCCCGGTGGCCCTGTGCCTCCCGGTGGCCCTGGACACCCTGGTGGCTCTGTGATGCCGGTGGCCCTGTGCACGCTCAGCTCCAGGACAGGCCTTGCCAGAGCCCGGCACAGTGAGACACTCAGGCTCCAGGGCAGCTCCACCAGTTTCCTCCCCCAATTCCCTGTTTCCCTGTGCCCATCCCAGGATTCAGACCCACCCGATGGCTCTGCCACCACCTCCAGCCAAAGCCCACGGCCCTGGAGCGATGCTGAGAGGGCAAAGCCCCTGCGAGGGGCATCCTGGGATGGTTCCAGCTCCTCTCCCAAGCGACAGCTCCTGCACAGGATGGAGAGGCGGGAATCCCCATGGAGTGCTAGAGGCTTTGGATGAGCAAAGGCTTCAGAACGAGCCTCACACCTGCGGCACCCCGGCAGGGAGCGACCTCTCTGCAGGTGTCCCACTGAGGATGGCCCTGTCCAGGCTCTCAGGGCCATATTTTTGGATCCAGAGCCCGAAATTCCCAGCTTTTGTGGACGCGGCGTCCCCCTGGCAGCTGCTCAGTAGCGCAGCCCCGTCTCCTGGAGCATCCTCCTGCTCACCCCGTTCCAGCGGCGAGATCCACGGGTGCCAAGTACCCTGGGGGGGAAGAATCAAAGCCGTGGGGAGCCCCCCCAGGCCAAGCTCCCACTGAGCTCCCTGCAAGTGGTGATCAAAGCCGACATCCACAGCTCCACACGGAGAAACGGCTCCATGCGCCAAGCCGCCAAACCGGCAGCGGAAACGCGCGCATTCCCGGGAAAAGGGCAGCGGGAGAAGGTGCCAAGCGAGCAGCGCGTCCCCTCCCCCCGACATTCCACGGAGCCGGGGCGGGATGTGACGCCCTGGACGGGGATGGTGGTGCCGGGGAAGATCCTTTCCAGCGGGATGGGAAGGGCCGGGGCAGGGATGCGGCGTCGGAGCCGCCCCTCGTGCTGCCGGGGTGGAGGGCCACGCGGTGCCCAGCGAGGCGGCCGCATTGTCACGCCGGGGCTTCCCAGATGCTGCCTGCCTGGCGCCAGGCCATTAATTCCTCCTCTTCTCGTCCTCCCACTCATTCGCTCGATATTTCCCAAACCTCTTATTTTTAGGATGCAGCTGAAAAGCTGCGAATTTGCAGCTTTCGCTCCTGTGCAGGATCCCGGGCGCGGGGCAGGGGGGGAGCGGGGCAGGAGCCCGGCGGGCACAGCAGGAGCGTGGAATCCGAGCCCTTGGCACAGGTGGAGGGAGAAGGGATGGGCACGGCGGGGGGACGAGGCTCTGCTGCCATCCCTGGTAACAGCCCAGTGGGCATTTTGGGAATGCTGTGAGCCAGGCTTGGCGCGTCACGCGGGCTGGGCCAGCTGGGTCCGGCGGTGCCACCTGCCCACGTGCTGCCAGGGGCTCTGCAGACGTGAGGGATCGCTGGAAGCCCCGCGGCCATCCAGCTGCCCGGCAGGATCCTGGGATGGGCCTCGGGGCGGAGGAGTAGTGCCACAGCTCGGCGGGGCCCGGGGCATGCTACGGGGCGAGAACGGGCGTCTGGTCTCCATCTGTCTGTCTATCCGCGCGTCCCCCTCTCCAGCACATCCGTCAATCTCTCCATCCATCCATCCGTCCATCCGTCCCTCGTACACATCTGCCTCTCCATCCAGCCATCTGTCCATCCCCCGGAGCTGTCAATCCGGCCGGCTCTGCCTCCCCCACGCCGAGCTGCCAGTCCTGGGGGGCTTCGAGTGGCAGAGCCCACCGCGAGCGGCCCCACCTCGGGGGTCTGGGGGAGTTGGGCACCGTCCCAAAACACCGCACAGCTCCGGCTGGGTGCTCCCAGACACGGCCTCTCCCCAGCAGCTGCCACGCAGGGATGTGTCCCTCCTGTGTCCCTCCCGTGTCCCTCCTGTGTCCCTCCCGTGTCCCTCCAGTGTCCCTCCCGTGTCCCTCCAGCCCTGGTGCCACCCGTCCCCGCTGCGTGGCCACAGCAAAGCAGGAGCCGGGTATGGAGGGAGAATTTGGCAAGGCAAGGCGCTCCTCCCCTGGTGCCGGGCTATTTTTGGCCGAGGATTTCCGGAGAGCCGTGTGGTTTCTCTGCCTCGTGGTCCCCACCGCGGCTCTCTTCCCGAGGAGCGCCCAGAACCCCGGAGCCCCCTCTGCTCCCGCGCTCGGCATCCATCCCCATTCCAACCCCTGCTCCCCAGAGGACGCCGCTCATCCCTCGGCTAGGCTGGTGCTCCACGTCATCCCTGCTCCAAAACGAGCCCTCGGGCATCGCTCCCCACCCTGGAGTCACCCCAGCCCCCCTTCCCTTGGCGCAGAATCCTCTCCTGGCTCCGGCAGCGGGCGCGGAGGAGTGGGCTGGGCTCTCACGCCGAGTGGCACTGCCAGCTCTCGCGCCGCCGCCACTTAGCCTCTCGCCCCAGGGCTCTCCATCATTGCCGAGCCCTTCGGGTGACAGCGGGAGAGAGGGAGGGCAGAGAGCCAGCGGCTCCCGGCGAGCAAGGGCGGGCAGGCTCCGGTGCAGCCCAGCCCAGCCCCACGAGCCCCCCGCTCGCTTCCCCAGCTCCCCGATTCCCCGCGGGCAGTGCCCCCCCGGCCACGCCACCCGGGGTCCACGGGTTGTGCCAGCAAGGCCACCGTGGGGACAGGATTCCCGCAGGGAGGTCAAGGATGGGGGATGCTCGGGGTCGGCCGCAGCTCTCAGACCCGGGAGAGGAAGAAGAGGCTCGGAGGGGAACACACGGGAAGATGGAGAAGCGCAGCTCGGAGGAAGGAGGCAGAGGAGGGGAAGGAAGGGCCGAGGAAGGCCACGGAGGGAGGACTGGGGACACAGGTGTGGCAAGGTGCCCGGGGGAGGTGCGGGTGGTGGAAATCCTCCAGCAGAGCCTGATCCCGGGGCTGCATCCTCCAGGGACACACGGGCAGGGTCATCCATGGGGCAGCAGGGATGGTCATCCACGGCGGAGAGGGCACAGGGTCCATCGCCCCCCCCGCAGCCACCAGCGTCCCACAGCCCCTCCGCGGGGGAAGAGCCCATCACCCCTCCCTCCCTGGACACCCGGAGCCCCCCGGAGTGTATCCCGCGGGCCGTGCCCGCCTCGGAGGGCCGGGAGCGGGGCTGCCGTGCCGTGCTGTCCCTCCGCCGCCGCGCCGGCTCCGTCCCCGCCGGCGCGACCGCTTCCCTTCAAACCTCGTTAACTCCCCCCAAGGTGACCCTCTCCCTCCCGCAGCCAGGCCCGGGGACACCGGCAGGGGACGGGGCGCTGGGGGGGCACCCGGACCTGGCGAGCGGGCGCGGAGCATCCCGTGCCACAGCCCCGCTGGCACCCGCAGGGACGGGGGATGCTGCGCTTGGCACATCCCCACCCGCCGCCCCCCACGCCCGGCCTGGCCCCACACGCGTCCCCCAGGGCGCCGGTCACGGCCAGGGGGGTCCGTCCCCCTTCTCGACGCTGGGGCTCTGCCCGTGATGCCCGCGCTCCCGCGGCTCTCCGGGAGCCG
>VZRR01013929.1:0-12083 GCA_013398015.1 Oreocharis arfaki | reverse complement strand
GGGAAAAGCGGGGAAAAGGATGGGAAGAAGGAAGGAAAAGCAGACAAACCCGGCCAGGCAATCCCAGCCCTTGCCCGGTTTCCCGGCTTTCCCCCGAAAACCCTCCCTGCTCACCCCAGCGCCTCCAGCAGCCCCGGGAGAAACATCCCGGCGCCCTAGGGCGGAATTCCCGAGGGCTGCGGTGAAGCCCAGCAGGAATTCCACCACCCCTGGAACGGTGGCACGGTCCCGCCCCATCCCCGGCACCGTCCACTCCCGGGACACCTGAAATTTAAGGAATTCTCAGGAATTCTTAGGGCTGCGTTCTGGCGGCGCTCCGGGCCGCCTCTCCGGGTGACCCCACATCCCCGGCAGTGCCACCAGCGCTGTCCCCGTCACTCGAGGGGGGCACATTCGCTGTTGGGAGCCCCCGAGCGGCCTCGGGGGCGGTTTTTGGGGTGTCCCCGCGCTCGCAATCCCTCCAAGCCCGGCCTGGTCCGTCCTTTTCCCTCTGCCCCTTCCTGCAGGGCCGGACCGAAAACCCGCCAGCCCCGCGGGGAAAGCTGCGGAGCCCCTGAGCGCCGTCCACGGAATCGCCATCCCGACCTCCTCGTCCTAGAGCGGCCGCGCAGCTGCCCCGGCACTCCTGGGATCCCGGGATCAGCTCCCGGAGCGCGGACAGGGGACTTTGGGCCACGGCAAAGCCCCGGCAGGACATTCCCGCAGAGACGCTCCGCCTCCGTCGGATCGGGATGACGGAAGAGACTCGAGTCCTCCTTCTTCTTTATTTTATTCTATTTTATTCCCCCCCCCGCCCCCCGCCTCCCCTCGCTCTCGGTTTTCCCTTCTCCTTGCCCCCATTTCCGAGGACTGCTGGATGCGGCGATTCCCTCCGTCCGCAGGCGCTGCCGGGAGCATTCCCGGCTCTGTCCCAGCCCGGGGGAGCAATTCCAGGCTTCCCCGCGGGGCATCCGTGCTGGAGCCCCCTTTCCAGCCCGTCTCCAGCGCCTCTGCCCCGGGATGGAAAAGGACCAGGACGTTTTATGGGATATTTTTATAATAAGGAACCTCAATAAAAAGTGACAACCGTGGGCACGCAGCGGCCGCCCCTCCCAGCCCCGCTCCCTCAGGGCGAGCCCCATCCCTCCTCCAGGGCTCTCCGGGAGCGGGAGGACTCCCCGGGATCCCTCGGGATGGCTCCCAGCCCTGCGCGAGCGCACCGCGGCCCCGCTCCCCGCGCTTCCCCCCGGGATTCTCCCGCATCCCGGGGCTCCGGGACCACCTCCCGCCCACCTCAGCTGGCCCCGGGGAGCTTCTCCCACCCCCTCAGGGGACGGTCCCCGCGTCCCCCCCGGCCCGGGGCGGCCGGCTGGGGTGGGGTTTCGCATTCCCTGGCTCGTCCAGCCGCCGCCGCTGGCGTCGGTCCCTTCATTGTGTGAGAAGGGGCAGGTCGGGAATATCCTGGCAGGAGAAAACACGCCGGGATTTCTGCGGAGAGGGCGGCTCGCTGGGAGGGAGGGATGGGGATGCCAGGCACATCCCACCCCGGGAAAGGGTTTTGTCTCCGACCTCGGCGTGGCAAAACTCGGTTCTGCCTCTGCTAAAGCCAGGCTCCGATTCCCGCTGCGGAGCTCGGCGGGGAAAGCTGGGAATTCCGAGGAGGCCAGAGCGCGGTCCCAGGGCAGGATCTGCAGCCCGGCTGCGGCTGAGTGGATTTTAGGGATGTGAGGATGGAGGAGTCACCTGAAGCGGAGGAGGAACGGCCCTGGCCCGTCCCTTGCAGGGTTCATCCGTTAAATCCACATCCCAGGGTCTGGAAGAGCAGCTTCGGGAACGACGAGGGACAGCAGAACCCTGAAAGTATGGTGTTTGCTGTGTGCCGGTTCCCAGCACCCGCTGGGGCTCTGCATCCCAGTCAGGGATATCCCTGTGGATATGGGATTGGGGGCTCTGGAACGGGCAAGGCTGGAGTCGGACCCTTCCCACTCCATTCCCGCCGGGATGGTGCACGAGCACCTGAGTTATTCCCTTCCAGGTCTGCCAAAGCCCTTTCCTAAGCCGTGGAAAACCGGCTGGATGCCGAGCATCCCCCAGAGCCCCAGGGCAAAGGGGGCCCTTCCCGGGCACTCCCTGGCGGTGATTAACGACCCCATTCCCAGGATTCCCAGCGGAGAAGGGAATTTCTCCTTAAACATCCCCCAAATATTTCCCCGTGCCCAGCGGGGTTCCCGGGGCAGGCAGAGCGACCCAAAAGCCCAAATCTGTCTGGCCCCAAACCGGCTGGCACCTCTCGGGGGGCCCAGGATATCGTGGCTTGGGGTGCCCGGGGAGCAGGGATGAGGAGAAGCTTTTCCGGATGGGAAAACCCCCTCGGGACCTGTATTCCCATGGGAGCACGGGGAAAATCCCTGGCGGAACTCGGCGCCCGCCCCGTGCACCTCGGCTGGGAGCAGAAACCCCCCCAAAAAATCCCCCACATGAACCAAATCGGGTTTTTAGGCAGCGTGGGGGTGAGGCGCTGCTCTGCCTTGCCTCAAACCAGGCAGCCTGACGGAATCCAGGGAAAATTGGACTTGATGGGAGCAGAACCCTCGGAACCGACGGGCGCAGGGCGAGGGGGTGGAAACGATCAGCTCTGACACTTCTGCAGCCGCGGCCCCGTCGGAACCCATCCCACCCCTCGGAACGCGGCAATTCCGAGTGAACGGGGCCCTCAGCCCAGGAAAAAAACGGGGCTGGAATTGCTTCCCCGGGATCCCAGCGCTCCTCGCTCCGGGTCGCGGCTGGAGAAGCGGGAAGGGGCTGGAGAGCATCCCCGGGGAGATCAGGGCTGGCCCCGGGGAAGATCCAGGCCCATCATCCCGTGGACGATCCCAGGATCCCAAAGGCTTGGCCCTCACACGCCTGGGTCGGGAGAGAGCCGATCTAAAATTCCCAGAATCGGATCGGTGCAAATCCTTCGGGTCCTCTGGAGCTAAATCCTTCCCCTCGTGCAGGAACTCGAGAAAATCCGTGCCCAGCTCTCAGGAGAAGCTGCAAATCCTCTCCCCTCGTTCGCAGGGTTGTAAACCTGCCCGCAACTCCTTGAGTTGCACTTGGAAACGGGAATTTGATTCCCAACTCCCCCAGGCACTTCATAACATTCCCTCTAAATGGAGAGTTTCTCATTTTGGGGGAATCCAGCAGGTTTTTACCACGGGAAACCCTCCCCAAAACCCTTCCACGGCCCAGGAAAATCCCACCTCATTTCCCAGCGAGAGGCTGGAGAAGGGGCTTTTTTATTCCCTGGAGCCGCTGGGAGAGGTTTGGAACGGGAAGGTTTCGAGGGAAAGCACCGAGGATCTGCCTGGGACGTGTGGGATCAGCCATTCCCCGGGACCGAGCGGCCGTGGCGGAGTTTTGCCAGAACTCTCCGTAATTTGTAGAAAACTGGGGATGACGAATGGCAGGAAAGAATTCCCCGAGCCCTAACTGCAGTTTTGCTCCACCACCGAGCAGCTCCGTGGCTTCGGGGCTCCTGGCAGAAGCTCCCGACGGATTTTGGGGGAACTGGGAAGGAAGACCAATGGCAGGGCTGACAAACCTTCTCTTCCTTGTCACTGCTGGTGGGAATTTCATCACTCCCGTGGGGAAAGCCTCCCTCCCTCCTCCTTCCCACCCCTCCTCCCGCAGCAGGAATACGAAAGTCCTCTCAATCCCAAAGTTATGCGGCCCTGGCAAGGAGCGGAGAAGCTTTCGCTGCCGGAGATAGCCCCGTTCTGGCACCGTGATCCCAGAAAATGATGTCATGCGGGATTTCTGTGCCAGAGTTTTCCCTTTCTCCTTCGGATTCGTGGCGATGTCAAAGTTCCTCTCCGGAGCAGGCCTGGTTTCAATATTCCGTATTTACGTTTCTCATCTCGGCGCTGGCTGGAGCCTCCGCCGGGTCCCAGCCCCGCGGGAAGAGCCGCCGGAAGGAGCGAGGAAGAGGAGCTGGGATGGATTGATGGGCACTGCTGGATGCCCAAACCTCGGGAAGAGGCCCTAAGGGAGCCCCTGTTTATTTCTCGGGAGCCGCAATTCCCTCTGCTCCACCCCACTGAGGTTCCCGCGCCCCTTCCCACAGGGAACACCTCCCTGTGCCGGGAAGGGGCTCGGAGCCGATCCCAAGCCTCACGAACCCACGAAAAACCCCTGGGAAGTGCAAGACCCCAGATCCCAGAGTTCCCATGCCCTGTGGGATGGTGAGGAGCACAGTTTGCCAAAGATTTCCCAGGAGCAGACAGGAGCCTCGTGGAGATGGATCCACATTCCCTGGGCTGCTTGCTGCTCCCGTGGGATGAGGCGGGAATAAACCAGGCAGCTTCGGCCAATCCCGGTCGCCCAAACCTTTTCCTGCAGGAACACTCCGGAGCCAGCAGGGCGTTTGTCCTTTGGGCTTCCTTGGATTGCCAGAGCCATATTTTAGAGTTGGGAATGGTTGTCAGCATCCGGGCGTGGCTCCTGGAGCCGGTGACGCGAACGTGACAGGAGGCGAGGTCAGGTTACGGATGAGGCCGCTCCAGAGCCTCTCCCGGAAAACCGGGGCTTCGGGCAAGGGGATGAAATGTGCCGGGAGAAAAGAAAGAAATCCCAGCAAAGTGCTGGAAACCTGCTGGAAGGGGAGGATAGAATTCCCTACGGCAGGAACTCGGTTGCTTTCGGAGTCAGCCGCTGAATTCCGAAGCCAACGCTCCACCCGGAATGGGCAGCAAAGGGTCCTGTGTCCCGTGGTGGGGTTTCATATCCATGAGGGATTCCCAGCTTGGATCCTGGGTGAATTCCATCCTTCCAGGATGGCCTGGAGACCTCCAGCAAGGCTGGAGGATGAGGTGAGAAGCGGCCGGGGGAGCCCACGGGAGGATGGTCGGAATTCCCCGAGTTTCACCTGCCGGGCTGATTCCCAAGGGCCTTCCGAGGAGTTTCGCGCCTCCAGGAACTTCCCCGCCTCCCTCTCCTCCATTCCGCCTTGGATGAGGCGGGGCCACCTGGCTCTACCCCGTCTGGGAATCACCTCCAGGAAAAATTCCATGCCAGAAAAGGGCTCCCAGAGCCAGAGCTGTCAAACTCCCATCTCGCTCCAGGATTAGCTTCCCTCCCATCTCCCGAGCAATAACAAAAACACCGGCGCTATGGAAAGGCTGTCGGGAACCCGATTGTTTCCCAAACACCACGGATCCCTCTCCATTCCAAGGAACGAGCGGCGCTGCTTTTGGGGTCGGAAGGACTGAGCAAGCGCCAAGATTCCCAAACAAAACTCCACCGCCGGGGTGGGGAGGGGGTGGAATTCCAGCTCCAAGAAAACCCCAACCCTAAAAAGAGTTAAAGCAGCAGCAGCAAACGTTTCATCCCGACTAACGCGGGGCTGGAAAGGGATCGGCTTTTAAGGGAATTGCCCATAACCACAACAATATTCGGGGGCTGAGCAGAGCCTAGATTGGGTGCAGATGTTCCGCTGGCGTTCGCATGCATCCCGAAGGGGAAAAATCCCTTTTTTTCCTGGAGCGCCCGGCGCTCTGGAGTCGCTCGGGCTTTGCGAACGGATTATGAACACCAATTACCTGCCCTGCCGTCAGGCCGGGCCCAAGCTTGGGCCCAGCTTTACAAAGCCCAGCCTCGGGCCTGCCCCGGCTCCCGCTCCGCATCCAGAGGGTTTTTTTTAGGAGCAGAATGTGCTGGTTTACCCAAAACCCCAATTCCTCCGTTAACCCTCCCGCTCCCATTCCAAGCACCCAGGGGCAGCCGAGGCTGGAGTATTTTGGGGGTTCCCTCATGCTTTCTCCAGCTCCCATTCCAAGCATCCCAGGCCAGGTGAGGCTGGAATGTTTTGGGGGATTCTCCGGGCTTTCGTTGCTGTGGAGAGAGGAGCTGCCTTAACTCTCCCCTTTGCCTTCTCCCATTGATTTTTCCGTGGAATTCCCGGGGGCTCAGGCTCTGGATGAGGCAAAGAGGGTTGGGGTCCCCTTGACAGCTCCAGTGGGTGGTTTCAAATATTCCCATTGCAAGCCTTTTCGCCGTTATTCCTGCAGGGAATAAGGCCGGAGTAACGCAATCTGGAGGAATCATTCCCATTTAAACAGAGCCCGGGCTTTGGGAATGAAGGACCCAGGCAAAGACTGGGAGAATCCAGCTCAAGGAACCCTTTTAGGGGGAGACATTCTGCAGGGAGCGGCTTTGGAGCGGGAGAGGGACTTTTCGCCCTGTGCACGGTATTAATTCCGAGGGCTGGGAGTGGATTGGAGCCCGGAATGTGCTTCCCGGGTTAATAAATCTCCACAGGTTTATCGTCCGGGATAAAGCCCATTTTCCTCAGCAAATAACCAGGATCATTCGGGGTTAGAGCCATTCCTCAGGAAATGCTTCATAACCAACGTTTTTATGGGTGTCCAAGGAAATTCCTGTTCCAAGGAACACGGGCCCGTAACTTTTATCTGCCTTTAAAACAAAATCTGTTATCTTTTATGGCCACTTCCAGAGAGTCCCACTATCACTTTCCATAAAATTCAACAACATTCCTCCTCCAGCCTGGAAAATCAAGACCAGAGCTGGGGGAAAAGCGAAAGCGTCTTTTTTTTTTCCCTTTTTTTTTGGGAACATTTTAGGAATTTCGGAGTTGATCCCATTTCAAAGCCCCTGCGCCCGCCCGGGGCCCGGCAGAGCCCCCTCGGATGCCGTCGCTGATTCCTCTGGAATCGCTTCAAAACGGTTTTGGAGGATGAGCTTTCCGCCATATCCTCAGCCTCAGCTGGCATCCCGCTTTTCTTGCCGTGCGCAGACTTCCAAATTAGAGCACTTCCACCCGGGATCGTGTTCCGGGTGAATCCACGGATCCCTCCCTTAGTTATCCCCTTGGTTCTTTGCACGATCCCCGTTGACCCCTCAGGTTTGTGGCGGGATTCAGCCCTGGATCGTCCCCATCACAGGTTTCCTGCTTTTCGGGGAGTGTTTGCCAAGAAATTATTCCCTCCTCCAACGCCACCACAAACCAGCGACTTTCTCCCCGTTTTTTTCCCTCACCCCCGTGTTTTTTCGGGATAGAAAGGGCCTGATATCCCATTCCCACACAGCTCCGAGCGCCGCGGGGATCCCGCTCTTCTCCGGAGCTGTTCCTCCATAGCCGCTAGCCAATCCTTCGTGGAGCCACCCCATAAATAACCAGCCATGGGGAAAGCCTGGGAGCTCATTAAATCCATGGAAGTTTCCCCCGGGAAGCCGGGATTTTACTCCGGTCCTTTGGAAGCCTTCGGGAACGGCTCGGGATGGGACACAACTGGCAGCAAACCTCCCGAGATGTTCGTTCTCCTTGCTGCAATTATCCCACCCTGCCGGAGCTGGAGAGAATGGATTGGGTCCCTCGGGAATGGGAAGAGGGATCGGAGCCTCGTGGTTGTTTCCTCAGGCAGCGACTCAGGGAGCGCTTCCCAAAATCAGGCTCGGGGAGGGGGAGGCTCCCACAAACCTCCCCTGCTCCATGGAAAGGGCTGGAATGGAAGGGCTGCTCCCTCTCCAAGCGATGCTCCCCCCACCCCAAAAAAAATAGGGAATACCGAGCAAGGATAAAAGCATCCAGGCAGCTATCGATGGGAATGAGGATTATTTGTAGGGAAGATTAATCCTGGATTCTCTTCATCCTCCCAAGGTCGCTGCAACCTCCGGAACATCCCGCAAATCCTCGGGCTCATCGCTATTGGAAGCGATGGTTCAAGATCCCACGGAAAATACGGAGCCCCCAAGAAAGAGATGAGGAGGGGGTGTTTTTTTATGGAATTGTCAAAAAACCCGGCGTTTCTCCAGCCAGGAACGTGATTTACGGAGTGAAAGCCGGGATAGATGGGAAATAGGTCATTGATAAATCAGGAACCAGCTCGGGCAGGGCATGGAAAAATGCTTAAGCGGGATGGATTTTCCCAAATTAAGCCGGGCTCTTGAATTTCCTTGGATCGTGGTTAATAAAACTGATAGGCTGGATATTCCAGAGGGGATGGATTCCCGAGCAGAACGCGCTCCATCCGCTGGAAAAGCTGGCGGGAGGCGGCTCCAGGGTCCTCAGCCTTCCGTAGGGATAGGTCCTGAGCCCTGGAATTCTCTGCCCACTGGGAAATGAGGGATCCAAAGAGCCAGAGAGCGCCCACAGGTCCCAGTTCTTCCCTGGATTCTCTTTCCTCCGGAGTGGGGCAATCAGGGAATACTGAGGACGAGGAGCGTGTACGGATGGAACGGTGATGATCCGTCACAGGATCCTGAAGGAATTCCATCCAATCCCTGGAGCTACCCGGGAAATTTTTCATTAACATGCCCAGGTGCCTGTGGAAGCCCTGCATCCATAAATCCTGGGGAAAGGCAATGGGATTCCTGTTGTTTGAACCGGTAACATCCCAGTTTATATTTTTAGCTGGTGTCATCTGGGAATTTATTTTAATAGTGATAGATGTTAAACTGGAATAAAATCAGACTATATTAAAATATTCATTAATTCATTAATTAATCAATCAATCAATCAATCTGGTGTAATTTAATATTTTCCATAATTTTTGGTATAAATTAATTCAAGCATTCTCGGTATTGACTCACCTGGCCCGACTTTTCCCTACGAACTTCCCACTCGGAAGGGAAGACACGCCAGGAAAACAGGGAAACGCTTCCTGAAGCTCCCTGGGGGCAAAACCGGGATGGGCCGTGCATTCCCGGATTCCAAGGTGTCCAAGGAGCACTGGAGTCAATTAAAGCACCTGGAAGGGGCCGCGTCTCCGGATAATTCCTTCAAATCCCTTGAAACCCTGGGAAATGCCAACACCAAGCGCTGGGAGGAGCTGGGATTCGTTATCTCCTGGGATTAAATTCCCCCATTGATCCATGCGGGAGTACGGCCCGGATAATCCCTGAATCCCTGAGTGGGATAATCCCTGAATCCCGGAGTGGTGACACGGGGCAGAGCTGCGCTTTTAGGGAAGGGTCGTTTTCCCCACAAAACCTTCCCGGCAAAAGGAGCTCGGGAATTGCGCTTCGCCCGGGGCGTGTCGCTTCCCGCCTGGAATGACACGGATTCCCGGGAATGGCGACACCTCAGATCACCACGACGGCTTGCAGGGAACCCCAAATGCAGGGAATGGGAAGGACCTTGAAGCTCATCCCACCCCATCCTGCTGTGGACACCTCGCGCTATCCCAGGTTCTTCCAAGCCCCATCCAACCTGGCCCCGGATGCTTCCAGGGATGGGGCAGCCACAGCTTCTCCGGGAATTCCATTCCAGTCCCTCCCCACCTTCCCAGGGAAGGATTTTTCCTTAATATCCCATCAAACCTCGCCTCGAGTCTCCTTCCTCTCCACTTCCACGTGCTGTCACATCGTCCAAGAGGGCTCCTCTCTCCCTTCCCATCCCCATGCCAAGGAAGGAACGCCGGGATCTCCCCCCGCCAGGAAAGCTTTGGAAAAGCTGGACCCGCAATGGGATTTACGGGCAAAAAACCCCAGCACACGCTGAATCCCAACTTTTTTTTGGGGAAAACCTCCAACCCCAGCCGTGTCACTTTGGGTCAGCCTGAACCTGTCCCGAGGGCTTCGTTTGGTTTTCCTGAAGAATTGAACTCTTTTGTCCCTTAATTCGGGTCAAATCGGGAATAAACAAACGCTTTTGGGAACAAAAGGTTTTGCTTGGGAGATGTCAAACCTCTTACCGAGCCCGCAGTGAAATGTTTTGACATCCCCTCAAAAAATAAAGGGAAAATCCGTGCTTCTCCCGAGCTGGAATCAATAGCCGGCCTTGACCCCGAAGCGCCAAGAGTTTCTCTTCCCTTCTGCAATCCCGGTTTTTAATGGGAACGCTTTCCGCGGCCGAAGGAGAAACGTCCTAAGCCGGGGTGTACTTCTCCTGCAGAATCCCTGCGGGGTTCCAGGTGGGACCTCACCAGAATTCCCACCCCCGCTGCTGCGGGATCAGCCCGGGAGTGGGGGATTTCTGGGCTGCCAAGCAGAGCGCCCCACCGGTGACATATTCCCATCTTTTTTTTTCCCCCTCTCCCTGATTTTTTTTCCCCCGTGCCTGACAAATGGACAGAAATCCCGGGATGAAAGAGAAGGGCAGAGGGAGAGAAGGGAAAACAAGGAGAGCCTTAAGGATAACAAACGGAATGAAGCTCATCAGGAAACAATCAAAGGGAATGTCGCCTGTTCCAGATGCTGGAATGTTTGGCAAACCCCACGGGAAGAGAAAGGTATCCTGGCCGGAGGAGCTGCCTTCCTTGGGATGCTGGGGCTTCCCAAGTGGCAGAGATGGATTTGAGGCTGGAGAATCCTGCAGGCTCGGAAAGCCGGGACGCAGTTCCCGGTGATTTGGGATACTATCCTGTATCCCAGTGTTCCGCCAGGTGCGGCCACAGCAGTTGGGGCTGAGGCTGATGATGATGATGAGGGGTGTTTTCCTCCCCAAAAAACCCAGATTGGGCCGTTTTCCCTGGAAAACCCTGCTGTGAAGGAGCACCCCCCCCCATTCCCAGCCATCCCAGTCTCCCCAGCAAAGCTGGGAGTGCTAACTGGATTTTTCCAAAACTCCCTTTTTCCCGACCATGACATCATTTCCTCGCTGCTTTCAGCAGACGGATCCAGCAAATGTTTCCTATTTTTCCTCGGGATCCAATCCCGAGATGGGCTCCGGCCTTGGCAGGAATTGAAATTTATGGCATTCAGCGACATTTATTTTCATTTCCAAGGAAAGGCCGAGCTGCAGAAACATTTTTCATCCCGTTTTTTGGGTTGTTTTTTTTTTTTTTTCTCCCTGCNTGAAATTTATGGCATTCAGCGACATTTTTTTTCATTTCCAAGGAAAGGCCGAGCTTCAGAAACTTTTTTCATCCCGTTTTTTGGGTTGTTTTTTTTTTTTTTCACTCCGTGCGCCGCTTTTCCCTGCCGTAGGAATTATGAGATGTCTGCTGCCAGAGCCAAGGGAAAAAAGGGAAAAAAAAATTATCCCTGTTTTTTTCAGGGGGAAATGTGTACAATTAATATCAGTTTACACATCTGGAATAACATCAAACCTCTGCATCTCGGGGGTTCCTCGGGACATAAATCCTGGAACGGCCGTAAAGAGTTGTCTAAGGGCCTTGTAGCAGCTTTTACTGAGGAATATTATCCAATACTAAAGATTTGTGGGAATAAGAGCTCTGGAAGCGCCGCCGGAGCTTCCTTCACCCAGGAAACAAATTTCCCAGATGAAAAGGAAAAAGCTGGAGCGGATCCTTGGCCAGTCCCAACAAAAAGTGGCTACTCCAGTTTATCCAAGCTGGATAAGTTCTGGAAGAGCTGCTGGTGAAGGAATATCTAAGCAGCGCTGAAAATTCTGGGGTGAAAAAGCAGGAGGTGCTCTTTAATCCCAGAGAAAACACCTGGAAGTGTTCCAGGCCAGGCTGGACGGGGCTCGGAGCAACCTGGGATAGCGGAAGGTGGAACTGGGTGGGATTTAAGGGCCTTTCCGACCCCAGCTGTCTGGAACGCTGGGATTGCAACCCCTCCGCGTTGGGAATTCCCATCTCCAGCCAAGGAATTTCCCTTCCCAGCCCCTCCAGCCTGGGGGTGACTCCGCTCTAATCCCACCTCAATTCCTGAGGCTCCAGGCTGTCAAACGCAGGTCTCACCTTCCTTCCCAGGAAAAACGACTGGAAGGGCTCTCAGCAATCCCCCTGTTTCGCACGAGGTTTATTTCCCTCTTTTCCTCCCTTCCAGGCTTTGGCTCCCTGAAGGAAGGGGGCAGGAATTTTAGTGCCAATAAAGTTTTATGTCCTTTCCCCGATACCTGCATTTTCACATGGATTTTGTTTTCCAGCCGTGGGGGTACCTGGCCCTGCAGGGGCGTAACGGATTTATCGGCAAATACTTGGGATGGGGGAAGAAATCCACACACCCCCCCCCTTTTCTCTCCTCATAAAAGTTTTAATAAAATCAAATTATGGAGCATTTAGAGGGAAATCAATCTTTAATTTTACTGGGATACCGGAATATTGCCAAGCTGGCTCGGCATCTCCAGCAGGAATCAAGGAGCGAGCAGAGGAATAAATGGATTTAGCCAGGCTGGGTTCCCGAATTTCCCATTGCCC
>VZRR01013928.1:66477-158968 GCA_013398015.1 Oreocharis arfaki | reverse complement strand
CTGCCATCCCATAATAGCCGCCCGTTCCCCCCCCTCCCCCCCCGCTCCTGTGGGGCATCCTCCTCATCCCATAATACTCCCCCCGGCGGCACGAGCGCCCGCCATCCCATAATATGCCCTGCCACCCACCTGCCCCCCTCCGGTCGCGGGAGGCCTCGCCATCCCATAATAGTCGCGGCTCGCCCTTCCCCCCCCGCAGAAGGGCTCGCCATCCCATAATACTCGCCGCTTGCCATCCCATAATAGCCGCGGCTGAGGCCTGACCCCGTGGGCCGGACCTCGGCTGCCCCGCACAGCACAGCTCAGCTCGGCTGGGCCCGGCTCGGCTCCGTCCGGCCCCCCCCCCCCCCCCCCCCCCCCGTCTNCCCCCCTGCACCTCCCCTCTCCTGTCTGCCCCCGCTGCCGCCACCGGGCTGCCTCGCCCCAGCCTCGCCGTTGTGCTCCGCTTTGGCTTCACCCTCACCTGGCAGCCCAGCTGGCGCTGCCACCCCGGCTGCTGCCTTGGCCACGCACCTTCCCAGAGCCTTGTCCTGGGTGCCCCCAGCCTGTGCTGGGCCCCTCACCGTGGTGCCTTCCCCACTCAGCCCTCGGTGTCCACCCCCAGCCCAGGCACTGCCCGCCGGCCCGGCCACCGTCGAGTCAGCAGAAAAGCACAAAGCTGGAGCAAGAGCTGCACAGTGACACCCGTGACACGGTGGGTGGGTGTCTGTGCGGATGGAGCCCCTGCTGCTGGGGGGCCCGGGGCTGCGCTGGCATGGCCTTTGTGACCACTGAGCCCTGACCTAGTTTGCCAGGTGCTGTGCTGCCGTTGGAAAGGCCTCCTGCTCCTTGCCTGCAGCCACTGTGTGCCGTGTTGGGGTCGGCTCGCTATCCACTCACATCCGCACTATCACGCGTCTGGTATGGAAGATAGCTCCACATCTTGCTATCCGCTCATATTGAGCATATTTATTTTACTTCCGAAGGCAGTTTTTACCACTGTCTTTGGGGTTTGCTTTCAGCTCCATCCCTGCTTTTGTGCCCCAACTGGATTTAGTGTTACGGGCTCCAGGGAGTGTTTCTGAGCCGCTCCGTTGTTTTCCTGGGCGCTTTCGCTACCCGCCCTTACAAGCACGGCTTAGCACTTGCAACATTTACGTCTTGTTAAAGCCAGCAAATGTGTCCTGATAGCTAAGAGAAGAATAGGAAGTGTAAGCCCCAGAAGCTGAAATAATGACATGTAAAAGGCTGGTATGCAGAAAAAGAACCAAAAAACCGTAATTTCCCATACTCTGAGCGGAAGCTACAAAATTATAGACTTTGTAGATTAAAAGGTGGGCTGGGAAATAGTAATGCATGGTGACAAGAGGGCGAGGTGTTTCCTTGTTGGGTGGGATGCAGCAAAGATCCCTGCATCCGTTCAGTCAGATCCTGGCAGAACATGCAAAGGGATGAGGTTTTAGAGCAGCAGCAGCCACAAGTTCGGATGCTGCTGCAAGGAAAGGCAGGAAGCGTTCTGTGTTCCCTTTGAGAAACCCGCAGCTGCTGCTGCTGCTGCTGCTAGTGAGGAAGGCTGTCCATCGGGCCTCACCCCGTGAAACCAGAGAAGGGGTCTGCCAAGGAGCACGCCCGTGGCTGCGTGCCCACTGGCGGCCCCAGCGGTGGCCACCGGCACCGGCAGTACTGGCGAGGTGTGGTCCCTTTGTCTGCCGGCTTTCCGGCAGCAAATGCAGGAGCCCCCTTTGCAAACTCCGTGTTTTACGGGGAGTCCCCCTGTGGCAGATCTGTTTTACAGGGAAAGCGTCTGCAGGGGAGCACGAGGCGGTTTGAGATGGAGTGTGCAAATCACTGCCCGTTTTATTCTGCCTGTCACACGTCTCGTTTGCAGATGATCCTCTGGCATCAGCGAGAAACAAGTGAGCAAACACACGCAGCACTCCACTGTCTTGGAGAAGGAGCTCTGGACTCAGAATGGAAGCCCTGAGTCCTTTCGACAATTCTTCCCACTTGCTTTTTTTAAGGTTTCCATGCACTTGGGCACCTACTAAATCGGTCTCCAGCCTGCCTCCTCGGGAAGATACCTGTCTTTTCCTTCTTTTACCTAGAGAGTAGCTGAAGGGCCAAGCGAGGTTGTGCCAGGCTGAGCTAACATAGAGCTCTAGTTTGCAGCGTATGGTCCATACCGTGCCATTTGCACTTGATGTGTTTAAAGCAGTGTTACATCTGTTTAGTAAAACATCAAGAATGCCTAATGCAGAGGAGGAACTTAAACTGCTCCAAGCCTGGCTTTAATTTGATAAATCTGTTGTTTGTGCACACATGTGCTTAGTGGAAATCTATCACAGTTTGGGTGCTTCTGTCCCCTGGCTCTTTGCTGCTGACCTACTGCAGTAGATGTTGCTCCTCTCTTGGCTCTGGCAACAGAGCAGATGTGCCTGCTCAGTGCCTGCTCCAGTGGGAAGTCCAGCTTTTCATGTCACAACAGCTGCAGGAGGAGGGCTGAGCTAAGAGAGCTGGTCTGACTGCAGTGGCCATGTACGGACCCTGCTGGAGCATCCCACTTGTCAGGGCCTGCCTGCCCTGCCAGCAGCCATTTCCTCCTCTCCTCCTGTTCTCCTCAGCCACCATGTCAGGTCCTGTACTGTGCAGCCTTTCTCGTCTTGCACCTCTCACAGGCAAGCAGGGTGACTGCTGCAGCTGGGCTCCTGGCCCAGGGAGCAGGAGCCATATTTCTGCAGGAGCGAGAGTTGCCACCCAGCGTCTGTGAGCTGCAAGCGGGCACAGGAAGAGCATTAGTGTCCCGGGCAGCGAGCCATGCCAGCCTGCAGGCTCTCAGTTTGATTACACTCAGTGAACAGGTGCCTCATCCTTTAAGAATACACCAGATTTAATTATACCACTTCAAAATGTTCTTTCTTAGGTGAGGCTTTGAACATGTCCACATTAGCCCTTTATAGAGTTGTGAGAAGACTTTTTAAATGGATTGATTTACACAGGTGACATTGCTAACAGACCAACCACGTTATGAAAAGCTCCAGCTTTTGAGTTTGACCTTCTCTCTTTCCACAGAAATATTGTAGGCTTTGCATGTGAATTTGTTTCCAGCTATCAGGCCTCATTTCCCCATCTGCCTCACAATTCAGACAAAGCTTCTGAGAAGCCCTGATCTATGGCAAAGCAAGTCCTGTATTCCTGCCTTATTCTAAAGCCACTAGGGACAGCAATGTGATTGATCCCAGAGTGGCAAGTTCAAACTGCAGGTTTTTGCAAGGAAAAAATTAGCAGCAGAGATGGAATTAGAGTGTCTGGGCATTCCCACTGTAAACCATTCAGTTGCTTGTAATTTTTATGATTGGAGCTGAAATTTTCCATTCTGGCTGTCTGCCTACATCTGATTTTTTTTATAATTTTTGTTTTCTTTTTAAATATGGCTTCAGCCTGTAAATTAAATCTACTCGCGGGAAAAAAAAAAAGGCAGAGCAAAACATTTTGGTTTTGAGCATTAAAGTGTGTGTTAAAAAAGAACAGTCTTTTGCCCAACTGCTTTGGAGGAGGAGGAGGAAGCTGAAACCTACGAAGGAGAGCTGTCCTTGCGTCAGAGCTACACTACTCACTATCCCCATAAAAATCCATGCCGTGTTTTCATAAATGAAAAGCCTTTAAAAAAAAATCCATTTCACACATGTAGGGACATTTGAGATTTTCCCTGCGTGGTTCTTCCAAGATCTGCTGTCAACATTGTCTCACAAAGGTGGGATAAGGTTGTGTGAATGCCAGCCATCTTCTACAAGGACCCAACCGCTGGTGACTGCGCTGGGCCGGGCAGGGGGAAGGAGGAGCAGCTGAGAGAAAGGAGAACAGCGAGTCCCTTGGGGAAGGGAAACATGGAGAATAGATGGGGTCCAGGAGCTTAATGATACTAAGTCTGTTGTGGGGATAAAGACAGGAGTTACTGGAAAACAAAGGGATGGAAGTGGGAGAAAAGAACCTTGACTGGCTGAATAATGTGGCTAGATTGAAAATAAGAGTACATGGGATTATAAAAGTAAAGGGTGATTGATGTAGTGGAAGCAGGGCCTAGAGAGAGGGAAGACTAGTTGAACAAGCAACTTTGTGGACAAAGCAGCAGTATTGGAGCCAGTGAAACGAGGAGAAAAGAGGAGCTAAAAATGGCAGGAGGGGTGTAACAACACTGGATGTGGAGGTAGGAAATAACAAGCTGCAGGAGGAGGGCTGAGCTAAGAGAGCTGGTCTGACTAGACTCATTAAGGAATCAAAGAGCAGGAAGAGCATTCAGATAACTGAGCGAGGAGACTTGAGGCGGAGGGGGGGGTGGGCAAGGAGCTGGCCAAGCAAGCACCAGTGTCCGTCTTGTTCTAGGGGCATAAGCAAGCCTTTAGGTTCCTGCATCTCATCATTGCTGAGTCATGATTCAGGAATCCTGGGGCTGGCAGCACTTCTATCCTGAAATGTTGAAGGAGAGAAAGAAAAAGAATAAAAAGTGAGATGGAGGGGATCCTACAACAGCTTCTGAGCTGTCAATTCTCCACATGAAAAAAACCACAAATGAGTTACTCATAAAAAAGTTCTGATTCCTTCATGAGCTCATACATGACATCCTGAGACCACCTTAGTGGCAAAAGAGCATCCCTCCTGGTGCCCACATTCTCATTTGCTCCCTTTCCAGACTCCTTGCTAATGTCACAGAGACTGGACCAAATGAATGAGGACTGTTCATTAATTTTAAAGTCTGTGGCTAACAAATCTTGCATTTTTGCTTTTTCTTTTGAGGAGGAGGGGTTGAGCAAGCAGACCTGTTAGAAAGCTCTTTATATATAAAAAGGATAAGGTACTCCCAGCATCTGTGCTCTACCTCTTCCTAATTCCCATGTGCTCTGCTCACTTCCACTTAAAGTTTCCATACCTGCCCTTCACACTTGCCTGCTGCCCAGGCTGTAGGGGATTTCACCAGAACTGCTGATGGGCAGGAGACAGGGATGCCAGATCTGCATGTGGTCCATCCAAAATTTGTTGAAGGCTGTGTGATTCTTCTCCTTTACCCATCTTTTTCAAAATCTGTGAAGCCACAGAGAGCGAAGTTGGACAGGCTGAGAGTAACTGAGCCCTATGAGGTGTGCCATTCCCAGACGTTTGTCTCACTCTACAACAACACCTGGGGTGTTTGCTGACAGATGCAGTCACCTAGACTTGAAGCAGAAACAAGAATGACATTAAGAACCTTCGCAGAGCAGCACATGGGGACAATGTCAGACGTTAAAGTTGGTCTTCAAGTCTTTTGCTTAATGTATTTTTAAAAACAATTCTTTAGTCAACAGCCAAATATACTCCACCAGATACCCAAAACAAGGACGTTGCACCTTACCAACAAAGTTTCCAGTTTACCCTGCCCTAGTTGCATGTACAGGCAAGTGGAATCTCTCTTTTTGTAATTTGACCCCTTTTATGGATGCTCAAGTTTTTTATTCCCCCTTCCCTGCCCCTCCCCTCTCCCCCACCTCCTTTCCCCCTGGAGAAGCTGTGGGAGCAACAAAATAGAAGAAAGAGATGCTGACTTTCCTTGACCAGCTTTCTCTTCAAAATTATAATCTATCCCCTAATCTATCTGGGGAAGGAACTTGAGATGGATTTGATGCAGACTTGGTGCAGGAAAAGGAGTATCAACTGCACTCAGAGATTAATCACTACACGAGATTAGCAAGCTGTAAGCTCCAAATGGCTGCAGGTTCAGACACAAGCAAAGCCCCATCTCAGCTTCCAAAAGCATCCATCACTGTGGCATGAGTCCAAGGAGATGAGACAAAAGGCCATTCTGGACATTTTCCCTGGCATCCAGGCACAGAGCCTGTGCTATGAAGATCCTGTGTTACTGGGGGTGGTGGGGCCACTGTGCAGTCGATTCCTCAAAATACTCCTCTGGTAAAGAGCACAAGTGTCTTCTGCGATAGGTCTCAGAGCCTTTCCTATGTCTTTCAGGCTTTGCTGCAGCCTGACATCTCACAGGCAGCCTTGACAATTTGAACCATAAAGCAGGACAACTACCCTCCGCAGCACTCTGCTGCTTCCAGGAGCTTGGCATGGGGAAGAGATGTCTGCCAGACTCCGAGATCCCCACCCACCACCCTGCTCACCCTGACAGGCAGGAAAAGCAGTACAAAGCTCAGACAGAGCAAACCATCAGCTCCGAGGAGGTTATTTCTCAGGATCACTAATACTACCCCTGTGCTAAACACAAGCCAGTAGGAAATACTTTTTTAATTAAATTATTTTTTATTTTCCTAAGTTGGTGAAGGCTACCCCCTATAGAGGGATATGGAAGTCAACCCAAGGACAGAAACAGAAGCGGTGAAAAAGGCAGGCACAGTCAGCTTCATCCTGTGTTTTGTTTGTCCTTGGAAAATTTCTCTCCCAGCTGAATTACATTTTTGGTGCAAAGTCCCTCAGGTTTTTGCAAGAGTAGTTTCTCTTAGTACTATCAGATTGCATGTCCAGAAAATGGCATGAGGAAGGACAGCATGGAAGGAACAGAGAGCACAGGGTCAGGTTGGAAGAAAGCAAAACAGAGAATTGTATCTGTGACAGGGCCCTCCAAAGCTTCAAGAATAGCTCAAGTGATGAGCCTGACCATTTCCCTTTGGAGCATTGATGTCACCCACCCTGCCTGTGGCAATGATCCACTTACCAGACTGATGATATATTGCTACTGGCAGTTACACTGAGACTAAAGTCAATAAATATAATTTCTAAATTAAGTAGCCAGAGAATTTTCCTATTGCTTCTCCTATTTTTAATTCTTCTTGTCCAGTAAGTCACGGTGTCTCACCCATTGCCATACTTTTCCCTCACCATTAGAAAGTACAAAGTGCGGAATGACAGAATGGCCTATGTCACTTTTTGTCTGTCTTACCCTATTACTTTCTAAATTTCCCACCCACATTACCTCTGACTAAGATGGCATTTTCCCCTTGATTACAGCTGTGGGCTCTTTGACTAGGTAATAAACTTCATGTAACCAACCACCAGATCCACTGATGTTTTTTTCTCACTGTGTTTCTTCCTGAGTAATTCCCCACATCACTTCCCTCCTCTGGAGGCAGGTCCTTTTGGAGCACCAAGTGTGCTCCTAGGTGGTTCAGGTTACAGTACAGATGCGCAAATAAGGTGACCTGGTCAAGAAGACAACCTCCAATTCCCAGGCCAACAACAAATACCTTGCCACCCTTCGCAACATGACCCCAGACAAACTGGCTTGTGGCAGTGCAGATCCTTTCCCTGCTTACAAATTGTCACCAATAATTTTGGCAAGTGCTAATGAGGCATTGTTACTGCAGAATACCTCCCACACATTTCCCAGTTGCAGGTCTCCCATAGCATGTGTGCCACCCCCTGGCTCTGTATCCTGGGCACACTGTGATGCTTTCAGCAGCTATACTGCAGGGACTGCTGTCCCTCAGCCGTAGCAGCATGTTTCCTCAACACTTCTCTTTTTTTTTTTTAACCTCCCTGTCCCCTCTGAATAGGCTGTAACTGGGGACTCAAGCACTCTGAAATTATGCAAATTGTCCCACCGGGTTTTTTGTAATGCTAATTATATCAAATGCATGCTCATCAATGAGAACGTCTAATTCCCCTTGTTCATTATCTAGATGTCGCACACTGATGTAGAAGCATCTGAAAAAATTAATCTCCTCATAACACAGTGTTTGTGAACCCCTTGAACACATGCACTAAAATGTCCCCAAAAGCCAGCACTCCTTTGCTGTTTCCTATAGAGGAAGGAAGCCTTATAATGAGGCTTTGGTGTTTGATTCACAGAATTGCTTAGGTCTTGTATTTGTGACTTAAATCATCAGGAGTGACACTATGGCTATGTGCTGTATAGCACTCCAGAAAGTGGCATCTGAAGTAGTTCAGAACATACATCTTAGCAATCTAAGTTTCCTGCCTATAAAATAGTAATAGCACCTTATCGGTTAATGGGCCTCTTGAGGAGGACGTTAATTCAGGTTTATGAAGCCATTGGATACGGGCATGGTAAATACTACAGAAAAGCAGGAGAAGATCAGTAGCCCTGTTTGCAGAATGGCGTTCACCTATGTGCAGTAGATAGCTGATGGATCCGTATACAGCATAGAAAAAAACAAAAAGGGGGAAAAAAGTAAAAAGCCACATTTTTTTTCTCTTTGACCGATGTTCTTCCTGCCTGATGAACAAAGAAGAGACTTCGTGGGGAAAACGATCTGTCGTTGCGTAACCAAGGACGACTGTGGCACCTATGAACAAGGAGTCCACAAGGAGAGAAGTAAGTCTGGCATTTCTCAACTCAAAGTGCAGGGCTGCGACACCTTCTGTGGGGTTGTGTTTTCATTCATCGAAGCGCTCCCTAAATGTGTGAGTTCAATAATTGCCAGGCTCCGATCAGGTAAAACCTTCAGGAAGACCCAGACCCGTGCCATTGGCTAGACAACTTCCAAATGCTTTTATTGTCATTCTGTTCTTTGCGCTTTGTGGGGATGTTACTATCCTGACAACAAAATTAACTCCTCTTCTCCCCCTGCTCCCGGCGAAGACGCACTCACGAATTTACTTCCTTCAGTTTTGCAGCTTCTTGTCTTTATTAATTGTTTTTTTTCTTTACAAATTGCTTTTCTTCTCAAAGCTGAGAGGAGCTGCTTTGCCTCGGTGCATCTCGGAGTGAGTCAGTGCTGGGGGAGCGGGCACCCCGGTCCGTCCCGGAAGCGGCGGGGTCCGTGTGCCCGGAGCTCCTGCGGGGGTCCCGCCGGCCCGGCCCCGAGGCGCCGCCGGGGGCCGCTGTTGGCCGCGGAGAGCGCGGGGCGGGCGGGGAGCGGGAGCGGAGCGGGGCGGGAGCGGAGCCACCTCCGGCCGGCTCGGCACCGCCTCCCTTCCCTTCCTCCCCCCCTCCACCTTCCCCCACTCCCTCTTTCCCTCCTCCCCCCTCGGCCCTTTTAAAATTTTTTTTTCCCACACAGTGTTAGAAAACCTCTTTCATCATCACCTCGAGGTGAAAGGTTTGATTCTCTCCCTCCACTCCTTGCCCTCCTTGGGAGAAAAGTTCTTTCTTGTTCCTTTGTATTTCAGGGGCTCAAGTGGACAGTGACTGCCCGTGCTTCAGGGGACAGTGTGTGCAGTGCAGGGAGGTTTTACACCTACCATGGAAGCCTTGTCGCTCTCGCTGTCTGAAATAGGTAAAAGCAGTGATAGCGATGCCTGCCTTTAGTACATGCAGACTCCCAAATAATCTCAAACAAAATCATCAGCATAGCAAGTTCTTCAGTGATATTGTTATTTTGGTTGGGAGCCCCCACTGATCGCTATCTCACACCATCCATGCCCAAAGATCTCCCCGAGTGTAAGAGCAGAGACAGTGGAAATGTGGGAAACAACAAGGAAACCCTGAGCCGGTTTTGGTCAGCAGGATGTGCCGCAGCATCAGGGCAGCGGCAGCCTGGCCTCTGCCGAGATGCTGTTAGCACTGCAGAATACACGAGTTTGCAAGCGGCTTCAAAAGCAACACACAAAATGTGAAGCTTTTGCTGTACTCAGCCACAGGATCAAGGATTCTGCAGCTGGAAGGCAAGCAGGGTATGCAAAGTGTAATCCGAGCAAGAACAACTCCGGGAGGGAAAGATAATGAAAAAATGCCTGGGCTAACAGTTCAGCATCTAAACCACAAGGTCAGGGAACCATACAATTATTTAGGTTGGGAGGACCTCTGGAGGACATCTGTTTCAACTCCCAGCAACAGGGGGGAGTGGAAAGCAGAGGGTAACCTCCCAGGCTCAAAGCAGGCACAGCTGAAGTTGCTCAGGGCATTTGTAATACAAAGTACATGTTTTGTTGTAGGGATACAGCTAGTGGTGGGAGGCACACAGCCAGTACAGGGTGGAAGGAACGAAAATAGTGATAAAAGCAATGCCAAGATAAGGTCTGGCTTGTTCTGGGACTTCTGAAACATCTTTTCAAGCTCACTTACAGAACTCTGAGTATCAGAGGGTTTCTAGAAAGTATAAAATACATTTTAATATTAATAGTCATGATTAATAGTCATAAAAATACTTTTATATATCATCCAAGTAGGGAACTATTTCCAGAAACATAGGACATATTAATTCTAGAAGTCAAAGGGCTTGAAATCCTAACGTATTTGTACATTTTTGCAGATACTCTGTCTGATCCATACAGAATAAGTGTTCTGCGGGCCTTTGCCATCTCTCTGACCTTTCGCTTGTTTAGTCTTACTTGATGAGGAAACATTTGTTTAATGTTCACATCTGCAAATGACACGAAGTACAGGGAAGTACTGAATGGCACCTTCTACCTCTGACATACTTAACAAGAATACTAATTCAAGAATTATCACAGTAGGATGTAGAGGGCCACCTATACAGGTTGAAAAGACTTTGCTAAGCTTGTATTCCCATTTAACTTGCCCTTCTTGAATACCATTGCTTCACGTAGCTCCTGTTGTTCTAAACACAAGCTTTAAAGTGGTTCTGGATCGTATTGTTGGACATCATCATACCTTAGAACTTTCAGATTCGTTTGTTCGACTTTTTTTATACACTCTGATTAAAAGGAAGCAATAAAGCAAGATAAGGGTGAATGACTCATTTCACTAAAAGACAGCACATACATGTGCTAATCCTTATCACCATGTGATGGAATAAAAAACCCCTGAAGCTTACAAAGGCAAAAATGCGGAAGCAGAAACTTAGTAAACGCCAATTCTCTCTGTCAAACATAAAAAATATCCCAAATCCCCTCTAGAATCCAAAGCAATTAAATTGGACTAGAATCCTCAAAAAGAAAACAAAACTAATGCGAGCTGAAAACAATTGAACACCTGAAAGACAAAATGCAACAGCCCACACTGGGCACACTACTGTCTATATATAACAATTAAGCAAAGCTTTCAGAAACTCAAAGTCAGGAACTTTTCTGCTGCATGTAACATGACCAGCAGCCCTCTTTATTGTTAAACTGGTTGATGAGATTCATTTGGAGATCAGCTTTGTAGTTATTTATAATTTAGTCAAAATATTTGAGGTAAAATTTCCTCTGCTGGAGGTGGAATATTTGTGAAATGTTCCAGGTAAAAATAGTTCCACTATTTTCGGGAATGAAGCTACGAGAAAAGATCATGTTTTCTGATGTGCTTTTTGAGAAGTTGTGTGTTGTGGAGGATACTGTAACTTCAGCAGAGGAGCAGCCTCTTCCGAAGGAGTGGCAGCTGCCAGCTGACATTTCATTCATACTTGGCAAGCTTGCCAAGAGAAGACAGAGCCAGACTGGGCCCTGAGAAAGCACAACAACCATGACTTGCAACAATCCTGGTGAGCATTAGGAAAAGCCTCCCCCCAGGGCACATTTCAGCACTGGTGTGGGTACCTCAGGAAGCTGAGGAATCGCCATCCTTGGAGGTGCTCAGAAGACACCTGGACAAGGCTCTGAGCAACCTGAACTACCTTGGGGTCCCAAGTACATCCTCTCTGCTCCTGGGGCTTTGGCTGTATGAGCTTGAGGACAGGTCAGAGGCAGTGGAGCTGAGGGCAGCCTCTTCCCTCTGATGACTTTGGGGAGAGTTTCAAGAAAGCTCTGCTGGAGCCTCAGCCAGGACTGACCCCTTGTCCTGGGAGATGCTTTTAAGCTGGTGCTCTTGCCCTTGGCTCCTGTCTGAGGAGCCTGGCCTGTGCCTGGCCATGCACTCTATGGATCTAGATCCATGGATAGGCTTCCTGGCTTGACCCAAGACCTGCCTTGTCACCATGGACTTGTCAGGAAATCTCTGGATTGTGGCTCACCCTGGTTCATGCCTCCAGACCTGATCCTGATGCTGACTTGACTTCTTAGTTTGACCTTGGACCTGCGTCATCACCACAAGCTTATCTGATGATCTGCATTCTCAGCTGAACCCAGCTGTCTGCCTATACCTGCTTCTGTCCCCTTGCTGGCTAAGGCTCTTCCTCTGCCTGCCTTGGTACACGCCTGGATCTCAGCTCTTGTATTCCTCTAGTGAGCTGCTAGCCCTCACTGCCCTCAGCAACCTGCTGTGAGCAGGCAGTCTGGGTAGAGACCTCCAGAGGTCCCTTCCCCACTCGATTCTTTCTGTGAACTTATAACAGCACTCTAGCCAAGTTAAAAGGAAAGAAAAACCCAACTTCTCTGGGCAGGGAAGAAAACATAGCTATGAAGGCATTGTGTTGCATGGTGCATGGTGCATTAGATTAGGGAAAGGAGAAAGGGACAGGGACAAGGGAAGGGGTCTAGGAAGGAGGAAGGTGGAGGAAGGTTTGAAAATGGACAGCAGTGCATCTGCTGTAATATCACTCTGTTATCCCATAAATCCCAGGAAAATAGGGTAGCAGAAGAGATGCACACAGCTCTGTTTCCTCTCTAGCTGCACTATGTCACGAAGGATTCATGGCAGTCCTGAGTTTTTAAAACAGAAATACCAACTGCCCTGCAAGCCCTCTTCCACCTCTCCCCCTGCATCTCTTGGGCACCATTTAATGTTCTTCATCTGCAGATGGATTTTAAGGCTGCTCTGCTGGTGATGCATGGGCTGAGCAAGGGGACAGAGCTGGCTTACCTAGGGCTTATGTCTCACAGGCAGGCTGTGACACAAGGATGTCTCTGTGGAGAGACTCATCATCTTCTACAGGTCTTCCTGAAGACCTACTTCTGCAGTCCTGTCTAGTAAAAGAGAGAGTCTTCAAGGAAGACTGGAAAAATGGATTTAAACCCCAGTATCTCCTAACACAAACTCATGATGTATTACAATACATTTATTCCCATAGCAGTCATGAAGTAGGAACTTGAAACCAGATTTATTGCTTATTGAGAAGTCTAAAAACTACAAACCCTAGCACTTTCAGCTGCATTTCTTGTCACTTTCCCTGACCTTTCCGTTAGCATTAAAAAAACCCAAACCAAACCGCTATAATGGATCCGCTCCAGAATAGCCTGGGACCTGCTGGAAGCCACAGAGAGGCTGTTTTGCAGTGCAATTGGAAAGGCAACCCTTGGCTATCAGCAGGAGTGAAGAACTGGGGCTTCTGGCACTGCCTGTGTACAGCTGGATCTCGCTTCTGGGGAGATTTATAGGGCTTTCACATACAGTGCAGCCCAAAAAAGCATGTACAAACAGTATAAGCAAATACATTTCACCGCAGCCTCATTCTGTGACATCATTTCAACAGTGAAAGTCACTCAGACCTGAAATCAATCATCCTATATAGGGCCCAGCAATAAGACAGTGCAAAGCACTAACATCAGCATGAGCTTCTGACACGATGGCAGTATTGGTATCCTCTCCTTTTTTTTCTGGGGCCATTGGGAATGTAGGTTTTTAAGTATGCTAGTGTTTCCCAAGCCATTTTGCTTTAGGTAAATGTATAGCCATTGTGCCACATGTGTGTGTGTACAGCTGCACATTTGACATACTTCCTGAAGATTGTTTTGCTAAGGTCTGTGATTTTCTATACAATTAGGAACCTATTTTATGCAAGATTACTGAAAACTCAGCTGTTCTCCTTGACCTCAACAAAGCTCGCTAAATGCTTCACTTCTTTTGGAAAATTAAGATACTCGTTTAGGCGTACTGAACTGCACCTAGGACTCAAATTGAAACATCTGGTCAAAGGTTTCCCTCAGCCATTGCTAGTAAATTCACTGTGTCAGCAGTGAGTACCATATCTGTGTTCTGATGATCCCCAGAACTGCCTCATGCTACAGTGCAGCCAGGAGCTACTCAGACAGGATGGACTTGCTGCCTGGACCTTGACACACTAAGTTTGCTTCAAATCTTTGTTCCTCACTATGTTTCCTGTACCAAAAGAGTCAGGTATGACCATGTTACCAAGGCACCTATCTTTATTCAAAACAACCTTTCATCCTTCAGCTTTGCATCATCACATTCACCCATGGACAGTCTGCTGTGCTCCCTTCAACAGTTTGCTGTATGCTGTAGGCTTGCTGTCGTTATTGCATGGGTGACTCTGCAATGGCATGGCTTTCCTGTGCTTAAATTTCCGAGTCCTCAATAGGGCCATTCAGAAATACTGCAGTGGGAAGTGACGGTGAAGATTCGTTGGGATGGACAAAGTTTTCAGATGGGAACAGTTTAACTTTAGAGACAGCGTGGTCTCGGGTTGACTTACTCTCCATAATCTGATGCCTAAGCGTCCCCGTCTCCGAGTCCCAGGCTTGTCCCCGCCGCAATTTCTTGAAGGTGTTACGGAAACCCTCAGTGCTAAAGTAGTAGATCAAGGGGTCCAGCATGCAGTTCATGCTGGCCAACATCATCGTTATAATTAACGCTTGGCGCACGGAGGCCTGGGTATCTTTCTCAACCTTCATCACCCGGGCCTTTATCATCCCATAAACTGCCAGGATAGTGTTGTAGGGCACAAAGCAGATGATGAAGATGACCAGATTGACCAAGAGGAGACGGACAGTCTTCCGCTGTCTCAGGGTCTTTGTCTGGCTGGGCTGGCAGAGCTCCTGAAAGATCCGAATTGAGCAGTATGTCACAGAGCTGAGAGGCAGGAGAAACCCCAAGATTTCAGCCAGGATTACCAGGGGGAAGAGGTTATTCTGCCACATGTTGTCGCTAAAGCTTTCAAAGCACAGATAAATGGTCTGGTTCTGTACTTTACAGTGGTTTTGCTTGTGGACTATGGCTGTGGGGATGGAGCCCATGAAGATCACAACCCAGACGAGCAGGCAGAGCAGCTTGGCCACCTTGGGGCGCCGCAGATGCCGCCAGCGAAGTGGGTGAACAATGGCAACATAGCGATCCAGGTTGATGCACATGAGGAAGAGGCAGCTACCATACATGTTGATCTGGAAGACTGAGCCAGAGACCTGGCACAGGATGCTACCAAAGGGCCAGTGGTGGTTGGAATAGTAGTAGAGTCGCAGGGGCAGAGGGAGTGTGAAGCTGAGGTCACTTATGGCCAGGTTAAACATGTAGATCATCACTACAGACTTCAGGCGCAGGTATCGGACGAATATCCATAGGGCTATCACATTCAGTATCAACCCTGTAATGAATATCAAGGTGTAGCCAGGCATGAGGAGGTGGTGGTTGAAGGTGTAATCCTTGCATGTCTGAGATTCATTGGACGTATTGGATGTATTGGACGCTGACATGCCCAGCATGGATCAGGGGATAGCCTCGCTGAGATGGCTGAGCCTGTTGTGGGCTAAGGAGGCACAAAGAAGAGCACTGAGGGAAGTCATTCCCCTCTAAGAAGCCATGGGCAGGTCATTCCTGTCATCTGCAGCTGGGAGGTAGATGGGCAATATCTCTCTTGGCTGGCACTGCTTTGGATTGCAGGTCTGTGGACATCTGGCAGGGATGGTAATGTGGAGTCTGCTTCTGCCTTTAGTTCAGCAATTCTTTCCAGTGGTTAGGAGGTGCTAAGGCGATGGAGAGTCATTGCCAGCTGTCAGGACAATTCCTGGTCAGAGTGGAAGACCAAGACAGAAGAGTTTAAGTTAGAGGAGGAAGTCTCTTGAAATGTTAAAATTCCAGCATAGTGGCTTCTGCAGCAAGAACTCACAAAGAAACCAAAAGATGAGGGAAAATGGACACTAGAAAAGTGAGTAATTACATGGCAGAAGAAGACAGAGCACAGAGAAGGTGGTTGTTGTACAGAATCATTTATCACTCAGCCCCAGAAAATGCCCTTTGCTTTGATCACTGCTGAGAGAACATGAATACAAGAAAGGGACACCTCAAGCACACAGGAAAAGTAGTTGAGGCAGCTCCAGAGAAAGAAAAAGAAGAGAGCAGCATTTTGAAGGAAAAATGCTGACTGGAAGGAACTTAAAATAAAAACTGCATAGTACTGTTTTGTATCAGAGAAACAGGACTTTGTACATCCATTTCAGATAAAAAAAATTCCAGTACAGTTAGACCTGACTCCACCCAAGCTCCTTTTCTTACGTGTAACAACACACACAGACTTCAGTCCCAGTGACTTCGAGTTCCTTATGTTGCTTACATTCATACAGTTCCTTTGATGTCCTTACGTGCACAGGACCAGTGGTACTTCCTTGGATTATAGGGCTTCATTCTGCTGCCTATAACACCCTAAAGCTTGAAGCAGCCCATGTCCCACAGACAGAGAGCAGCATAGCCACGGAAGGGAGCACAATAAAAAAGGAAGGGCCATGGGATTCATGTAGACAAAGTAGTGTGAGGTTGGTAACCACTCCAGGTACCAACAGCAGCACTGTCCAAACACTGAGCAGCTGGAGTGAGCCCAGTGAAAGGCCACCAAAATGGTCTGGGGGCTGGAGCACTTGTGCCATGAGGAGATGCTGAGGGAAGTGGTCTTGTTCAGCTGGACAAGAGAAGGCTCCAGGTGACATAATAGCAGCCTCCCTGCACTGGGTTTGCATGGCAAGGTTTTGGTAGCTGGGAAGGCTATAGGTGTGGTTCTGTGAGAGTGTGCCAGAAATTCTCCCTGTGTCTGGTACAGCCAGTGCCAGGAGGGATCTGCCACTGGCCAAGGCTGAGCCCATCAGTGATGGTGGTAGGACCTCTGGGATAATGAAAGGGACAGCAACTGCAGGCAGAGAAGAAGAGTGAGAATATGGGATAGAAGCAGCCCTGCAGAGAGCAAGGTCAGTGAAGAAGGAGGGGAATGAGGTGCTCCAGGCACCGGAGCAAAGATTCCCCCGTTGCTCCTGGAGAAGACCATGGTGAACCCACGCTGGAGCAGTCTGTTCCTGAAGGACTGCACCCTGACGAAGGGACTCACACTGGAGCAGGGATTGGTGTAACACAGTTCCCCACAGTTGTTTGCAGGGGTCAAATAGGAACTCCCTCACAGAGCCCATGCAGATTGTGATTTACTTCAAAAGGAAAGTAGAATTTTCTGTCTAGAGAATATCTTTACGTGAGGTTGATATTACTCAGCAACTTGACAGGCACGACAAGCATGTCAGTCCCTCTGGATGGCATTGTGTAGCAATGCACAGACCCAGAGAGAATCTGCTGCAGACAGAAACGTGTGCTGACCTCATAGATGGGAAAAGAATCATTCTGGTAACAACATGTTAAACAACGGAAGTGGAAACCTGATAAAAGAGTGTAGACAGCTACCAACTTGCCTATCCTTTTGCGTTGTTGGGCAGGTCCATCATGAAGACAGGTTTCTTAGAGAAACTTCTACTGGTTTATCAAACTATATCTGAGTGGATTCTACCCTTCCTGGTGGATGAATACTTTTCGTGAAGCCTTGTGCAAGTTTGAAGTATAAGGTAAGCTGACAAGGCAAATGTGCAAGAATGTTGTCAGTTTCAAGTGAAATGTTTCAATGCTTCAAAAAATCTCAAGGAGAAGCATTGCCAGTGGTGAAAGGAGGTGATTGTCCCGCTCACCTTGAGTCCTGTGTGCAGTTTTGGGTGCCACAATATAAAAAAGACATTGAGCTGTTAGAGAGTGTCCAAAGAAAGGCCGTGAGGATGGTGAAGGGCCTTAAGGGGAAACCATACGAGGAGTGGCTGAGGTCACTTGGTCTGTGAGAAGGGAGACTGAGGGGAAATCTCATTGTGGTCTACAACTTCCTCATGAGGGGAAGAAGAGAGGCAGGTACTGATCTCTTCTCTGTGGTGACCAGTGACAGGACTCGAGGGAATGGCCTGAAGTTGTATCAGGGGAGACTTAGGTTGGATGTCAGGAAAAGATTCTTCACCCAGAGGGTGGTTGGGCACTGGAACAGGCTCCTCAGGAAAGAGGTCACAGCACCAAGCCTGTCTGAGTTCAAGAAGGGTTTGGACAATGCTCTCAGGCACAGGGTGATATTCTTGGGAAGTCCTATGCAGGGCCAGGAGTTGGACTTGGTGATCTCAATGGGTCCCTTCCAACTCAGGATATTCTGTGATTCTATAATTCCATGAGACTATGTCAGCTTTTGCTAGAGCCAAAACCCTGCAATGAACTGCAGACTGAACAGACTGGTCAGACCTTTGTTATTGGCATTACAAAGTTATTGAGACTGAGACTTAGTGAGTGACCATGACCTGCTGTGACACAGGTACTCAGACCAGCCAGACGTCAGGTGAAAAGGACTCATCTCTACAGACGTGTTTTTTCAAGCTTTCCAGAGGTATTCAGTTAACAGATCTAGAGAATATAATACGTCAGCACAGTCCATGCTGTGTGAGGCTATCTACAACTCGTATTCCACCTCAAATTGTGGATGGTGAAGGGATTATGTTAAGAACAGTACGATCATGTAGTTACACTGCCTCAAGTTGTCTTCCTGTTGCCAGCATAAATTGTAGCCCAGGAATTTCCTGAGCCACAGGTGACCTAGTTGTATTCAGTAGTCCTCAGGGATCTTTTATTTCATTGGGGTTTTTTTCAGTCGCTTTTTGAGTTGATGTAAAATTTACCAGCTACATCATCCAGTGCCAGGAGAGCCAAGGAGTTCCACAGCTTACTTGTACCTCAGGTGAAGAATCACTTCCATGTACCTATCTTTGATCCACCACCTGCTAGATTAAATTCTTAGCTTTAGTGCTGGAAGAGACAGGGCAAAAAACATCCCTATTCACCTTCATTTCATGGCTGATAATATTATAAACATCTACCATATTCCCACCCAGTAACTTTGGGTTTTTGTTGGATTTTTTTTAGGCTAAAGGGTCCCTATCTCTGTAGTTTTTCCTTGCAGAGAAGCTGTTCTGTACTTTTGAACATCTTTGTTGCCCTCCTCAGCACCTTTCCACTTCTACTAGAGCCTTTGTGAGCCCTGTGCTGGGGTGCTGAAAACACACAGTGCTGATAATGTGGATGCCCTGAGCTGCGTAGGTGTAGATCTCATTTGCAAGCGGTAATGGTCAGTTCAGTTTGCTTTTTCCCATCACTGCACTAGATAAAATTTCAGCTGTTAGTTTAAGTCCAGTCACTCACACGTCTCTTAAGCTCTGTGGTTCTTCGCAGCCAAACCTCATCTTTTAAAACTTGAATAATTTTATGTCTCCAACAGATTTGTTATTTTATTATTCATCCCTCATGAATAAGTCAAACAGTCCAAGCCCCAGCACAGGTGTCTTATAACTCCACTGAGAAAAACAACCATCTACCTTCATTCTCTGTCCCTTCTTTTTGGCACTTTTTATCCAGGTAGGAACATTTTCTATAAATTTTTTTAAGTGCCATTGGTTAGACAGCCTTTGAAAGCCTTCTGGAAATCCACCTGGGCCACTGTTCACATGCTTATTGAGTCCTTTAAGGAGGGACTGTGGGAACAGCATCCCTTTATAAAAGCCATGATGACTTTTCCCTAGTAATTAGATGTGACTGCATGCCAATCGATTTTTTCCTTTATTATAGCTTCTACTAATTTGTTCAGCAAAAACATCAAGCTCCCCGGTCCGAAACCCCCCAAGAGCCTTTTCTTAAATTGAGTCTGCCTTTAAGAGCTGTTTGAAGCAAATGTTTCCATAGCACAATTAGTCAGGTCTTCCACCCTTCAGTTATTTTCGGACCTCTGGGGTAGGAGCCGTGTGGTTTTAGACACTGTTGAGTTCATCTTGCTGCTCTGTGGCTGATCCAACTACTGTTTTGACCAGAGACAGCCCTGTGATGAATTTTCCCGTAAAGAGAGTTTCTGCTGTGGGAATCTGCCAGGCTTTCATGCCATGAATACCAGTGAAAGAAACCTGTTTGGGTTTTTTTTGCCCACCATCACCTATTTTTCTTTTCTTTTCTTTTCCTTACACACTCTAGCCTTTCAGCCTTCAAGACAGGGAACAGCACAGCTCTAAACTGACAGCAAAGATCACTGAGAGCAGAAAATAGATTGGGGTTTTTGAGGGGATTTTTTTTTGTGGGTAGATGGAAACACAAAAGAAAGAATCTGCTGTGGTGTTGGTATGGAAGCTAACCTGGTAGTCTCAGACTTGCCACGACAGATACTGTGCCCAAGACCTGAAATGAGATGTATGCAGACACAGTCACTGGAAAGATGAAGTTGTGGGAGCAGAGAGTTTCTCCAGTGAGCTCTGGAGGTCCTGCTTTGACTGTGCCTCTCTAAAAAGGAAAGCTATGGGTAGGTAAAGCAGGCTGGCAGCAGAGAGACCGATTATCCTTGCCAGTTATCGTCAGAGAGTCAAAAGGCACGTTCCTTGTGGCTGCCTCTAAAAGAACCTCAAGTACTCATTGCTCTGCACAAAAGCTGCCAAGAGGTCTCAAGCCACCAGCTGTGTAGGGAGGCAGCGGTTCCGCAGCTGAATAATCCCCCTCCTCACACCAAGATGCTCTCTTTAAATCCTGAAGAAATTTTCTGTTTGGTGACTGACCTTATGTGTCCCAGGAGGTGGAGGAAGCATTTTTTCGCCTCTTCAATTTGAGCCCCTGAATACCATCAAGTGCCAAGACCGTGACTTGCAAAATCCATGGGATTTTGATTTTTTTTTCTTTTGGGGTTGAGAAGCCCTGGATGTACTTGCATATTGGGGCCAGAACAGGCAGGCATGCCCTGAGATGGGATGTGTGCCTGGAGTCTTGCAGCCTGGTCCTGGGAATCCTCTCTCCTGTCACTGTCTTACTAGGAGTCGCTGCCTCCAAGCACTACAGAAATGATGAAAAATCTGAGTATGGGGCTGAGAAATGAGGTGGAAAAAGAAAGCTAGAAAAGTACCACTGAGCATGCCGCAGGGTCAGTGTTCCCGTGAGTGGCTTGTCACTAAAACCATGGGGAGTTTTAAGGCTACTGTGAGGCTGAAGAGAGCAAATGTGGCATTGGGGTGCAGAACTTAAAACACAAACTGTGTGAGCTTGTTTACTTAATCTGAAACCAATGAGGAAACAGCAAAAATGTGTCAAACCTCAGAAAACCCATCCGACTTTACTCTAGAAATCGGAGATATATTTTTTTTCATAAATGTGGATGCTTTTTACCTGCTGTTGGTGATATTTAAGCCCCACTTTTCATCTTTTTTTCTACTCAAGAAATTAGATTTTTGTAATGATTAGAACCTTGAAGACATTTAAGACTTAGGATGGCTTATTTTTAATGAGAGATAGATGACATAAAAGCTGAGACCTCTATCTTTAACTCATGAGATTTGATCACACCGCTACTGCCTACTCCTTAGAGATGTTACCCCCGTCCATCTCCTGAGAGCCCCGTGGAAGAAGCCTCCCATTGTGGGCACCTCGGCAAGCAAGCTCTGCAGGCTGCCCATGCTTTTAATACCACAGGATCCCAAAGAAAGCCTCAGTTTGAATAAACACAGAGTTGTGCCTTGCACCTCAGGGTCCACGGGGCAACTGAAGAGGGGCAGATGTCCCCCAGCGCCCCGTGGTCGGGTCTGGCAGCATGTGCACAGCAGCTCACGGGGCCGCTGCCCAAGGTGCCGGACCACCCGGCTCTCCAGATGTTCCCGTCTGCCTTACCTCACTGCTGGAGAAGATCCAAGCATGGATGCCGGCTTGCTGGTTGGTGATTGCTCCCACTGCAGAGGTCTCGATCCGGGCACCAAACCTGCAAAGCAGCTTGGATCAAAACAGAACCAGGCAGACCCTTCATCCAAATCACAGCTGTCCCCTACCACGCTACGGCTGATTCTACAACTGGCACGCTGCAGTTTGTCTCTTCTCCTTTCTCACTTCCTGATGCACTTCTGCCTGGCTGCAAAGCATGAACTTTGTTATCAAAGGCTGATAAGCTAAACCACATCCTACCGCAGCAAATGCAATCATGAGAGAAGAAGTACCCAGGTGTCCTTGCAACCGAGGAGACCTGCCCTGGGTCATAGTGCCAAATACTTGCTTGTCTTGCTAACTCAGCCACCCCCGAGACTGCCAGGGAAAAAACAAAACATCTCTCTCCCCAAAATATTGCTAAACAGGAGGTAGAAGTGAAATATGGGAAGTGAGAGAAAAGTTGATTTAATTGCTAGCCAGCACAAAGACTTGGAGTCCTGTCACTCCCATGGGCTTGGGGGCTTTGGGATTAAACTCCTGCCTGGGGGCCCAGCTGTGCACCGCTGGCATGTGGCAGGGTCCCAAAAAGAACCAGGCTCCGAAGAGGTGTCATTGTCTGTGGCAAGCAAAGGCATGTTTGCCACAAACGTCAGTCCCTGGCATTCAAGGCTACAGGAGGCACACTGCTATGAAAATACAAGGGCTGAGTTACCAGGACATCTGTGACCTGGCACTGCCACGTGTAGCTGGGAAGGGAGCTGACCTTGTGCAGAGCCCATCTGGCACTCTGTTGCTTCGAGTCCTATTTCTGCTTTGCCAGTCTCAGCACACCTGGAAGAAGACACGAGTCATGGAGACACTCCTAATCCCACTGTCGTCCGGCCCCAGGAACAGCTGCACTGGGAAGTTGCTGTGAGCTCCCTTTCTCTGGAGCCCTTGCCTGGCTCCTCTGCCTGCTGGTGTTTGACTTTCTCACTCCCTGCCTCCCTTGTTCTGCTGTTACTGACTCCTCATTCAGGGAATGACACACTGAGGGATATATGTTCCTGCTGCTCATAAATCCTTGGAGGGTACAATAGCACCCGAACCACTGAGCTCACCCTGCTTCTTTTCAGTGCCTCTCTTTTTTAACCAGATCCCCTCTCTCACTTGCTAGTTGCTGGGATCTTTGTTCTCAAGGCTTTTTGTGTCTCTTCAGTTCCCATCAAGGCGTTGCTGCTGATAAAAGCTTGCAGATATGCCACGGGGGGTGTCCTTTGCCTAAGGAGTGTCTGACACATTCTGTGGGAACTTCCCCCTCCCCTGCAGCCCTCACCCCTCACACACATGAGCACACACCTGGCTGAGCCCGGCAGTCCTGGCTTTTCCCTGTGTGAGAAGATGAGGACACAGTGGCACTCAGCCCAGCCTGTGAGCCCCACAGCATCCTCACCCAACCCAGTTCACTCACCTCCCCTGGTCTCGGCGCATCAGCCCACGAACTCTGTGTCCCCTCACCCGGGTGGGCTCACACGTCTGCCCCTCGCTGTCTCTTGGAGGCTCAGCTCGTGGGGAAGAGCAGCTCAACCCCCGGCGTTTCCTCACCGCTGTCTCAGTGAGCAGCAGGTAAGACCAGATTACTGGGGTGTGTGTTGGAGGCTACACCCTGATGCTGCAGATCTCAACATGCCTGCCACCCCGGAGTGCTGGCTCCAGAAAGCTGGAGCAGGGACCCAACGGGAGGAGGGATGCAGGGAAGGCAAGGAGAGAGGTGAAATGCACGCTACAAGAGAGAGGCTGCTCAGGTTTGGAAGGATGACTGATAAACCCCAGTGCTCTTCTGACCTCTTTGTGCAGAAAAATTTGGGAGAGCACAGCAAAGGAAATCCCCTTATGGAAGAACCACAGCAGGGCCAGAACAGCCCTGCTTCACTTTCTGAATGATTCAGACAGGAAAAGCAGAAACCTGTGGCTGCGGAGGAGTTTTACCTTCCAAGGCAGCAGGAACAGCTGGCGCTTCCCAAGTTGGCTGGGGGAATGGCAGGCTTTTGTCCTGGGACATTTCAGTTCCCTGGTCACACAGGGGCTCTTAGGAAAGGGCTTCCCACTGAGAAGGGGGGCACACACCCCATTGTGACTCCTAGGAGAAGGGCAAGGTCTTGGGGAAGAAAATGAGGGAGGTGAAGGGAGATGTGCCAGGTAAAGAGCTGAGAGCCAGGGAAAGAGTTGAGAGCCAGGGAGCAGCTGGGCTGTGTCTGTTTGCTGTAGCTATGTGGGCTGCTGGGTAGAAAAGAAGAATCTCCAGCCTGGAGGAGGCAGATGGGGGAGTGTCTTCAAGAACAGTGGATGCAGATAAGGGAAGCAGCAGGTCTTCCTTTCTCTGCTCCCATGAGCTGTCACCGCAGGGAAACTCTCTGTCTCCCCAAAGGGCTTGGTGACAAAGTGGTGATGAGCTGGTGGGTCTGGCAACAGCTGCTTGGTGCTGCTGGGTTCTTCTTGTGTGGAAGGCTCTGTCTGCTGCTGAGCAGATCTTGGGCTGCTTCCTGCTGAAGAAGTGACTGGGCTGTGGAAGAAGACAACCACATCATCTGCTGACAGGATGGCACAGGCCACGGGTGTGACACGGATGCTGCCCCCATCCATGTGAGCTCCCTGTAACGGATGCGCACCCCAGAGCCCTAACTCAGAGCTCTCCCACCACGCTGCCCGAGCTGTAGCACTGGTGTGGACGACCTCACAGGGCCAACCCAGCTGGGTTCTGCAGGCTACAGGGTCTCCAATGCTGGCAGGCACACCTGGACAGCCCACGGTCACTGCCCAGGGCTGGGGCTACCCCTGCTTTGCAGAGCTGGGCTGGAGCTGCTGGGAAAGCCACTGTTGGGCAGAGCCTGTGAGAAGCCACAGCAAGGGATTCAGGTGGCTGCTGTGCCGGGGCTGAAGGTGGTGAAGTTTTGCCACGGACAGGATGGAGCTGGTGTGGCCATACGTGGTGCTGATCCACGTGCAGCATGTCACTGCTGTGACCTGGCTGTAAGTATGCTTTGTGCTTGTATTGTCTGGGTTGGAAAGCCTAGGGAAGTGCTGTCTCAAAGAAAATACGGTGAGAACAGAGTGGAAGAAGGAGTCTGGGCAACCAAAAGGCAAAAGGGGCATCTCTGGGAGCATGGATGGAGAGGGATGGTAAGGCTGAAGAGGTGCAGACCAGCACGGGGAGCAAGAATACCCGATTCACAGACCACATGGCCACATCCCCTTCTTCTGCTCTAAGATACGGCTAGAGAGGGTTAGTCCTGCAGAGGTAAGACCCTGGCTCTAGCCCACCTGCAACTGGACTTCTCCCCTGCCCCACAGGTCCCTGGCCAAGCAGACTTCTCTGCAGGCAGTCCTGCAAGACCCCAGGGGCTGCGATGGCCTGGCAGGGCTGCTGCAAGAGCAGGTCCGTGTTTGCCGGCAGCAGGTGGAAGCCATGGAGGCGGTGCAGCGAGGCGCAGAGCTGGCTGTCCTCGAGTGCCAGCACCAGTTTCACTCTCGCCGCTGGAACTGCTCCACCCTGCAGGGGCTGCAGGTCTTCGGCAAGGCCGCCATCCAAGGTCAGCAAGGGGGAGGTGGCACGGGCAGGCTTGGCATGGTGTCCCTCCAGCATGCCCACTGTCCCCTTGACACATCAGCCTTTCCGGGGCTAGAGTGCAAGGGTCACACTGCACCCAGCCCCAGAGTGGCCAGTGCCTTTTTCCACGTGCTAACATGTCTGTCAGCACAGAGCAAACTGAACCAAATGCTCTCACACGTATTAGCATTCTGGAGAAACTTCTTCCCATTTGGCCAGATTTGGCATTTTGGTCCCATTGGACCATCCTGGGTACCAGCTCTGCAGAGCGGTAAATCTCCTCTCTGACCCTGCCACCCACCCTGCCACAGAGCCATGTCGCTTACTGGCTTCCAGCCTTGGGGGCAGCTGCACTGGGTGAACATCCTGACATCGGCTCCTCCGGAGCAGTCTCCATCTGAATGCATCCTTCCTGCAAGCAGTGACAGCCTCTTCTCCCGCACTGTGCTCCATCAGTGCCTTTGCCCTCCGCAGACTGGTGCCGATTCTCGTCCCGCTGCAGGCACGCGGGAGTCTGCTTTCATCCACGCCATCTCCGCTGCCAGCGTTGCTTTTGCTGTGACCCGAGCCTGCAGCCGTGGGGAGCTGCACGAGTGTGGCTGCGACCACAAGATCCGAGGAGGCAGCCCTGAAGGTGAAGGAAGAGGGATGCCAGGGAGCAGGCGGCAGAGGGGAAGGTCCGTGCGGGAGACAGACCAGAGAAAGAGATTCTTCGATTCTCTGCAACTCTTTGGGAGATCCGCTCAGGGCTTCTCTTTCCTTGTCTCATGGCCGCTTTCCCTCTGCAGGTTTCCAGTGGTCGGGCTGCTCTGATAACATGTCTTACGGGATGGCCTTCTCCCAGGCCTTCGTGGACAGCCCTGAGAGGAGCCGCGGTGTCTCCTCCAGCTGGACGCGCGTGAACCTGCACAACAATGAGGCTGGGAGGAAGGTAAGGGCAGGAAGAAGGGCTGGGAGCAAACCTGGCTGCAGGGGCTTCTCCCTGGCTGGGCAGAGCTCAGTCCAGCCGCCATACACCAACAGGCACTTGAGGGCAGCCACGTGCTCCCAGAGGAGTCTGCATCCTATCCTAGCCCAGCACTGTGCTGCTTACCCTGACCTGGCTCCTGCGTGTGTGGAGGGGGGTCCCAGCCTTCCCTACCCACTTCTGTGCAGCCTCCTTTTCCTCTCAGACCTCAGCTATCATTTAGGAAATAATTTACTCTCTTCTGCTCTTAAGAGCTTCCCTGCCCCTCCAGCCCCTTTTCAATGAAGAAAGACATCTGCAGGGCTGCAGTCAGATCTAGTCCCTTGAACATCCTCTGCCCCTGGGCAGATGTGTTCCCCTCCCACAGCTCTGCAGGTCAGAACAGGCCCCCATCCCTCCCTCTGCCTCAGGGATTTCTCTTACAGACCCAAAACATCTTGTTTCCCACAGAGTGGATCTCCTTCTGTTCGTATTGGTCTGGCTTAAAAAGACACTTCTGCCCTATCCCTTTCCCTTTCCCCTTCCTCTTCCCTTTCTCGATTCTGCCCCTGCTCTCCAGCCCCCCGGGCAGAGCGTGGGGGGAACAGCAGCAGCACGGGAGGGGTTGGGAAGGATGTCCCTGCTCTGGCTGGCAGCTGCCTCCTGCTCCACAGGCTCTCCTGGCCCACATGAAGGTGCAGTGCAAGTGCCACGGCGTGTCGGGCTCCTGCGAGGTGCGCACCTGCTGGAAGGCCATGCCTCCCTTCCAACAGGTGGGCAACGTCCTCAAGGAAAAGTCTGAGGGGGCAACGGAGGTTTTCCCGAAGCGGGTCGGCTCTCACAAGCTCCTGCTGCCCAAGAGCTCTCGCTTCAAGCCTTACACGGCTCACGACCTGGTCTACCTACTGGCCAGCCCGGACTTCTGCGACCGGGACCCTTGGCACGGCATCTTCGGCACGTCCGGCCGCCAGTGCAAGCAGACATCGCTGGCCACGGACGGCTGCGAGCTGCTGTGCTGCGGCCGGGGCTTCCTCACGGCCCGCGCGGAGCTGGTGCAGCGCTGCGGCTGCAAGTTCCGCTGGTGCCGCTCCGTCCAGTGCAAGGAGTGCCGGCACCAGGTGGAGGTGCACAGGTGCCGCTGAGGGGAGGCGGCCCGGGGACTGCAGAGCCGCAGGGAAAGTGCTCAGGGGTGCCATCGCCTCCTCCGTGCTCCCCGCACTGCACCCTCCCGCCAGCCGCGGTGGGCTGTTGTGGTTGGAATTGTTTTTCTGGATGGAGGGCTGGAGCGCACAGGCCAATAAACCACTAAGCTTCAGAAAAAGACCCAGCAGCAGTGGAAAGCAAAGATTACAAAGTTATTGAGACCTCACATGCTGCATTCGGGAGCTGCAGAGTCCCTGTCTCTGGTCCCTCCCCTGTCTTTGGACATTCAAGAAATGCCTTCTCCAGTGCTCAGCCGTTCCTTTGGCTGGAGAAAAGTTTCCAAGAGGAGTTCCAGCAGCTGCCACAGTGAGGCTCCCCTCATTCAGTCTGACCTCAGTGCCAGGGAATGTTATGGAACAAATCATCCTAAGTGCAATCACACAGCACAGCCAGGGAATCGGCCCCAGCCAGGATGGGTTCATAACAGGCAGGTCCTGCTTGACCAACCTGACCTCCTTTTCTGAGCACGTGACCTGCCTAGGGATGAGGGAAAGGATGTGCATGTTGTCTTCCACCTGGACTTTGGTAAAGCCTTTGGCACCATTTCCCACAGCATTCTCCCAGAGAAGCTGGCAGCCCATGGCCTGACCAGCTGCATTCCTTGCTGGGTTAAAAAATGGCTGGATGGATCCAGAGAGTGGTGGCGGATGGAGTTACATCCAGCTGGTCACCAGTGGGGTTCCCCAGGGCTCAGTGTTGGGGCCAGTCCTGTTTAAGAACCTTATCAATGATCTGGACAAGGGGATCAAAAGCACCCTCAGTCAGTCTGCAGGACACACCAAGCTGGGTGTGAGTGTTGATCTGCTGGAGGGCAGGAGGGCTCTGCAGAGGGATCTGGACAGGCTGGATCCATGGGCTGAGGCCAATTATATGAGGTTTAATAAGGCCAAGTGCCAGGTCCTGCTCTTGAGTCACAATAACCCCAGGCAGCACCACAGGCTGGGGGAAGAGTGGCTGGGAAGCTGCCCAGAGAAAAAGGACCTGGGAGTGCTGGTTGACAGTGGCTGAACATGAACTAGCTGTGCCCAGGTGGCCAGGAAGGCCAATGGCACCTGGCCCATATCAGCAATAGTGTGGCCAGCAGGACCAGGGCAGTGATTGTCCCCCTGTACTTGGCACTGGTGAGGCCACACCTCGAGTGCTGTGTCCAGTTCTGGGCCTCTCACTACAAGAAAGACACTGAGGGGCTGGAGCGAGTCCGGAGAAGGGCAACAGAGCTGGTGAAGGGTCTGGAGTGGCTGAAGGAGCTGAGGTTGTTTAAGCTGGAGAAAAGGAGGCTCAGGGGAGCCCTGATCACTTTCCACGACTCTGTGAAAGGAGGCTGTAGCCAGGTGGGGGTCGGTCTCTTCTCCCAGGCAACCAGCGACAGGCCCAGAGGAAATGGCTCCAAGCTGTGCCAGGGGAGGTTCAGGCTGGATATCAGGAAAAAAATTTCTTCACTGAAAGGGTGGTCCGATATTGGAACAGGCTCTCCATGCAAGTGGTGGGATCACCACCCCTGGAAGTGTTCAGAAAACAAGTAGACATGGCACTTTGTGATGTGGTTTAGTGGGCATGGTGGTATTTGGTCAAAGGCCTTGACTATCTTGAAGGTCTTTACAAACTTTAATCATTTTTTGATTGCTGCCTGGAGAGGCTGTGGAACCTCTCTTGCCACAGCTGCACCTCCTTGTCTCCCTCCTTCACACTCAGCACCTGGTAGGTCTTGTTACGCTGGCATTCCACACGAATCACCTGCAAGGAGAGCCTGAGTCTGCAGGAGTGGTACCACTGCCCATCCTTCCCCAAGGAAAGAGACCTCCGTGGCGGATGGCACCTGGAGGCTGGGATGATGGGGGCACCAGGGGGAAGAGGGGAGGACCAGCTGGGAAGCAGTTCAGCTGATAGCTGAACGGTGTGTTTGCCAGGAGACAGGCCAGTCCTCTGTCCTGCTCTGGTGATTTGGGGGTTTGTTACTGCCTAGGAAGCACCCAGCAGATGGGGGAGATCCTGCCTTGCAGGGATATACAGGGATATCACCCCTCACATCGTCTGTGCAGATCTCACCCACCAATGACACCCCAGTTGTGCTGGGCTCACTATTTGTTCCTCCCTCCCCCAAACACACCCAGTTATGTCCTGAAAGGAAAAGCAGTGGGCCAGTGAGTCCAGCAGGGACTCGAGGCTGGCTATGGAGGGGCCAGCCTTGGAAGAGCAGGCTGTGCAAAAGGCAGTGTGGCTGCTTCTCACCCTGTGGTTGTGGATGCTCTTCAGGAGGCACTGGTAGCTCTTGAACATGCAGTAGTTGGGATGCTGAACTCCGCTCGAGTCACAGATCTGGCAACATGGGAATGAAGGTCAGAGAAAGAAGAGGAGAAGGAGCGATGGGAGCATCGGCTGGTGGTCACCCACCTTTCTCGAGCCATCCCCGTTTTGGAAGGCATCATACTCTGCCTTCAGCCAGAGGGCCACAGCAGGGTCCTTACAGCCGTGGATGGCCATCCGGCTGCACCAGTACTCCAGCCTCATCCCTCTCAAAAAGTCCGTGTTGTAGTCCTCCAGGGTCTGTGAGGACCTGGACTGTAAAGGGGTGGGATAAAGTGAGCCATGCTTCTTCCTCCCCTTCCCCAGCTCCCAGTCCCAGCTCGTCCTCAGAGAGCAGCAGGACGCAGAGCTGGCTCGGTACCTGGCCCTCTGCCTTCCTGTGCTGGGCTGAGATCTGAGGGTTGATGTAGGTGGAGAAGCCGCCTGAGTCACAGTGGACGCGGTTCAGGGTCTCCATGTTCTGGCACTGCTCCCTCTTCAGCGAGCAGAAAGCGCAGTCGGGGCACAGGTCCATGTGGTGCCGCCCAAGGCTGTCACACACCTGGGGTGGATCCAGCGGGGAGTCAAGGGGGACAAGGAGACTGAGAACCTCCCAAAAGAGGAGGCTGAGTAGTTCCTGTATTCCTGGCTTGGAGCTTGCCTCCCTGGTCTCCCAGGTCAGCTTCTCCCAGGAGGTGGCCTGCACACAGTGGAGGCCAAAGGTGGACATTGGTGTCGTTACCGAGTCTCCGAACCCAAAGACTCTTCTTTCCATCTCCTTCCAGGCCATGGCGAGCATCGATGAGAGACAATTTCCCTCCAGCACTGCATAGCACAGGACCAGCACCGCCTCATCGTTCTGCAGGGCTAAAAGGCTGACAGAGAAAGGGAAGGAGGGAGTCATCTCATTCCTTGTCACAAACTGAAGAGAGGCATCTTTAGTCAGAAACTGAAAACAACCCCAACACAAAGCGAAAAATCCCTTCCCAAAGAAACCTTGGACTCTTGGCTGAACTGCACAGCAGAATGGGGCTCTCTGCAGGGTCTGTACATGCCTTTGTAACACAGGGGCCACAGGGGGGTTGATGTGCATTTGGGGGGCATGTGAGAGGGACTGGATGAGAAGCACAGCTTGAAGAGCTTTCCCAGGGCCCCTGCAGCAGCTGCTGCCTAATTTCATCCGAGTGCACAGTGAGGAGATGTTTGTTAGATGTCTGCTGAGTGTTGAACATGGGGCAGCCCCATTTGGGTCTGGAGGATGTCACTTTTTAAGCCTCCCTCCCAAGTATTTGACAGAAACGGGGAAAAACTTGTTAACTGTGAATTAAGTGTTCCTCCAAACTGACATGGGTAGCTAAAAGTAGAAAATTTAAGGACAATGGGATCAGAACAATGAGAATATTTGGCATCTCTTAGGAACAATGGAATTTGTAAACATGGTACAGAACTTTCAGCAGGCAGGGATGGTTGGTTTCAATCATCATCAATGATGCAGAAGAAGTAAACATGCTCATTAGATATTTGCCTCTTGTGTCTGGAAATAAAACCAGTGATAAATAAACAAACTTTGATCTGACAGCGAGTAAGAAGAGCAGCAACTGCTTATGTTAAAATGCTCTTAAAATCCATGCATGGGCTAACACATATGGACAAGTTTTCCTGGGAATATCTGAAACTTCTTGGAGACCTTCAAATTAGCTTTAAAAAAAATAAGGAAGAGGTGGAGAACCCAAAGGAAGGTCAGAAGATGAGATTTATTAAGGCCTGGAAAACTTTCACCTAGAGGTAGAAGCTAAAACAGCATCACTCAGCTGAGCAAAGACACTGGTGGGTGCCCACTCAGTCAGTGAGCACTTTTACCAAGGAGGGCTTCAGCTGGAAAGCTCTCCTTGTCAGCAGGTGGAAGAGTAATGACTTTTGGTGACTGGAATTTGGGGCGAGATCCATTCAAACCAGAAGCAAACTGCATCTTCCTGACACCAAGGGTGTTTAGCATGGGAACAGCTGATGGGGTGCTTCCTCCACAGTTTGGACACTTCAAAAAGATGTCCCAAACTTCTCTTAGCAGAGGACTCTGTGGCTCAACCACATAGCACTGTTTTTTTCTTTGGGGCTCACCAGGCATGTCTTCATGTCTGGGCTGAGCAGGAAGGTCAGGGTGCATGGTCAGAGCAATTGCTAGACCTGAATGTTAAAAGAGATGAGCTTCACAGAAAACTGAGTTGTGCCACCCGCCTGAGTTTACCAAGAAATTCTGCTGTGCTCTCCATCACATCCTTTTCCTCCTCTTATCTCTGCTCTCCATCTCTGCTGTGAGGTTTTCTGGCCTCACAGTTGCCCATTTATGAGCTGATTTACCACCTCTGGGTGAGTATAACAGCACTGCCGCTGGTTCTCTCCACTCGTTGGCACGCTGCTGAGCTGTTTGTGGATGCACAGAGGTTTCACCATGCTTCAGGGAAAGGGATGGGTCTGTCTAAAGCGATTTCCTAATGCAAATCCCTCCCCAGCTTAGTACCTCTGCATGTTATTGTCCTAACCACTGCCCTGGAAAAAGCCTAACAGGGACTGTGAGGCAAGCATCTGAAGAGAATGTGAAAAAACCCCCCAGGATTAAGAAGAATCTGTGGGCTGAGATCAAGGCAAAAAGAGAAAACCTCAGGTAACAGCTTATCATACTTTAGCATCTCAGGATGTGGAAGGACACGCAGAGCCTGCTCCAGCGCTATCTCTGAAGAGTGCTGGTGAGCAGCATCTGCCTCTCCTGCCATGTAATGACAAGGATTTGGGCCATTAGCTTTCAGCTGCTGAACCTTCCTGATACTGGCTGGCTGAGGTGCAGTGAGCACCTGAGGCGAGCAGAAAAGAAGATAAGGAGAGAACAGCAGCTTTCCAGCAACGGGTAACTTCTGATTTAGGGGGGTTGCTGCAGGAAACTAAAACCGGTTATGAAAAAGCCACTCTTAACAGCTTCAGAAAGAGAAAAAAATCTTTGACTGCGTGCCAGGGCTGGTTACGGGTGATGATGAGTCAAAAAGAGTGTTTTTTTCTGGGGATGGTATTTTTAATGAAGGGTCTGACCTTAAAATGAAAGCCTCTGAGGCTAAAGTAGATAAGCACCACAAGCACTGTTTGGAGGGGTAAAGCAGGAGGAGAAGGAGGAGGGCAAGTCATCTCTCACTGCACATAAATATCTCAGGGGCAGGTGCCACGAGGATGGTGCCAGACTCTCTTCAGTGGTGCCTGGCCACATGATGAGGAGCAGTGGCCACAAACTAAAAGGCAAGAAGTTCCACCTCAACAGGAGGAAGAACTTCTTTACACTGAAGGTGGCAGAGCACTGGACACGCTGTTTAGGGAGGTTGTGGAGTCTCCCTCTCTGGAGACAATCAAAACTCACCTGGACATGTTCCTGTGTCACCTGCTCCAGGTGACCCTGCCTTGGCAGGGGGTTTGGTCAGGATGATCTCCAGAGATCCCTTCCAACCCTAACAATTCTGGGATTCTGAGGGGGCTCAGAGCAGCCCTGCTGGGGAAGCTGGGCTCACATGAACCACAACTGAACATCCACGTGCGAATACCAACAGAATCAGATCTGGATCTGGGACAGCCGCAATGCTGAAAGGGGTGTAGGGGTTGTAGCTGACAAACGACACAACAGTGGGAAGCCCTGGGAAAAAGGGCAAATGCAATTTTTTGTGCAAACAGAAAAGCAGGGAAGGGAGGTTGATGTCCTTCCGTGTACCCGAATGCTGAACCCTATCACTGGGTAGTGCACACAGAGCTGGAGCATGGGGCGTTTTAAAGGGACAATGAAAATTGCTGCAGAAAATGAATGTTGCACGGGCTTTATAAGGTAAGGGCTACAGAGCTCTCTTTAGCTTATTGCAAGACTGAATCATGTTTTAGAGGTAACTCTGAGGAGAGGAAATACTGGGAAATAAGGCAGAAACCACAGTAAGGACTAAAAATAGAAAATAAGTACAATTATCGTCACTTCCCCCTCCTGCCCAGGGATTCACCGCTACCAGAAGGACCATAGAAGAGTGCTGCAGATTCTTCTTGTGTTACTACCTTTGCCCTGTCTGTCTCTAAAGGTCCCAGCTGGCCTCATTAGGCACTATGGAAGCTGGAATAGCTACCAGAGCAGCTGCCACAAGCCACAAGGGATGAACAAGAAGGACGGATGTCCTGCTGGACATAAGACCCTAGGGAAGACATGCAGCTCCGGGATCTGTGCCCATCACAGCCCTGCCCACCTTGAGTCAAACCAGATGCTGAATGGCACCTGTGCACAAGGACCAGTCCCACCCAGCACTGCTCCTCTGGCTGGAATGCAAATGCCTCCAAGGCATTTTGCCCCTTTTTTAGGTCATGCTTTGAAGTCCCTCGGGAAGGAGTCGGGGATGTGGCGAGCGGCAAAGCCGACAGGCGCGATCTATCTCGCCCTTTTATCCTCGGTGGGGTTTAAGCTTTGCTTAGCATGATTGATGGGGCTCGGCTGCCAGTTACCGACACACAGCCAGCATTAGTGTCTCTGAGACACTCTGCAGCAGAACAGCGAGTGTCATCTGCAATCACAGCAGTCCCCCAGTAATCCCAACAGAACTCAGCCAGAGCAAGGCTCCGTTTCAGAGGCAGGGAGAACGAAATCCTCAATGAAACACAATTTTGCCTGAGAGCGCACACACCAGCAAAACTTTATCCAGGCAGTGAAAGCCTCCTACAGTATTAGGAAGGAGGATGACATGTGTTAGAGGCTTGCAAGAGGACAGTTATGGCTTTAACAGCATGATGCAATTCATCTTTACGTGCAGAAGTGGAGTCTCTGGCTGCACTGTGGCAGTGGTGTGCAGGGCATTCAAGAGAAACCACAGATGTGCAATCAGGCACAAAAGCTGTGCATTTACAGGAACATCACTAGCCAGCAAGAGAGCAAAACCAAAATGACTTCTCCATGAAAACCACATCTAGACATCAATTTTTTTTTTCTCTAGGTAAGCAAAATAATATTTGCGTGTCAGACAAAGCAAGTTGTCTTCAGCCACAAGGTGCTGAAGGATCAAAAAGTAAATTTGAGTGAAATCATAATATCCTTTTGCAGGTCTTTTCTGTGTGGGGTCACCAGCCCCAAGCACCTGAGGACAGAGGCAAACAGATCCTGGCAGACCAGCTGAGAAGGGTTCAACATGCTCCATAAGCTCCTAACGCATCCGTAGGCCAGAGGAACTGAGAAGGGTGTGTGAAAGGACTGCAGCAAGCTGGCCTGGTGTAGGGCCCCGTCCTGAACTGCCGTGTTGCTGCCTCCAAAACCAGAATGGGGAACCAGAAAGCCCCTAGGAAGAGCTGTGCACAGATCCAGAGTGCACAGAGATGCACGTGCTCCAGGAGAACTAGTGGCCCTGCACAGCTTTGTGCTCCCGGCTGTTTCCTAGCCCAGAGCTGTTTTTACTCCCCTTGGGTGAGGACAGAGCACTCCTCGGAGTGCTCCTCAGGTCAGGCTGCTTCAAGAAACATCTGCTTCATGTTGCACACAGAGAGGCAAGGAGCGCAGCGAGACACATCCCAAGGGCCTGTGTTGGCAAGGACACTATTTCTGCACATCACCCAGACTCCTGGGACGTGTGTTTGGAGGAGGATGAGTGCAGAGGTGATTGCACAGTGCAGATGGCCACAGTGTGGGGAAACACAGGCATGGGACAAAGTCCTGCCTGCAGCTCAGGCCCAGACTAAACTCACTTTGCTCAGGATGCCAAACCACATCTAGACATCAATGCTGACAGTGCCATTTTCAGATGCTAACAGTGCTGGATCACCCTTTCCCTGCTCGCTCTGTGCTGGAGCGAGGGGTGCCTGGGGGCTCCCCAGGTACATTCCTGCTCTGGATGGGACAGCTTGCTCCAGAACACTTGCCCACCCTCACCACCTGCTCCGAGCAGAGACATGGGTGCCGTGGGGCTGTCGTCCGGGGTGCACGAGGACAGCCCTGCACGGGTGGCGTGTGGTACCCAGAAAGGGCAGATAGGCCTCACCTGCCTCGGGGGGGCACTTTGGGCTCTGTTGTTAGTCCTGTGCTCGGGCTGGTGAAGTTCCAAGAGGAGCCATTGGTGTCCAGGGATGCATCCAAGGAGAGGGCCGAATGGATCAGCTGCCAGATACTTTTCCTCAGGCTTTGTTCGTCAGGGGGTTCCACCCTGGAAGGTGGGGCGGCAGCCCAGGAAGTTGGTGGGCTCGTAGTCCTCCTGCTCTTCTGCCAGGGTGTGGGCGCCTTTGGCGTGGCTGTGGGGTGCTTCGTGGGCCATGGTTTCTGACCTAACAGAGCATGAGAGAACTTGAGAAAGTCTTCCACATTGTCCCGCAGCAGGGCGTCAGCAGGCGGGAGAGAAGCCTGCTTCCGAGGGGCGAGACAGAGGGATGGAGCGGCTGAGGGCACCTTTTGGAGGCCAGACAGAAAGCTGCAGGGGTGGAGAGCAGCTGCAGGAGACCAGCAGGTGAGCAGGGGCGCCCAGCACAGCTCGGGGCAGCCGTACCTTGTGTGACAGGGGAGTCTCTGTCCGCTGCTGAGGAGTTCACAGTGCTGGGTTGCTCCATAGGGGAAGGGCTTGGTAGAGACCACCTCACACACGGGACTCGCTGCGTGGAGGAGAGAGGGAGAAACGTGACTCTCACTATGTTATCTTCCCTTCCTCCTCACCCTCCCATTTCCCAAGAGATACTCCCCCCACCTGTCCCACAGCCCACTCCTTACCTTGACGTAGAACTCCTGTTGGAGGCAGCGATACTGGGCGAACTGGCAGAAGGTCTGGAACTGCACCACCTCTGGAAATTCGCTGCAGACCGGCCCTGGAGACGGAGATGTGGGATGGAGGCAGGCCTGGGTGCACCAAGTGGTGGGGACCTCTTGTGGATGCAGGGCAAGTCCAAACCGTGTGCCTCCAGGTGAAGATCACAGCCTTGGGCTGTTACAGCTCCCAATTCCAGGCACCACATCCCTTTTCCCTGCAACCCCCTGAGAGTTTCACTTTGTCCTTCTGCCCTTTTCCACACAGCTATCTTCCCTGTGACAGAGACACTAACTTCCCATTTCCAGGATCTGATGCTTCTGTTATTAGTCCTTGTAGGGTTTAAAAAAGACAAAAAAGGCAAATAGTGATGTGATAGGTTAAAAAGATGACCAGACCGGGCCTGGGAGCACCAGAGAGTCAGAGAATGCTTTGGTTTGGAAGGGTTCTTACAGATCATCAAGTTCCAAGTCCCCTGCCATGGGCAGGGAGTCCTTCAACTCTACCAGGGTCAGGGATGGGGCTGCCATAGCTTCTCCAGGCAGATGGCTCCAGAGGAAACAAATTCTTCAGGACAATATAATTTGACATTGATTCCAGCCTTGCAGGGGATGGAGGAGGGTCCATAGGGCCAGGATGGTGCTGGCAAAGCCTGTGCCTGTACACACGTACGCTGCAGTCCTGACCAGCACTGCCGACAGGCTGGCTCCAGAGCTGCAGCTCTTCCTGCAGCCATTGCAGGAAAGCCAAGGGCGGGCAGGAGAGCAGAAAACCCTGGAGAATTGGGTGAGCTTGTGCTCCCTCTGCTCTAGGAGTGCATGGCCTGGCTGTGAGAACAGGGGAAGTGCTGACTGAGAGGGAGGGCATTAGCAGTGAAATTGCACTGCTCATGCACCATCCTTTACCCTGCACTCACTCCTTGTGCCGAGCAAACGGCTGCACCATCAAAAGTAGAATTTCAGATATACACCAGGATCCCAGCCCAGAAAAATCCTCAACTTGTAGGGAAAACTCCAGACCCCCATCCTGTCCCTTGTTTAAAGCACAAGGTATTGTAGGGAGCACCCCCACACTGTCCTTTGTTTAAAGCACAATGTGACTGAATGGGCACAATTAATGCTCATGGATATCTGGACATAGACAGCACTGCCATAGATCTCTGAGGACAGCAGAGGCTAAACATGAGAGGGCACACACTCTGCTACATCTGTTCCACCTCTCAGCCTGGCTGAAATGTGCCAAAATAGCCCCAAAACTGGAGGAAAGGTAACACAAAGGGGAATAAATTCTGCTGGATGGGTGTATTAGGCTGAGGGATGGGAGAAAAGAAGGTAAAGAGGGCGACCTGCAAAACTGTCCCATCTTCTGGCATTTCCAGATGCTTTTGCTCTTGACAACTGAGTCTCTGAAGGTAGCAGCAGTGGGAGTGTGGCTGAACATGACAAAGAGCAGTGCTGGGGAGCTGGGCACCACAAGGAGAGGAGCCAGGGACAGACCCTGGGTGCACAAAGCACCCTGGCATTGTGGGTTGAAGGTGCTCAAAAGTGAGTGAGGAGCACAGGACCCGTCCCTGGGTCTGGTGGTATGGGGTGGGACTCATTCCCCCAACACAGCTGCAGAAACCAGCAAGAAATAGTTGCCCTCAAGCTGTAGTCCAAATAAGCACAGTTGGCTGATCATTCAGCTCATTGACGTTCATATCTAAATATAAAGACGTATTTTTTTATGAGAAAATTGCTCCTATTTTTTTTTCTCTCTGAAGAAAAATACAACAGAAGTAGTCCCAAGTTTTTCAGCTGCACAGATATAATTATACCACTTAAATTCTCTGATGCAGGGGTGCAGGGAAAATATGACTGCAGAGATTTGAAGGGTGCTGTTGCTATGGTGCTTTCTGAACTGGGATGTTTCTTGGCTCCTGATATGTTAAGCACTTAAAAAGGCAGCTTATCATCTCAAGTTTTCTTAAAGACCTAGGAGAGCCTGTGAGCCAAGATTCTGCATTAACCCTCAGATGAAGTTGGAAGGAGCTGGTAAGAGATGAGGAGCTACACCGACCTTCAGAAAACCATGGCCAGTTTTCCCTCCTGCCACCCCACCAACAGAGGTGTGGAGAAAGGAAGGGCCGCTGAAGTGGCCGTGGCTTTCGGCCCCATGACCTGTGAAGAGAGGCTGGGGCAGCTGTGCTTGGTCAGCTGGGTGAAGGGGAGGAGTTAAAGCAGCCCACAAGGGCTTGAAGGAAAGCTACAAGAGGACGAACCCTTTCTGGGGGCACCAGACAACACATGGGGGTTGAAAAAACCGTGCAAATTCCTGCTTAGGGGGTTAGGGCTGGCCATTGGGAAAAGCTGCTTTTTCCTCCAGGAAAGTGGTGCAGCCCTGAAAGGCGTGCTCAGAGAGGCCACAAAAGCCAGTACGCCCTAGTTCTGTGAGTATCTGCTCCAAGCTGCTCTTTGGGCTGTAGAGCCCAAAACAACCCATCCCATTCCCGCAGCCTTGAGGCATTGAGGGGCAGAGAAACAGCCACGCTGCTCCAGCCGGGTCCCCGCGCTCCTCTGCGCCTGGGGGCGGGGGATGCCCTCACCTTCGGGGATCTCGCCGTGGTTCTCTTCCTGGTCCAGGTGCAGGATGGTGGGGCTGAGGCAGCCGTAGGCCTGGCGCAGCAGGCAGAACATGTTGGCCTGCCAGGGCGGGTGCAGCCTCGCGAAGAACTGCTGGTACTCCCTGTCCGACAGCGGGCTGCCCGGCATGGGAAGCACCGGCGGAGCGCCGGCGGCCGTCGGCAAGGCCAGCACACCTGCGGGACAAACACGGGCATGGGCTGCCATGGGCTGGGCTGTCCTTGGCAGGGACAAGCGCGTGGAAATGAGGGAGCAGCTGGCAGGCCGGCCTGCTCCTGTCTGCTGGCACGGAGCACAGTGCTGGGACAAATGCTTCAGGTGCTGGCCTGAAGTCTCTGTCCATCACCCCTGCCTCCAGGGTGCTGGGGTGACCAGGAGCCCCAGGGAAAAGGGCGGGAAAAGAGTACAAAGGAAGGAAAGAACCCAAAAAACTTCAAAAATCAGATTTTATTGTGAAGTTGGTTTGGACTAGGGGGAAGTGTTTTGGTTTTGTTGTTTGTTTCTTTTTGCGTGTGTGTGTTTTTGTACGAGGAGATCAGGGGGTTTTGTGGTTTCTTTTTGTGTTTGGGGTTTTTTGGGGGGAGGGGTGTATATATGCTTTTTTTATTTTTCCCCTAAGAAGCACCAGCCTCCAGAGGCACCCAGAAAGGGGGTGGCTCCCCTGCTCCCTGCACCGTGCTATGGGCACATCCTTGTCCATGGGGACATCCCTTCGTGTCCTCCCTCCCCTCTTTGCTGCCGGCTGGGCCCCCTCTCCTGCTGCCGCCGCACCCTCCTCTGTCCCGCTCCCTACGTCCCCTCCGAGAGTCTCTGGCTGCCCCAGGGGCGAGCAGAGCTGAGGGCTGACATGGCCTGTGGGCCAGGTGGGGTGGAGGTGTGAGAGATGGGGGTGTGGCAGCAGCAGAACGGGGGCTCCAGCCCCGGGCTCTGAGTGGCCCTGCAGGGGCGGTCACTTACTCAGTAGCCAGAGGAGCCGCGACGTGTCTGCCACAGGCTTCAGCATCGTGGAGCTGCTTGGTGGCCAGCTGGGAGTCACTCACACGCCGAGCAGGGCAGATGCAGGACGTCTGAGCACTCGGGTTCTGCCCTTGGCAACGGTGGAACCAAGCCCTGGCCGTGGCACCGCAATCAGAACCCGACAGTGGTGTCACGGCGGAGCTGGGGAGGGGCGTGGGGGGCAGCGGGAGCCGGGGCTCAGGGGATGGGGGCACTCCCAGGGAGGGGAGACGCCAGGGCCGTGGGGACAGGGAGGAGTGGGAGGCAAACTGGGAGCTTCTCCCTCTGCTTGGGGATATGGTGGTGGCTGGCAGCAACCCACAACAGCACCTGAGGCCTGGCCAGGCTAGCCTGAGGCTGAGGGTAGCCCAGAAGTGGTACCTCTGGTACCTTAAACCCCAAATTGCTTTATGCTCTTCTGCAGGGGGAAGGAGGCAACATCTGTTCCATCTGCGGGGGTTTGAGAAGCGCCCCATGACTTCCCAGGAGTGTCCCAGCACCAGCTTGTTTCAGGATGTGGTGGGAAGCCGGCTTGATCTCTCCCAGGCAGACACACCACTTCCCGAACTCCTGGGAAGTCAAGGGAGCACCAGCTGGTTATCCTCTGAGTCTGGCACAGGTGCCCTGAGCACCTCTCTCTGCAGAGTAAAGCCTTCCCAGGAAAAAGCAGGAAGGCTGCTGCCGGCAAAAAGAAGTTGGGTACCACCAGAATTGCCCAGAGCCCTAAGGACTGACTTTGAGGGAGACCCACCCCCATGCCCATTTTTTAGTGCCGAGACACCCGAAGTGCAGGGCACGGGCACAGCAGCCCTCGAGCGCAGCCCGTGGATCGCAGCCAGCACGGTGCCTCGCACAGCTGGGCACCTTCTGATGCGACAGGGGAAGGCACGGCCGCAAGCAGCGCGGGCGAGCAGCTGTCGGGCTGGAAGGAAAACGCTTGGCACAGCAGCTCCGGGAAGCGCAGGGTAAGCAGAAGTCAGGCTGCCAGCCCTGGGCTCTGCGGAGCGGCACCCTCGCGGAACCAAGGGGGAGCTGCGGGCAAAGAGGGCGAGGTTTTCAACCGCGCAGCAGGATCCTGCTGCAGGAGACGCTTCTGTCGCAAATCCTGGGAGATTCCAGCGGCTCTGCCGTGTGGAACAGCTGCAGAGCGTGCTGCAGTTGCGCCGGCCGCGGCTGCAAGGCTGACACATCCCCTGCCAGGGCCCCGTGGCCATCCGGGTTATCGAGGTGAAAGCTCAAATCGCTCCAGCCACGCAGCCTGTTAAAAAGGTCTCTGGCAGCAGCACGTAGCTCTGCGGGGCCTGGCAGGAGGCGAGCTGTGGTTTGCTCTAAGATATCTTGTTAGAAAGTAGCGTTTCTGAGAAGCTTGAAGCCTGGCCATTTAACAACAGCACTGAATTCTGAATGTTTTTTGCAGCTCTTTAGGAAGACAGTGATCAGGAGAGTTTTCCCAGCTAGCTCTTGCTACTCAAATGAAAACAGGCAACACTGCTGGAGCTTGCAAATTTTTTGGCAGGTCATAGTCTTCCATTACTTAGCTTGAGACATATTGCATATAGCTGATTTTAGACAATTGGAGGCCTTCGGATCCCCAGCTCTGTTAATCACCTCCGCTTCTCTGCAGCAACAGAGCCGAGGCTGAGCTCTGTCACCCTGACTGAGCAGCTTCCCAGAGAAGTTCAGTGCTGACCTCACTGGCTGATGGAAATGTGGGATTAAGGAAAGTGCACTGATCTGGCATGTCACAGCATCATGGAATCATGGAACCATAGAATGGTTTGGGTTGTAAGGGACCTTAAAGATCATCCAGTTCCAACCCCCCTGCCCTGGGCAGGGACACCTCCCACTAGTCCAGGTTGTTCAGGGCCTCCTCCAACCTGACCTTGAACACTTCCAGGGATGGGGCATCCACAACTTCTCTGGGCAGTGCCACACAGTGTTATTGATGTCTGGCAGGTGCTGGTTACACCACTTGTGTCTACATGTGCCAGCAAGAGTTTCATGGCAAATGGAAACAGGAAACATGAATGAATGCAAAAGACAGGGGACCTGTCAAAGAAGTCCCCCTTGGCCGGTGCTCTGGTAGCAATGCCTGTGGGGTGCTACTGCTCATTCAGAAAGGTGGTTACGGATGTGAGGACAGGTTGGCTGCTCAGCACTTTTCGTGCACTGTGGCATGCCCTGGACTTGGTCCAGGTTGTCAGAATCCTTCAGAAAACTCATAGTCCACAAGAGGACTGTATAGAAGCCAGCGAGTCTCTGGCACGTACCCAGAAGTGTTGGGAGGCTGCGAGAGAAGGAGGCACTGCTGTGCTGTTTGATGAGGTGTGTGCCAGCTGGCTGTGGGGCACCTGCATTTCAAGTCTCTGCAAAACAGAAGGCATTTTCGGGGGAGGCATGAGGATGGGAGGAACGGTGACTTGTACACGATGCATCAATGCTGCAGGCTGGGGAAATCTACTCCCTAGTGCTGCATCGAGCAATTACAGTTGTCAGCAATGCGGAGCACGGGGGTGATGTTAATTCCAGTGTTTTCTGATTTTTGAGGGTTCACTTGGCACCTTTAAGGCTGTACCCTCGATGACGCATTACAAGCCGTGTGATTTTTGCCGTGAAGCAGATTTGCACCCTTGTTTCCAGGGCTACCAGAGCTTCCTGCAGTCAGTGTTCCTGTGCCAGCTGGGACCCAGCAGGCTGAGGGACACAGCTGTGACCCCCAGGCCTACAAAGTGCCTGAGCCAGCAGCAGGGAGGTGTAACGGCGGGACAAGAACTCGCTGGAGTGATGTTTTCCATGTCGCTATCCAATTGCATGTCAACCCCGAGCTTTGTAAGGGCCTGTCTTGTTTGTGAGGGACCACCCTTCAGCAGATGAGCTCCTCTTCCTTGTTGTTGTCTAAAGCACTTCAACTGTTTCTCAGCATTTTCTGTGCGGGCTGTTCCACCACAAACACCACCACCAGCAGCAGCAATGTCTGAAAACCTCTTGGAAACTCCAGGACTGTGGCTCACTGTGGGTGTCAGCCCAGTGAGTTAAACGGGGAGGTTTGGGGCAGGGAGAGGATGCCTGGTCAGCTCAAAACCCCATGAAGATGGAGGCCACGAAGATTAGATGTGAATTCCAGACACAGTGGCTTGTCAAGCAGCATCCCCAGCAAGCATGGGTCTTAAATAATCTGAAATGTAAGCAGAGACAATAGAAAAATGCTCCAACAGCCACCTGTATGTGTGTTAGAAAATATGTGTGCTAGGAAATAAACCCCAGGCTGCTTAGGGAGGAGGCCACGAGCCGTTCTGCTGGTGGAGATGTTAGCGTGGTCTCAGGAAGGGCTCGACAGAGCTGCCGAGACACGCCAGGTTATGCATTCCTTACGGAGCACCAGAGGAAAGTGTGATAGCTCCATTTGTTGAATGGAAGCAGGTAGAGATGGGGGACACTTGCTCTGTTCACACAAGGAGCTGGACACTCCCAGCAGAGGGGACAGCCCTGCCAAGAGGGCATCAGCACCATCACACAGCAGACAAGCAAAGACCCCCTTCCAGTTCAGCACTAACTCTTCCAAACACTACTTCGAGATCGCAGTGCTGGACACCTTCACCCTGTGGGAAGAGCTGTAGGTACCAGCCCATGCAGAGCAGGCTGCAGATGTCAGTCTCCACAGACAAAAGCATCAGGACATGTTCTGATCTGAACCAAAATTCTCTGAATTGCTGACTTTATTCACAGGTTAAATTGTCTTCATTCTTCATTTGTACTTTATTTCGGTGGGTTTACTGTCATTGGCTGAGAGCTATGCGAATATGCTGACAAATATAGACTTTACATTAAAATTGGCACTCTTTTTAACCTGGTAGATATGTTAATCTATTCACATTTGTACAAGCACCGCACAGTTATAACGTGCATTAATTCAAATACTTAATTTACATTTTATTTTGTTAGGAAATAGTGAATGAAGCATTTTTACTTGACATTTAGAAAATGGAGTATTTAATTGATTGCAAAAACAGCATTTAAAAATGGTTTCTTGAATTATTAATACAACCTAAGATGGAGTGGATACATAAAAGCCTGCTTGAACAAACTGCTGTAGTCTTTTTAAGCAGGTTTGTTTCACGCAAGAACAACCCGATCCAACCACAATTTTATCCCTACTGTGAGCAGGGGCTTGGGCTACAAAGCTCCAGAGAGGCTTCTTCCCACCTCAATCTTTCTGTGGTGAGTAAATGGGTTCTTCCAATGACTGCATCGTTCAGGCTGTCGGAACGAGGAAATCTCAAGGTCTCGCACTTCTTTTTCTTGCTTGTTGTCAGTGTGTGAAAAATAATTCCTTTCCTACTCCCAGATGGGGTTTCAGGTTTGAATGAATTGTTTCTTCAATGGCAGCAACACAGCCCACTGAAATTAAATTGCACACCCACAAAAACAGATCGAAGTGGACACCTTGCTGAGCAGTTCTTTCACACCAAGATGTAGGAGCTTAGTGTCTGTCACAGCTTTGCCTGTCCTTAAGCCTTGGGCACCAACGTGGTTTTTTGAAAACTAACACTCTTAGTTTCTTTTATGTATTCAGAAAAATAAACATAAATTAGCATAAATTAATCAAGATGTTTGACTATTTTTATAAATGAAATTCATTATTATTGGATAAAAACATCTTTATTTCTTCTGATACTGTAACTACTAGGAAGCAAAGTTGGATAAACTTTCTTCAGTTGTCTTTGGGAAGAAAGGTAGGACATTTCATATCCTTCTATTAATCTTTAACTCTTTCAGTGCTGCAGTCTCCTGTGCCTACTGCCAGATCTTTAGAGCAGATATTGCCACTCAGGCTGTCAATGTCTTCACAAATTTGTCCTCCTGGTTCACGTGGCAGGCAGAAAGTAGAGCTGTGGTTGATTATAAAAAGCAGAACGGCTCAGAAATTTTCAAACCAGCCAGGTCTGGGAGGAGATGGGCTTGTTTTCAGTCCATATGAGCAAGCTGTCTCTTGGGAATGTCTTCCACTGCCAACTTGAGACTTCCGGACCGATTTGGCCAACATTAGAATTGAAGATACATGATGGTGAGTGTCCGCCACATGGCTCTGAGTGGTGGTTAGGTAAGTATTGCCTTAAGAGTGCTTAAAGAAAGGCTGGGTGATGCTGAGCTGTAGGGTGAGTTTATTCAAAAGCAGGAGAGGAAGGTGACAGCCGTGGCTGGGATGGTTTCCATGCACATCATTCAATGGACATGGTGGTGGCAGAGCCTGAGGGATGGGAGCCTGGTGAGCACGTCTGCTTGCTGGAAAGGGGAACACTCTGTGAACATCCTCATCAGCATTTGCCCAGCTATCCAGGAATGATGCCTGCAGATGGGGCAATCAAACTGGGCAAGATAAACTGGTCGTTTGTGTGCATGACCAATTATTATTAATAAATGGCTGAAAAATTCTCCCCTCCTGTCACGCTGTATGGCTCCAGCCTCCTGAAACTCAGACTTGACTTCACTCATCAACTAGGATATTTCCAATCACTCTAAAAGGGCAATTTCTCCAGCACCATTTTAGAAAGTGTTTATGTTGCACTGACAGCTGTTCCAGGAAATCTGCAAGCTAGCCAGTTCTGTAACGGAGTTCATGATTACTTTAACTGAGTGTATCCCTGCTTTAAGCACTTCAATTCTAGGAGAAGTAAACTCCTCAGATCCCATTACCACTACAGTGATCCAGGTAACTATTAACAAGGATCTTAAAAAAAAATTAAAGTAATTTTTGACGGACCTTTTTTTGCTATTTCCCATCGAACTGATTTTGTTGACCTATTCTGTTGACCTGGATTTCTTGCTTGTTTTAGAGAGAAGCAATTTGCTTCCCCGCTGTTCCAGTATTTCACATCTGGACTGTTGTGGCAGCCTTCTTGACACCATTAAGGCCCAGAACAGAGCTGTTTTTTTCCCAGCCTTGTAGGTTTTCCCAAGCAGCCCAGAGTCTGACAGAGATCAGCCCACAGATGCCTCCGGGTGGCTTTCACAGGACGACAAGCACCATTTATTGAGGACTGATGATCAAAAAAGTCTTTGCCCCAAGAGGTGCTATTTAAAACCCTTCTTTACTGTTTGCCCAGGAAGCACACCATCCCCATATGACACCAGCACCAACACAGAATAAATATTTACAGAACACTTCCCCTCCTCTCATTACAAACAATTCTGCTATCTGCAGTCAGTAATGGACAAGTGCCATGTTCAATTATATCAAAAACAAAAGGCATTCTAAAAAAAGCTGCTCATGTTTCCAGCCTTGTCACTTACAGGCTTTGTTCCCACTGGCTTCATTTTTATACTTTGTATTTTCTAGCTTCTACTGGTTCTTTTCCTCCTCTGGTGATTAAATATTGCACAGCCATTGCCCTTATTCCCTCTCTTCCAAGGTTAGCTTTTAATGTGCTTTCATTTGCATTTATACTTGCAGGCCATTTAAAAATGCCTAGGTTTTATCCAAATTTTGGCCTAAATTGTCTCATTGTGTAAGTCAGAGCATTCCCTCAGTGGCAGCAGAAGTCCCTGGAATGCACCTTGCTGCTGGCTAGTGCTTCAAACACCTCTCTAGCCCACAGTTCCTAGAGAGCTTGCAGCCAATACTGGCCATTACAATCCCGTGTCCTGTCCCAACAAAACCACGCTGCTTGGAGCAGTGTTCACATCCTCCATCACCCTTGCACTCTGCCCAAAGCCCGTTTTCGAGTTCAGGCCACATCCCCCACTTCTTCTGTCAGATGAGTGCCAGCTGATGCCTGAGTAACCCCCAGCTGAAGAGATCAGTTCTCTTGCCACAGCCTGCTCACCCACTGGATCGTGGCAGTGTCTCCTTGTTATTAAAACCAAAGACACAGCCAACATCTTCCAGAATTTACCTCACCTTTGTTTAAGAAGGGAAGCCCCAGGAAGTGGTGTAATACAGTCTGGGGATAGATACAGACTGTGGCAGCGGTACCACAAATCATATGAGCCACAGCCTGGGGAGGAACTCATCCTTTTTTCTGTGCAGAATGAACAGAAAAACAGAATTAACACCCCTTCTTGAGGCAAAAGCAAAGACTGCCTGAGTGCCAACTCACTTGAAAACAATGCCAGCTTCTGAGCTGATGGCTGCCAGGGCCCCCATGCAACGACAAGGCAAGAGTAGCACTGATCTTCACCCACACTGTCCTCTGAACCCAAGCAGAGCTTTGGCTCCATGACTAAACAAGCAGAATCCTCCATGGATCCTCATACAAGTTATCTGTGTGAGGAAAACGTTCCACGTTTCAGGTGAAAAGCCTAAACCCTCCCGATGAGCAGACCACAAGCAGGAAGAAGACCTGGTTTGTCAGTCTCCAGGCTGTGCCAGTGGAATTGATAAAGGGGAGCTTCAGCACGGGCCATCTCCTCACAGCTACCTACAGACACTACAGACCTTCAAACTGCAGATCTTCAGAAATTTTTTCGGGGCCTAACGTTATGTTAGTAACAGCAGCCGGAGTTTCTGGCAGCAAGGCGATTGTGACCTGCTGGGAAGCAAGCTATCAGGGTGTCTGGGAAACCCATCCACCTTCCTGGGGACACATGGTTTGTCCTGGTGGCGTATTTTCTCAGCTGTGCTGCCCAACAGACAGCGAGGGTTGGCCTTTGCAATCCTCACCCCTCCTCATTAAAGAGAAGGCAACTGATGAAGGAGATGATCAAACAATAATGTGAATAAATGCTCACCTTCTTGTGAGGGCACGACTGAAGGGGCAGGTATTTTTCACAGCCACCAGAAAGCTCAGTGGCTTTTTGCAAGTACATTAGGTACATTTTCGAGCCTGACTTATGCAGAATGTCACTTACTAGTGCTGTTCAGGATTGCTACATGAAAAAGCTGTACCACATTCACCATTTACAATAAAAGCAGAGCTGAGAGAGAAAGAAAAACCAGAGAGACCAATTGCCGCAGTTTATTCTGGAGGTGACACCAAGGCAAAGAGAGTATTTGTTTCAATGAATTTTATTTAATTCTGTATTATACAAGTGGGATCTGAATCCTCAAACTTCCCACCATCAACATAACGGAGAAGCACCACTACACAAGAGGAAGGCAGAATTCTGAAGCCGGAAGACAGACTGGACCGAGCCGTTTCTCCCCACGTGGTCAGAAATTCTTCCTCCTTCACACAGTGTGCTTCCCAGACCAGCAGGTTTACCCCAGGAATAAGACAAAGCTAGCTCTAAACACTCCCTCTGCCTCCTCCTCTCCCCAACAAAAGAGGCTGCTCAATGCCAGCAGTGGAATGGTTAAAGACAGGGAGCACATCAGGTTTTCAGTCTCTCAACCAGCCCACTAGATTAAGAAGCAGCCTGGTTACTCCCTCTCTCCTGAAAAAGATCCAGGAAAATGAATGACCTAAAATGCTGAAGACTTACCTCCTTTCCTTCCCCCATCCCATAGCCTTGTTCTCTAAGCAGAGAGTAGGCAATGAACTCTGAGGAGGCTGAAGGAAAGCCAAGGAAAATCAGGGGCTACCTGAATCCCTGGGAATCTGGTGGCTACCCTGGTGCCCTCATTCATTCCCTTTGAGGTTCAGAGACCTGTTTGGAATAGTACACAGAGAGGGCCTCCCTTAAGGACTCAGAAGCAACCAGGGATACAGAACACACAGGAACCACCGTGAGGGTACACACCATTCCAGGGATGGCCCAAACCACAAACAGGGCAAGACTTCCCCTCAGCCAAGGCCCCAAGGGCTGGGGGAACTGGGACGAGGCCCTGGCAGGGGGAAGAGAGCTCCTGCAGCAGTACTGAGGTCTCATGTGAATTTACTTCTTCTTCCTCTCCTGGGAACAGCGAGGGCAGAACCTGTTAGAAAGGGAAGTACAAAGCCAACACTGACGACATGACATGAGCCTCAAGGACATGGTCCCAAAAGACCTTTTCCAAAGTCCCTGACAAAGCCTTAACTCAAATTTTAATGATATTTTCTAAGTGTGTGTATACAGTACTTTTCCTCCTGACACCTAGGACCTCCCCTTTCCAAAGGCCAACGGGCCCCCCCGGCTGCTTCACTCACCATTTTCCTCTTGGTTTTGTTGTCAGACCCACACAGGCAAAATGAAACCATTCAATGGAACACTGTTGGGATGAAGAGCAGCCAGTTAAAGAGCAGTTTTCTCTTGAAATCGTTGCTTTTGGGCTACCAGAGTTTCCCAGCATTGGATCACAAACTCCTAAAACCCTAGCAGTGATCAAGGATGGAATACTCACACCCACCCTACACACTGTTAGCAAGGAGAGAACTCCCCTTCTCCCTTGCTCGGTTTAGGGACAAGAAAACATTTTAAGGAAAACCCTGAAGAAAGAGGCACTTCAGAGGTCATGGCCAGCCACACCTCTGCCCTTCCCAACTACCTGAGGTAAGCCCTCTCCTTATCACTGCTTGCTGTATCAGGCCCCACCCAAGCAGGACAAGATTTTCCATGCAAGACTTATCTCCACTCCATTCCCTTCCCTTTCCAGCAAGTGCAGGCTCTTACATCTGGGTTGTCACAGCCAATCATCTCCCCATAGGAGACCTGGTGGCAGAGGCAGTAAGTGGGCTCATTGGGATCCACGGGCATATCCAGTACATCCGAGGGGTGCACATTTCCAAAGGTGACTGAAGGCATCCCATACTCTGTGCTACTGCAGGACAGGAATAAAGTAGGTCAGCAAAGTAACTGGCTTCGAGTCCCTTCATGTGTCCCCAGAAAATGCCCTTGTCTGCTAGAGACAGGTACTTCTCTTATTTAAGTACATACACCCAACTCCAATGGAGTGACCTGCTCTCCACTTCAACCCACACTCCTCTGAAAGAATAAAAGTTTCCTCCTTCCTGCTTCCCAAGAAGGGACAGGGGAGACACTGTTCCAGTCTGGGGATCAGCTATCCTTCTCAGGGAAGCCTGGCTAGGCCTGCCTTGGTCTGATTTCTAGTGCTGCTTCTCATCTCCCAAGTCCCTACAACACTTACGTGCGGACGAGCTTCAATTTCTTTTGGGCAGTTTTTGGTGCTTCCTCATCAGAGTTCTTCCCTTTAGAGCGAGCACGGGCAGCTTTTTTCTCTTTCTGGGCTCGGCCCTCTGGTAAGAAGAGAAAGAGGTGTTGCATCTGTCACCCCACCAAAACAGACACCCGACAGTGACAACCTCTCCAGCACTAAAATACACTCCTACTTTGGAATGTAAATTGGCTTTAGGCCATGCACCCCATCTTAATTTATCTATCAGCCTTGAATATGCTCACACAAGAAGAGCCCAGGTCACCATCTTTTTACCTGTCCTTCAGATTCCAGCGCAACAGTCTTTGATCTGCACCACTCCAGTGCCTGCCTTCATCCCCACCACTTCCATAGTCACTTGGCTGCCTCCTCAATCAATCTGCAGCCCAGTGGTGGTACTCACTCTTCTTGCCCTTGCTGGAAGAACTGTCATAGTCACTCGACTCTATCTGCTTCTCCTTCAGGTCTGCTTCAAAGCGAGCGAGGTCTGTGTCCAGCCGCCGGATGTGCTTATCGACCTGCAAAGACAGCAGTGACCAGGAGTTACCACAGGACAGGGCCCAGGAGGGAAAAGGGAGGACAAAGAGGGGACAAAGGGGCAGGGGGCTTGCACTAAAGAGACAAGGAGCAAGGGTGGGCACGGCCTAAAAATGAGAGCTTGGGGCCTTCTGAGACGGGCGGCTTTAGTTCGGGTGTTCACATGACAGCACGAGACACTTCCCTTCATACCATCTCGTAGGTCTGCATAGCCAGCTGAACCTTGTCGTCCCCAAATTCCTTGCACTTTCCATAGGCCTCCTGGATTTGCTTGAGAAGCCCCAGTTTTTCCTCTGAAGACAAAGTCCGTGCATTGCTGATATACTCCGTGGCCAACTTATCGATCTCTGACTTGAGGTCTGAAACAAGTGTACCATTAAATACACAAATACCACACACACTGCTGGAGTGCCCTCCACGAGGAGAGACTGAGTGACTGGAGAAGCTCCAGGCCTCCTCCCCTGCCTGGAGATCCCCATGATAAAGGCAAAGCACAGAAAACCTGGTCAAGCTACATGCTCCCTGTCTTGGTGGAAAAACCATCTCTAATCCTCACCTTCTGTCCTCTGATCCAGATCTCGCATGAGCTGGAAGTTTCTCTGTAATTCAAATGGCAGGTTCTCAATACCTGCAGAGAAAGGAGAATGCATGGAGAAATCAGGTTCTTGTCCATGATGCCAGGGCAGGAACAAAACTAACCAATAACAACAACATCCCCCGGAGCACATTTGCCTGCTTCCGTTTGTTGCCAGTCCCAACGGAGACAGGCTATAAAGATGTGATATTTTTAATGCAGAAGCATAGTTCTAGAATACATATTAGTAAGAAGAAAACTGCTGCCATGCAGAAAGGTCCCCACTAAGAAAGCAGAAACCCAAAATCTGTAATGAGTGTCAGTCATTATAATACAATGTCTCCATCCAAAAACTCCACTCAGTAATGAAAAAAACCAGCACAACAGCTGGTAAACAAAGCCATTTAGTTATTTCCACACAAGGATGTAAAAATTAAAGCTGATCAAATGCTAATTCACTGAAAAGTGAGTCTGTTTAATGCATCCATTTAACATAGAGGGGACAGTAGACACTTCGGGCAGAGCAAAGATCAAGTCTGAGATGGGATGGGAAACAGAGAGCAGTCTTAACCCCCTGTGACTTGTAACTTGTTGTGCCTTCTGCACTGTCATCTCAGTGTGGTCTGCCCAACACCTGGAAGGACGCCACACATCGTGAATAATAAACGTTTGCAGGGCTCTAAATGAGCAACGCGAAGTTGATAGTCAATTAATTTTCAATGCACGATGCTACTCACCCCCTAGGCATCACCAGATGCTCAACTGGCAAAGCTGATAAAAACAATTCAAATTTTTCCATGCCTGTCTAATCAAAATAAGATCTAGTGTCACTGCATTAACCTGAAGTCTAAGCTTGATTACTGTCACCTTTACAGCTAATAAAAAAAAAAAATCCCTCTTGCAGGTTTAAAAAAAAAAAGGTGGTGGGAAAAGCTCTTCACAAACACAACATAAGCATGTCTGAGCTTCCTGAACTTGCTCTCCAGCTCACAGGGAGCGCAACTGAAGGTGTGTGTGGCCATCACCAAAGCTGTCCAACGTATCAATCCGGCCAGCAGTCTCTATTTTCACTGCACGTGTTTCTACAGCAGTGAATGCTTTTCCACTTCCCTGAGGAGCAGCCAGTTGACAGGGAACGTTCTGTATGCAAGAGGAAGGTTTTAACAAGTTTTAACAAGTACTACATAACAGAACGTGAAATTAATTCTTATAAGAGGTAAAACCAACTGTGGGCCTTGCTGAGCACAGAAGTTGTTCCTTTTACTTAGTTTTTTGCCCAAACAGTATAATAGTAAGTTACATACAGAATCCTTAGGAACAATCAAGCTGCTGCTTCAACAGATTTCTGATGCCATTTCTGATTTAGTTACCTGAGAAATGCTCAGCTAGTAGGTGTCCTTAAGTACCCAGATACACAGTCCACAGCACATACACATCACCCCTCTGCATTCAAGGACAGTTAACAGTGCAAATTCAAATTCTGAAAAATTGCTGAGTGGCAAAATTAAGTCTGTCGGCACATCCTGAATTTGATACTTCCATGTTTGTTCAGCATGACAGACTTCACACAAGGTTTAAGCAGCTGACTACCGGATTACATCCCTACGGTTCGAAAAAGCATCTCAGAACACGACGGGGACACAATGCTGAAAATTATTATTGCTTATAGAGGGAGCTTATGGCAGGGATGAAAGCCAGCTTGGGAATCTAGAGACCGTGCCTTTTTCCTTCCTGCAATCCCCAGCCTCATCAACTCTAAACCTTTCAATTTATACAGCAAATGAAACATGGGTCATACTGCAGCATGCTGCTTTTCATTCCTCTCCAAAGCATCCGCTGCAGAAGACAAGACAGGTATCCTCTAGAGGAAAACAGAAGCTGTTCCTGCACTGCACACAATATGTCAAATTTATATTGAGTTTATTAATCCTGGAAGATCACAGCTTCTAAATTCTGGACTTTGTGGTTTTTAGAAAAGATTAATGTAATTTCTTTTTCTCTTCTGAAAAGGACAGATGGTGAAAGCACAAATTCCACCAGGTACTGTCAGTTTTCCCTCAGCAGGGCTAGAAACCTTTAGATAAAGCAAGCACCTGAGCCAGCACAAAAACCAGTAGGATGCTACTCTGCGGGCAGAACAACCCCACATGAGGTTATGGTCACATTTCACAGCCGTGTTCTTGCACCAGGAGAAACTCAAGCAGGAGTTTGATTCTGCTACAGAACCTGAAAGGAAATGTGCTCTAGTTTTTACAGCTGTCACTGTAAAAATCTGCCACCATCACGAATGCCAGCAAATGCCCTCATCTGGACAGCATCTGTCTGTCTTTCTTTTGCCTCTATGTGCCCGGCTTTGTCTGTTCAGCCCCCCACCCCTGAGGGCCCCTCCCTCCCCAGTGCCTGCTCCGCTCAGTGCCGGCCCCTCGGCCGGGCCAGTGGCTCCCCTGGCTCGTCTCCAGGTGTGCAGAGCCCTCTGCTCTCAGCGGCTCTCGCAGTGTGGGGAGAGCTATCACCTGGCTCTGGCTCTGGATGAGCAAACGCTCAGCACAGGCACCATGGGCAGATCATTTAAGCATGCCCGAGCCACAATCTGGGGCTGACAGATCTGAGACAAACCCCTGTCAGTTGAATTCCTTCCCTGCTAAAACCAGCAAAACGACTTCCTAAAACCACAGCAAAATATTTCACTCTGCAAATCTGTGACAGGATAAATGTTCTGCTTTGTCAATAAACTGGGAGAAAATGAAACAAGTGACAGTACAGTGACTTTATAATCAGAACTGCTACAAAGATACTTTATCTGTTCAACTGAAAGTGGAAGGAAGCTGAGCACATCACTGCAAATTATGATCCAGAGAGAGTCTGGCAGTAACAAAAAGCATAACAAGATAAAGCTGCAGCTAAGCAAGTTATAACTGAGCAACAAACTATTTGTATGATACATAACTTAATCTAGCTATGGGGATGTTTTCTACTATCTGCAGCTTAACTCCAAAGCTCTTGCATAGCCTTAAACAGAAGTGATTCTCTGCATCACAGAATTTATCACAGGGGCCAGAACGCCTGCTGAAATTGCTTGACCTGTGCTGTGCTGGCTATCAGACATCACCACACAGTAAGTCTCATTAAAAAAAAAATCTAGATTTGAGTCTCCATTTCCTCATTCCTGCCACTACACTTTTCCTCACTATTTCTAAAAACATTCCTGTTATTTATGTAATTTCATTTCCTCCTGCTTTTCTCCTTTTTTTCCTCTACAATTAATTTTGCTCATTCACTTTAGTAAGATTCACCTAAAATTATCATGACTAAATACTATCTATCATAAAATGCCCACGTTATTCTCAGATTACAAAACTGAAAACTGTAAAGAAAAAACACCCTAGAGACATCTTTGATCACTAGAGAAGAGCAATGATATGCAACAATGGACAGAAAAATAAAGAAAAGCAAGGGCCTCTTTCCACACAAACAGCACAGGAGCAAGAGAGGAAGAGGAGGATGGTGAAAATGTATAGGAAAGAAAGTGCTAGCAAGGCCAGCAGCTTGACCCAAAGCATGGGCTGGCATTAATGCAGCTATGTCACAGAATCCCAGAATGGGTAAGGTTGGAAGGGACCACAGTGGGTCATCTAGTCCAACCTCCCTGCTCAAGCAGGGTCATCCCACAGCACATGGCACAGGATTGCCTCCAGGCAGTTCTGGAATATCTCCAGTGAGGGAGACACCACCACCTCTGTGGGGAATCTCTTCTAGTGCTTGGTCACCCACAGGAACGTTCTTCCTCATGTGCAGGTGGAACTTCCTGTGCATCAGTTTGTGCCCATTGCCTCTTGTGCTGCTGCTGGGCACCACTGAGAAGAGTCTGGCTCCACCCTCGACACCCTCCCTGCAGATACTTACAGATATGGTTATAGACATGGATGAGCCCCCTCTCAGACATCTCTTCTCAAGGCTGAACAGGCCCAGCTCCCTCAGCCTTTCCTCACAAGAGAGATGCTCCAGTCTCCAAAGCATCCTCATGCCCCTCTGCTGGACATGCTCCAGGAGCTCCATGTCTCTCTTTAACGAGGAGCTCAGAACTGGGCTCCCAGATGCACCTCACCAGAGCTGAGTAGATGGGCAGGATCACCTGCCTTGACCTGCTGGCAATGTATTTCCTAGTGGACTCATGGCACAGATCCACACAGAAGCCTTGTGCAGCCCTACTGATTCCTCTCATGGTACAATTATCCTGAAAATCACTGGTGGAGGTCTCTCAGCGAGTTTTTCTCACTCCTTCCTTTTCTTACCTTGTTTTCATTTCTGATCACAAGCTCTACCTACCTTCATCTTTCCTTTCCTCATGTTATTCCTTTACTATCCCCATTCTTCTTTTGTCTCTCTTACTCTCCTCTTTCCTTGTCATTCTTTCTCCCCATTCATTCTTCCAAAGGCATCCATAACCATGCTGTCTTCTCCCTTAAGAACCACGCACTCTCTCTCCGAAAGTCAGAATCCAACACCACTTTTTTTCCTCTCCAATTATTTTATTTACTTCTTTTTAGAAACACACGTGGGATGTCAGGTGCAGGCAACTGATATTTAATCTTCAGCTACTTAACTCAGATGTTAACTGTGACACACAAACGCAGAGAGCAAGCCTACACAGCCTGAGAACTTCAATTGTGCTTCAGTCCTCTGCAGCACGTCTGTACGGTGCCAAACGATGTGTACTGTCCAAAGTCCTAAAAACAGATCAACAGCACCAAGGACCATCCAAACACACAGTGCCTTTCCCAAGACATCTGTACACCCACCATGTTTAGACACATGTTTAAATTTTATTAAAAAATGGGAAAATACATTTTAAAACATAGCCATGGTTGCTTTATTGAACAGCTTAGGTTTCAGCAAACACTTCAGACACCACATTGCTGAAGGCAATTTTAAAAATCCCTGCTTGTGCCACGACTGCCACAATGAGAAGGTAAGTTCTTTGCCCCCAAGACAGCAAACTGGCTGGGATCTTGTTGGGGAAGCACATCGGACTTTTCAGTACTCCGCGATTCTCATAATTTTGTAGAACTTGAAGCACACTGCAGGACAACTGGCATGCAGCAATCTTCAGGAGCTTCCCTGCTCCCTCATTAGGGGGCAGGGTGTTTTTTATATCTCTCCTATCAGAGTGTATCACCCTTTCAAACTGCTGCTTCTACTCGAGTCCTGTGTTCTTAAGCAATCAATTGCCTTCCTACGCAGTTTATTGAAATTGGTGCTTGAGCACAATAAATCCCTTTCCCTCTATTCAGAGATGGCTCAGCCCAGCTGCAATAAAAAATCCTAACCTGTACCATTATCCTCACAACACCTTGGTAAGGGACAATCCTACCCACAGTTTTACAGAGAGGGTACTCAGGTGCATGGCAGAGTGATTCAGCCACAGCCACCCAGGAATTCTGTGGCCATATCATATATCCCAAGATTTGAGCCAATGCACTGCACACCAGTCCACCCAAGCACATCTCCTTCAAGCATTGTCCAAAGAAATGGGCATCAGTCAGCAGTGACAGTCAATGTCAGTGACAGCCAGCCATGGAAACCCAACACTCCCTGCAAAGTGTGGGCCCTTTTCTCAACGAGGGAGGGCTCTTTTTGTAGTTTTCTTATTACAGTAGCTCAATGCTACAGCATCCACAGCCAAGACAGCAGGCAATGTTGTTAAGTCTCAGCAAAAGGATCTTCATTGTTAAATATCAACTTTGATTTCAGAAGCTTGGAGGACTTGGAAGACTGACACAACAGAAGAGACACTCCTGGCATTTCCAGCCTGCCACAGACTTCCAAAGGCAGGGACAACCACCAAAGAGATCACAGGGCGGTTTGCCAAAACAACGACATCAGATTTGCAGCTGGGTAAGTGAAAAAATACAGAGAAAACAGGGCATACTTTGCCATGTAAAGGTATCTTGTATCATCTCCAATAAAAATATCAGCCAACAACAAACTCAATTCTAAATGAATTGGTCATTAAATGTATCAGCTCAGTGTGGGCTGTGCCAGTAGCTTTCACACAGAAACAAATGATGCCTATGAATCACCAAATTCTCCCGCACGAAATCTTCTGTAATTTTCCATAGATCATGTGTGTTGCATCACAGGTGTGTAACTAATCCAGAGTCTCAGTAAGGTGAAAGGCATCTTTCACTACACTAAAACAGTGACAAGGATAGAAATGATTTATTGAGAGACTTGCATTTCTGAAGAATGATGTGAGAAACCAGAGAAGCAGGGACAGGGGGAATGGCTGCATGCTACACTGGGGAGGGGATAAGAATAATGAAGGTAGGGAAAGTGAGAGATAAAAGAACTGCTGGGGAATTTGGAACACAGCCAAGTCTGGGATGGAATCAAGGGCTTGCCTACAGCAATTTCCAACATCACACCCATGTCCTCTAAGAGCATTAACATGACGATACCCATCGCACCCTCATTTGATGAAGCCATACAGAGGAAAATCCAGGCAGATGCCGCTATCCCAAAAGAATAATCCTACTTTACTAGGCTAGCTAATGTTATCAAGGAATGAAAGGACATTCCCATGTTGGCTGTAGGAGAAAGAGGAGGGCATGTGCTGCTTCTGTTGCTCTGTGCTTATGCTGGCTTAAGTCTTGTTGCAGTGACAAGCCCTGAACTGGTGCATCTCTATGTGCCTACTGACAAATGCAAACATAAGGAGCAAAGGAAATTTGATGCCTCCCTAACCAGTGTAAAAAGGGGGAAAAACCCAAGGTACTTCGGCCACATAGTACCATGTTAACTTACCAGCTGAGGTCTCCTCATCTAAGCCTGTTGTCTCCATCACCCTCTGCACTGAGGCAGGTATGTCCTAGTGCCCGCTCCTGGAGCAGGTCCTGACTGGTGGCCTCCAAGGCAACAGGGTTAACATAATGTAGCCACCTGAGCAGCCAGGCCTGTGACATCCTTCTGCCTCTCGAGCTCACCAAGGTCACCTGCTACTCCTGCTACTCGTGACTCTCCCAAGCGTTTTGGCCTAATTTAGGTGAAATGCTGGCTTTGGCTCCTCAGGGATTTGAGCTGAGGGAAGATGGAAACAGTTCTTGCTGTTGAGGAGAGACACATGCCTTGGTATGTTGCCATAAAAGATTATTCATGTGTTGTCACTAAGTACACTTAGTTCATTCTGGCACCCATGAGGTGGGTAAACAGGGATGCACTGATGGTAGAAAACACAGGCGGTTGCACAGCAGTTCCCTCTACCATAAAGACAATCCCTACACTTGTGGCACGTTCACATATAGACAGAGACTTGATTTGGGACCGTTTTCTGAGTATGTGTGCTTCAACAATGTCTTTCACAAAGGAGCTCTACAATCCTCTTGAAACTTCCAGACACAAAGAAAACAACGCAGGGTTTGCATCTCACCTTCTGGAAAACCTGTATGAACCACATTATCCCTTTCTCCCCCTCAAAGCCTCCACAACAATATTTCTAACCCCATACGAGAGCCAACACTGAGCCAAGCACAGTAACTCAAGTTCAAACAAATGCAAGCTCTTCTCATGAGTCTTTATGTCTTTATGCACATTCCATCTTTTAATCCTAAAACACTGTTTTCTTCCTTCTTCTTCTGCCTCCATTCCTTTCTACATCTCTGACTCCTTTCCACTCATAGGTTTTCCCTTACTAGAGCTGCACTGCGTAACTGCTTGAGGGAAAGCACTTTTTAACCTTGCCTTCTCCCCTCAAAACCAGGCATAAAATGGTTTAGAAACTAGGAGGACAGTATTTGAAGAGATGGAAATCTTTTTATGCTTAAATTTGGCCACTGGAGAAAAAACACTCAGGGAGAAGTGGAACAAGACACATTCCTCTTCTCTCATTCCCTGAATCCTTTGGCTCAGTATAGTCATTGAAGGGACATCTTCAGTAAGTAGGATGAAGGAATGAAGGCGATCATAGTACACAAGAGATGGAGTTTCTCTGTCAGGATGCTCAGCACAGAAGGAATGTGCATATTTTTCTGCTGCAAAAACATCTGCCAAGAGTATGACACATTTCAGACAGATCTGCTTTGTAATTAACAGCTTGAAGCCACTGAAAGGGCATGCCTAATCCTAGGTCTAAACCCAGTTTCAAATTACAGCAAGGTCTTGAAAGCTGCTGAAATGCCTGACCTAAGAAGCTTCCAGACACCTTTTACTAAGCAAACTGTTCTCAACTTCACTATTCCACAAAAAAATAGTGGAAAAGAACTTTACATGTCTAAAGCAGAGGACTCAAAATATATGAAGCAACTGGGGCTATATGCCTAGCTTTGTCAGACTGCTCATGCATTTTAACGTATAGTTTTTAATTACCTAATCACATGATGTTTCATCCAAGGTGTTTCTCATTCAGTCTCATTCAGTGACTGAACACTGATTCAAAATTTTATTTTATTCTCATTGCTCAATACAGAGTCACATGCTCAGACCCAGAGCTCAGTCTGAAAACTGACTTTGTAGTCAGTTTTCCAAGGTGTTCACTATTTTGACACTAAAATGTTTTCACAATGCTGCAGTGGAGTGGCCCATTTCCCTCACCAACAGAATGAAGGCCAAGAGATTTACTGAGGCCAAGAGATTAAAGCCAAGAAGACCAGCTAATTACAAACTCTCCTCTTGAAATGTGCAAAAACACTTCATAGTCTGACTTTTCAGGATTATCTGTTCGAGGCAGACTTCAGCTGCAGCTGTGAGCATTCTGCACATCTGCTCCTCTTGACTAAAAATTTCCACTCATAATCTGAGGGAAGCACAATCCAAGCAAGGAAAACCTGTATAAAGCGGGACTCACAACATAAATAAAAACATCAAACTCACTTTGTCAGAGTGGTATTCAACTGCCTCAAACAAGAGGCCACCCTTTTTCTTCCTACAATCTTCACTTAATTCCTTATACACCTTCCTTTAGTCAAAGATACGAAGAGGTCCTACAAAGAACTGCCCTCTTTCATCACACATTCCTCATTCATTCCCTGAGCAGATCCAGACAGAAAACAGAATGAAAGAGAATCTCTGTGGGAGGAAAAAAGACACTCGATTGAAAACTGTGTCAGCAATAGCACTACACTGCTAAAAGAATTCGGTTCCAAGACACAGATGTAAATTAAGAATTAGACACTTTTTATAACAGATGACCAAAAGTTCTGGACTATTTATTTCTATCAAATTTCAGGAAGTTCCAGGACATTAGTGAACTACTTTAAAACAGAACTGAATGTTTTAAAAACACTGAAATAATGTGGGAAAAAAAGGGAAGTAGCAAGGAGGAAACTGAATGCTGTCGATCTGTTAGCATCAAGAAGACTTGTGTCTAAAATACTGTATGCATTTCCACAGAGTCAGGAGTTCAGGGAGAACTCCAGCAGAGGAGAGCAGGCTTAGAGAAGAACAATATGGGTAATTAGAAATATATGCCATTACCTATCAGCAGCCTAACTTACCAAAGACTGTGAGGGGTGCTCTTTGAGTTACTTTGCTCTTAAGTATCACAAGTCATATAAGCTTTTCTGAAAGAAATCTAGAATAAGCACAGCAAGTGTCTTATGATTAGCTAATAACAGGAAGTAATATTGCACCAGACAGAAATGAAAAAGGCCTTAGAGATCTAAGAGTAAGCAAAAAAAGGCTAAACCATCACAGAGAAGAATGTTTTGTTCTTCCTAAAATCTTTGTAACCAGATACTTTCAAGGGCTTTTAGATGGTGCACATCACTTTCATTTTTTAAAAAAGTAAGATACCTCAACACTAACAGTGACTCCACCATATTAATATCCACCTTCAACGGGATGAGAATCTCTAAAACAATTGCAGGACCACAAATCTCAGCTGAGAGGGAAGAGTTTGTCATTTCCTCTGCATGCCTGTATTAGAGAGGAAGAGGAGTTCCCAAGGGGTTGGTTGATTCTGTGATGACATGATCCAGAAGTGTGTGACTTGGGCAGGAGCATTCTCCAGCCACCAACCTTCCCTTCTGTCCAACTGGGTACCTACAACACCTCTCCACCCTCAGTGCTGCATCCTGCTCACCTCTGCCTACCAACTGCAGATCCCAGTCTCTGCTCCTTTATAACTGCTCTGCAGCTCTTACCCAAAATACACCTCTGTCCTCCCAGAAGGAAAACCCTGCATCCTCCCTACGCACTTACTCCTTGTCCATCTGCTTCTTTCTCCTCTTTCCCAGCCCTTGGCCTCCCAACTGAGGTGCCCCAGTCAACTGCAGCCTTCTACAATGGAATGAGAACTGCACAAGAACATAAATCTTTGCTCCTTGCCAACAACCTGCCACCTCATCCAACTCCTCTTCCTGGCTTTTTAGGAAGCTCCCCTTCCTTGCAGCTCCTAGATCCTTGCCTGTTCAACTGCAGCTTCTTTTCAGGTTTCACTGAAATTTATTACGGTTCTTGAACATTCTTAGGGACATTTTCTTCCCTAATTTCCTAAAAGGAGCACTGAAGACACAAAGAATGAGACCCCCTGTGTCCATATCAACACCTTATCATTTCTGTGCTGGAAGAAACCCGGTGTAGCAAGATTTCTGAAGAGCCAAATCCATTTTTCCATGCATATGCAAACAGACAGTGAGAGATTTAAGTGGCTGGGTGCAGTGAAGCAGAAGACACATGACCAGAACTACCCAGCTTTAAACACACCACCCCATGAACATGTCACTAGTGCCAACACCAGACCAGCAGCAAAACGTGAGAACGGCATTACCCAAAGAACAGGCTATTCAATCTTAACTCATTAGCCCATTGAGAAACAACTCCTCTGATGGATCTGCTTGACTGCTTCAAGAACACGTGGGTAAAACATGCACTGAAAGTCTCATCCCCAAAGGGCAGAGTTTGACAAAGTTTTAAGCACCTTAGGGCAGGATGGTAAAATAGGAGGTAGCATAGGAGGGCTCCGATAACGTTAACAACTCCATTAGCATTTACAGAGCTCCTCTTCGGCCAGAAAAACAGGGCTGCATTTGTAAATCGACAGCGTAGAAATCTACCATAACTACCGCCCCACAGATTCAAAAGTTATCTCTGGCTCGATGTCTATCCGGGGAAATCCCTGTCAGCCAAGCTCCCTCTCCCGAGAGGCGGCTGGAGCAGCACCGGGCTCCTTTCTCCTGGGACAAACCAGTCGCGGGGTCGCGGTGTCAGGGCTCCCGCAGGAGCTGCAGCCGAGCCTTGCCCCACGGACGGGGCCTCTCCGCACGGCCCAGGGACCGGGCGCCCGACAGCCGGGCCGGGCTGCGCCCGAGGGGCTGGGAGAGCCCGCGGGCACCCTGGGCAGCGCTCGGCCCTCGCAGGGCCCCGCCCTTCGGCCCGTCCGTGCCCCCCCCGAGCCGGCTCAGCCGCGGCCTCGGCCCCGCCCCGGCGGCTCTTACTGTCCAGGTAGTGCTCCAGGTACATCCCCGCCGCCATCTTGGGCCCCACACACCGGCGCTTCCGGCGGGAAGCGACGCGCGCGCCCCCCGGAAGCGGCGCTGCCCGGCTGCGAAGCCGCTTCCGCTCGCCTGCCCGGGCACTTCCGCCCCGCTCCCGCCGCCATTTCGGGCTGTGCGGGGCTGCCGCGCGCCGTCCCCGCGGAGGGCAGCGACGGTGACCGGGGCACCGCGGCATCGCTCCTACGGGGAAAGGCTGAGGGAGCTGGGCCTGTTCAGCCTGAGAGGCTCAGACGACTGAGACGGGACCTCATCCATGTCTAGAAGTATCTGACGGGAAGAGGTCAGACAGACTCTCGGTGGTGCCAAGCACTAGGACAAGAGGCAGCGGACAGAAACTGATGCACAGGAAGTTCCACCTGGACATGAGGAAGAACTTCTTTACTCGCGGGGCGACTGAGCACTGGGACAGATTGCCCAGAGAGGTGGTGGAGTCTCTCTGGAGATATTCCAGAACCATCTGGAGGCAATCCTGTGCCATGTGCTGTGGGATGACCCTGCTTGAGCAGGGAGGTTGGAGCAGTGACCCTCTGTGGTCCTGTGGTCTGGGCGAGGAAGTGCTGTTGACTCGTTACTATGGTTTTCCATTCACTAATCCACCAGTGACGAGCAGCTGCTGCTGTGTCATAGGAGGAGACTGATGGTCTCGCTGCAACAAGACTGGTACAGCATAACACTTCTAATAGGCTAACAAAGCAAGGGAATGAAGTTAAACATGTGACTGTGCTCTTTTTTTCTTCATCATGCCTGACCACTTTCGTGACTATACACACCACGAGCCACTTGAAGGTTTACAGCCCCTCATGCTCTGAAGTTGAGGAGCCCTTCCCCAGCTGTCCTTTGCCACATGCACAGTGTGGTGTTGGGAAGTCACATGTGACTATAGAGGAACTGAGACAAAATTATCTTACTTCTTTTGATCCTTAAGTTCTAAGATACACAGGCATGTTTTTTCAAGAGGCCAGCATTCATTTAGCATCCTATACAGTTTAGGAAGCACTGGGTTTGCTAAATACTACATTTCACCCCCCTTTCTCCTGCCTACTCACCTACACAATTCTATGCCTGATGACAGCCATTGCTCAGGACTGAGTGCTCCCAGATTCTGGCCACAAGAACTGACTAGATTTCCTTTTCTCTCTTTCCTCCCAAAGATCTCCCAAGACACCATGCCTTTATTTATGTGGATATACTGGGATTAAGTCTTCCAGCAGCCCACACTGCAAGACTGAGGAGCTGTTATATAAAGGAATTGCAGCTGTTCGAACTATGAACTATCTTGCTGTTAAACTATTTGGTTAATTCAGAGATCCTCTATGTTCTGAAGATGGAGTTTTCCATTCCTCTTCCTACAGTCATTTAAGTTATTTATGACATATTTTTAATTATTCAAAACACATTTCTTCGTCTTTTCAGTTCCCATGTGGAGCAGCTGGCTTCAGTTAGCTGAACATTATTGTTAAGCCTCACTTTAAAGTACTTCAAAATTCTTGTATAAATTGCCTTACACTCTTAATTAAGGGGAAGGATGTGGCTGTTACATAAAAACAAAAAAAAAGAAATCTGCTCTCTATACCATGTCAGTCCTAAACCAGAATCTCCCAAACACATCCTGCTTGGGGCTACCAGGCTGAATAAAGCTGATGTTAAGAATTAGACATTCTTAGACATTTGGTTAAGAGACCACCTGGGAACCCCATCTTATCCTCCAAGCCAAGGCTAGGAGGATATCAGAATTCTAGACCACTGAAATGGAGAGACAAACTCCCTCTGGACTTCTTGCCACTGCAGATAAAAATGATAGGGCAAAGAAGAGACACTTGCCTAAAATCTAAATGGCAAATCTCAGTAAAGTGTACAATTGTGTCTTTAACTGCATGAACTGCCACTGTGAAGTTACAAAATAAAGGGGAGAGGCAGTTTTGTGTGCCTGTGTGGTCTCACAGCAGTAGAAACTCTTACCATTCCAGCAAAAACTAGTCCCTGAGCTCTGAGTCTAGGGAAGCTTGTTATTTTTGCTTTAAAAAGTCAAGAAAAAGGTTTGCATCGCCACCCACAGAGGAAGTGTCACCACAGTAGTTATTTGTTGAGAGGTGGAATATTTTTTAGAGTAAACACTTCTGCCAAGTTGAAGTCCGAGCATGGGCGCAGATGATGGTGCAGGAAGGTGCTTTCCCAGCTGAAATAAGCTCTAGAGACCCGTGACCATTTATGTCTAACCCTCACCCAGCCTCGCACGCTGATCCCTTGGCAAGGGCTGTAGTAACAAAACCACAAAGGCTAACCCCAGTGGTTATCACACTCCTCCCCCTCAGCCCAGTTTGCTACTACAGCTACATCTTGCAGTTAATCCTGTGGGTAGCTCCTGGTGTGAGAGGACCTGCGGGATGAGCGGTGCTGTCCAGGCCTACGCACCTCCCACAGGGAAGCTGCACGGCCTACGGAAGCAGTCTGCAGGAGTGGTTCTCAACCTTTATTGATCTACAGATGCCTGCGTGTTTTGCCTTGGGAATGTAAACATCTGTGTACCAAATTCAAGCCTCCAGCTTTTCAGTTACCTTATAGACTTCTTACATGTTGTCCAAGGATTGTGAGGTGAAGGCCAGTGCTTGAGAGGGATCCTCATGCAGAACCCAGCAGGAGACCTATAATTTCCAACTCTCTTTCAGTTACCTTTTTGCTGTTGAGGTACGTCCAGCTCTTCTCACTCTTTTAACATTCTCAGTTCAGAGGTCTCTGAACTTTGCATTTCCTGCCTTCAGGAAACATGAGGGGTACCCACACTTCATTCTCACAAACAGCAAACGATTGATCTGCAGCACTTGGCCCCAAAGGAGTTAATTAGCTTTACAAATGAAAGAGGATGCCAAAGGCCACAGATTATAGCTGTGTCCATGTTTCAAAAACATATCCTACTTCAGTAGCAAAACTAGGCGTAGACTCTAGTTCTTTGGTGTCACGATTTCTTTTCTTGCAGTTTTTTTCCATTCATTACACAGACACTACATGAAATCGAAATGTTTGTTGGACCAAGTTACTACATCTCTCTAGTACTTTGGTGTTCTACTATACAGAAACAAGAAACCATGCACACAAATTTAATCTGTTGTACCTGAAAGGACGATTGAACAGGTACCTATCTTGTAGTTAAGGAAGTGTACAGAGCAATTTCATTCTATGTTCTGAAACTGCACTAGTAAACTTGGGCAGCTTTCAGGTACATTACCTGCAAAATATTAGAAGAAAATCCTAAACATGATATATATCCTTTAGTTGATATAAAGATGATAAAATAATCAATAAAAATATAGAAGACAGACAGAATCTCATAATTATATTCTACATTAGGAAGAAAGTTGGATGATGTAGACACATCCATGAGGTAATGAAATATTACCTATTGCCAATGAGATTTAGGAAGATGTTTAGTTCTACCCATTAAATAAAACATCCTAGAAGTTGCATAGCTAGAAACTGACAATCAGTAATTTGAAAAGAATTATCTGGCAAGCAGATGGAAGCAATGGGCTTTCTTTTCCAAGGAACTTTGAAGTTTTGAATGCGTTCCAGAAGACCAGCAAATACTTTTACTTGAAAAGTATTTGCAAAGCAAGTGGGCTCATCCAGGTTGCTGTAAGGCAGTTAACCTAACATTGATGTGGCAAAATCACAGTGTCATTGAGAGGGGTTGCACTCAGCTGAGAAAAAAGAAACATATTGCTGTTTGTTTTAATTTAAAGAAAAAGACCTCATTAAAAGAACTAGATATCCTTGTATGGCAATAGAAGTTTGGTGGCTCAAGATAGCCATCTAGGCCTAATGTAGCCAAGACTTTAAGTGAACACTCCACAGCCTGGTCACTGAAAGGGAAAACAAAGGCAACAGATAAGAACTACAGGATGGAGCCAAGCCTTATTGTGAGACACCTAAACCAGCTCAATTTAATTTAGCTGTTTGGAAGGATGAATACAATGATTTGATCATGGTCTGTTATTCATTACATGAGAAGAAAGACTTCTTAGAGCAGAAGACTTTAATGTACTCAACAAAGGCACAACAAGACTCTATGGATTAAAATAAAAAAAGTAGTGATATAGAATGGCAGTTTCAATGGCAGTGATAACCAACAAAAAACTGTAATAAGGGACATGGTTGATTAACTGTAAGGCTTTAAATTATAAAAGTCTTAAATCTTTTTTGAAGACTTAACTGAATTATAGACCAGCAATACTATCATTAGTCATGGCTGAGATTCAGTTACTGTTTGTGGGTGACTTTTCTAAATGATTTCCAGCCTACATGATGTTGCCTTTTAAAGCAACGATAATTTGTAAAATCCAGCTAAGAACAGAAAATCAGCTTGGAAAAGGAGAAGAAGAAAAAGTGCTATTGCCTTTCAGCAAAGATATAAGATGCCACCTAATACAGAACTCCAGGGTCATTGTCAAGTCTTCTTGGGTACAGACGTATAGAAACGAATGGATTGGCATCACAATGAAAATGCAGGGTCAAAGAATTCATGGAGCTGAAGAAGAAGGACCATGGGATCTTGTTAAGAGAATATTCCACTCTTGTGAGTGGGAGGTAAAGAATTGAACCGTTGTTGGCTTGAGTGCACAAAGCTGCAGACTGCGGAACTTCAGGCTCCATCTAAAGAGGGAAGAATTTTACAAAAAGTTGTTACATTTTGTGTCTCGCAGGTAACTGCTGTACCCTTTAAACTACCTGGAGCATTTTGAATATGTTCAACAACCTTGGGAATCCAGAGAGGAAGACCTAATCCAAACTCAAATAAGTGACAAAGATAACAAGGGTAAGGTATCTTCAATTATTTCCACATCAGCAACAGGACTGGGTAAACAGAGAAATTCTCATTGATAAGAAAGAAAAAGAGGCCTGGAATAAAGTGACATTTCTGAAGCTTAGTGGGAAAGTCCCTTGGTAAGAAATTATTAGTTTCTTCCTGGGCAACAGTAAAAGCTATAGGCTCAGCAGCAAACTGCACAAACACGAACAGTAACACCTTTGAAATGACTGGTAACACAGGAATTGTACAGCCTTAAATACATATGGATGCCCATGCTAGGTAGCAGATTCCAAGAAGGGAAAGGGTAGCAGATAGAAAACAACATATCAAACCAGGGACCAAGAAAGGCGATTTCAAGCACCTTTAACATATAAAATGAAAAATCATTGCAAAGAATTTTAACTTGTGAGCCATTCCCCAGAGAATTCAACCAGTCAGCAAAGTATTATTCCAACTTTTAAAGCCTTCCCAGCTTAATTCAAGACACTGCACCCAAACCAAGCCGTTTTTCAGACTTCAAGATGATGCATTCAAGATGAGAGAACAACTTGAGTGAAGCTGGCAGTTTTGTCCTGTTCATGTGGAATATGGACATGCAGAGGAGAGCCACAAGTAGTAATAAACCTGTGCTGAGTCTGACAACTTCCAAGGGGAGCAAAACTAAACTGAGTTGTCCATGGGAAAAAAAGAAGGCAGAGGAATATGAATTAAACTCTCCTGTAAGGAGAAACGTAACAGATGGAAAAGATGAAGGCCAGACAGCAACCAACATAAATTAGACACTATAAAAATAGAGAAAACAGTGAAGGAAAGCTTTGCGACTAGCAAAACTAGTGGTAAAAGGAAAGGAATATTTTGCTCTTTCATTCCTTTCAATCACAAAATAAACAAAGAAACCTTACTAATAGTACAGATCCATGCTAGATAAAAACGGTGAAAATGCTAGTGACACAGAACAGGAGAAACCAGTCAACAAATACTTCCAATTCCATATAAAAAAAGGAACAGAATGTAGCAGTCATATGAAAATAGCAACTTCTATCTAGTACCATCGTATCAAAGTAGGAGATGAGACAACACCTACTATGGATGTATATTTTGAAATCAGCAAAGACATAGGAGTCCTGAAAGAGTTCACTAACAAGCTCTCTAGCCCAGTGATTCTGATCTTAATTAAACTTGGGATATTAGAGAAATACCTTAAGACACTCATGACAGTACTCCCATAAGGCAAATGAAATGACTCAGTGAGAAAATTATAGAAAAACTGTAGAGGTGAAGAATTAGTGAATGAAAAAATAAAACCTGTAACACAAAGGTTTTATGAAATACAGCTTCGGTAGTAAAATTTAAAAAAAAACCAACAACCCAAACCCTAATTTCATTCTTAGATGACATCATTATACATTTGGTTTAACAAAGGGGACTGCATAGGTGCGACATACTTAAATTTTTATAAGGCATTGACCTAGCACCGTAAGTCAGAAAGATCTACTGTACATAATCAAATACCAAGAGGATTAAGAAATGCCCAGCCTGCAAGTCTCAAAAAGAAGGTAATGAAAAGTTGCACTGAATGATGCTTTTCAAATTAGCATGGGTCAGATGCAATATTGCATTTCAACCTGGATCTGAAAGTAAAAATAACAACTGATACAGTTTGTGGGTGACAGAACTATGAAAGCTGTGAGTAACCTGGTCCATCAGTCAGCCAGGTCCATTCACACTGGCTGCACTTGGACACAGCCCCACGTGAAGCATCCAGGAAATAAGAACCCAGAGCATACTGTAGAGAAGGGAAAACACCATCATGGAAAGCTGAGACTTTGGATGATCAGACTTGACAAGACAAGCAGCCACTGTGAGCTCCTTTATAACGCTGTGAGAACAGGGAAAACACAATCCTCTGCAGACTTAAGGCAAAGGGCCAGGGGGACCTTGTCCATGGCACCAGGGCTTCAACACCCAATTCCAAAGTATTTTTATAAGATACTGAAATATTTGACAAGATGTAGAAAGAAGAGACAAGAATAATTCATGAGCTGGAGGAGATCCCTTATAGTGGAAGATTTACAGAATTCTGTCTGTTTACCATGTCAAAAAATGGACTGAGAAGGGACGTTAGAGTGTTTAAATACAACTCTGGTGGGGGGAAAGTCCCATTCAGGCTCTCTGAATCAGAGGGATGGATGTTTCCAGAACTATTAACCAGAAGCAAAAGCAAGGAGAAATCTGGCTTAAATATTTAAACAGTGAGAACACGAAGCCCTTGCAGCAGGCTACCAATGGATTTTCTGTCCCAGTCCCTCAAAATGAAGCCAGTGCATTTTGTCAACACGGTTCAAATACACATTAGTTCTTGGGGCTCATTACAGCCTAAATGGATTGAAATGTCACCTGTGAAACGCAGGAGTAAAACCAGACAGGTCCTTCTGGCCTAACCTATGCACCTGCCAAACACTCCACCCGTTTGCAGCCAACCCTGGTGAGTAAACGCAGAGAAAAAGGTTTCTGCCACAGGCTCCCCAGGTGCAGAGCTCCTCGCTTTCCTTGTGCAAACTGCAAAGTGCCAAAGGCAGGGATGCGCCGCCCTCGCGCCGGCCCGCACAGCCCCTTGGGACTCACGGCAGCCAGAGGCTCTGCAGGGGTCGGGTGCAGGGGGAAGGAACACACGTCACAGGGGCAGGGTGCTCGCAGCAGCACCTTCAAGGAGCCTTTTACACCAATTTATTTCTATACAGGGTGGTTAAAAAAAAATAAAATAGAAGCCCCTATTGGTTGTTCATACAGAAGTCTGGGATTCTATAGGCTTTGGGTGGGTGACTGATTTTAAAACCCAACAACACATGCTTTTTCCCTTGCCTTCTCATTCTCTTCCAAGTCAGCCTCCATGATCCAAAGAAACTAACAAGTAACACACAAGACTAGCAGTCATGTGGACCAATTAAAAAAAAAAAAAAAAAGAGGAAGAAGAATTGAAGACGAAGAGAAAGGGAAAAACAAACGAAGATTGAAAATAAAAATTCGCCAGGATAATGCGTTTTATAAACACAGAGATAGAAACAGTTCCAGCAAGGACAGAGCGGGCCAGGGGTGGGGAATAGATATTTATATATATATATATATATAAATTCAAGGGGCCTTCAGTTTATTCTTGTTGGCTCCCCCTTCTCATTAGATTGGTCTCTCTGTGGGGATCTTCATCCCCTTCTCTCCACTGTCCACCTTCTGGGGATTCTCTCCCATGACCAGGGTCCAGAAGAGGCCACCACTGCCATGTGAGTCCAGCCCGTCTTGGCAAGAGGGAGCCTGGGAGAGCACTCTGGCAGGAGATGAGCAGGAGAAGCTAGCCTTTCCCTGCCTCCTGCCAGCTCCTTGAAAAGACTGGTCTATTCCTCCTCCTCTTCCTCCTCCTCCTCTTTCCCTCTGGGAAACCGGGGGCAGGACAGGTATGTGAGTGTCAGAACTGCTGTCATTCCGCCTTTCAGGAAAGGGAATAGAGAGAAGGGTGATGATNCCAATTTATTTCTATACAGGGTGGTTAAAAAAAAATAAAATAGAAGCCCCTATTGGTTGTTCATACAGAAGTCTGGGATTCTATAGGCTTTGGGTGGGTGACTGATTTTAAAACCCAACAACACATGCTTTTTCCCTTGCCTTCTCATTCTCTTCCAAGTCAGCCTCCATGATCCAAAGAAACTAACAAGTAACACACAAGACTAGCAGTCATGTGGACCAATTAAAAAAAAAAAAAAAAAGAGGAAGAAGAATTGAAGACGAAGAGAAAGGGAAAAACAAACGAAGATTGAAAATAAAAATTCGCCAGGATAATGCGTTTTATAAACACAGAGATAGAAACAGTTACAGCAAGGACAGAGCGGGCNGCCTCCTGCCAGCTCCTTGAAAAGACTGGTCTATTCCTCCTCCTCTTCCTCCTCCTCCTCTTTCCCTCTGGGAAACCGGGGGCAGGACAGGTATGTGAGTGTCAGAACTGCTGTCATTCCGCCTTTCAGGAAAGGGAATAGAGAGAAGGGTGATGATTATTTTGGCAGTCTTTTACCCTCCCTCCAGTTGCTTTTTGGTTTGTTGTTGATGCCTGCAGGCTTTTCTTAGGAGGTGAGGGGAAAAGCAGGAGGGAGAGGAGGAGGAGTACAAGCTGCTAGGATATCATCCACAACAGGCAGGAAGAGCAATGAGCAGGAACCCACATTCCTACGGGGCCATCGTGCTGCTCAGACAGCTGGGAGAGAGAGGCAGCAGCCAGTTCAGACACACTCCTCTCTATTGCTCTCCACCAGGGGAGGAGAAAGAATGCAATACTCCACAGCCCTTGGGCAGTGTAGGCACCTGTCCATCCCAGAGAACATGCCTCACCTCTCCCCCCTCCACTGGTCTCACCTTCCACTGGGGAGAAGGTTTCTCCCATCCAGTCCTTGGGGCAGGACGAGCGACCCCTCCTCCCTTTCACAAGCAGGAGGGACAGGAATGGATAATCTCTCTTAGACACTCAAGGCAAATCCTCAAAGAACCCCATCCAGCTGTGAACTCTGCCACATTCTTCTGTGGCCTGCTTAGAACGTGTGTCCAAGCCCCCGTACATACAAGGGCCGTCTCTCCATCCCATCCACCATGCGTGTCTCAACACGCAACCCCGCTTCGTACACATCCTACAGTGAGAGAGAAGGCAAAACAGGGGCCTTTCTTTGGGTTTCAAAGGAGGGGCTCTTGCATGAGGAAGTGATCCCAGCACAGGAAAGGGGCTCTTGCACAAGGAAGCATCCTCCTACCAGGCAGGCTGTTGCACAGAAGGAGCACCCCCTTGAGACAGGCTGTTGTTCAAGGGGCTGCCATGAACAGGGTTACACGGCCAGAAGAGGCTGTTGCAGGAGGAGAGGCCGGAAACTGTTGCACGAGGAGGGCCGCTGCACAAGCGGTGCCCCTGGCACAGGCTATGCACAAGAGGCGTTCTGCTCCCTGGGTTGAGGTCTCTCTAGGAGCTGGAGAGGTGCTCCACTTGGATGGCGCTGGTGCTGACAGTGAGGCAGATGTCCTTATGATGCTCTGAAGTCTTGTAAGGAGTCAGGTCAAAGGAGCACTGGGGGGGAGGGTTGGGTTGGTTAGTGTCTCCAGAAGGGCCCCCTGCTGCCCCCCCACCCTGCGGCTGGAAGTGCTGCTGCTGCTGCGAGGCCTGGGCTTGTGCCTGAACCACCTGCTGCTGTGGGTCAGGGATGTTGTGTTTCCGCATGTGCTTCATCAGGTACGTCTCCTGCAACGGGAAGAACCGCGTGAGAGGAGGGAACGACGCTCGCAAAAGCCAAAGCCAACGGGGAGGGACACGGCAACTCAGGGGACTGCTCCCGTTGGGTCTAGAGGAGCTGCTCCCTGAGAAGTCTGTCCACCTCTACCCCCAGGGCAGCAAACACTCACCGAGGTGTAGGCCCGGCTGCAGATGGAGCAGGTGTAGACCTTGGCGTGTTTCACCGTGTGCGTAGCCAGGTGTACCTCCAACGAGGCAGCATCCGTGTACGCACGGTGGCAGTTGTGGCACTTGAAAGGTTTGTCTTTGTTGTGCTGCCGTCTGTGGGACTGGGGGGGGCGGCAGCAGCGGGGAGGAAAGAGAAAGCACGCGTGAGGAAGTGAGTGTGAGCACTGGAGAGAGCTTTACCTCGGCCTCCCCCTTCCAGCCAGGCCCCAAGCTCCCAGCTGCTGAGGAAGGTACACCTGGCTCCCAGCATAGGGACAGAACCTCCCCCTCCAGCCCACCACACCTTCCCCCACACAGGCCCTTTCTTCTCAGGCATACTGTGCATTTGAAGAGTAGATACTCTTAATGCTCCACAACCCCCATCTTTCCATGTTTCCATGCAACTCTCAGTCTTTTCCCGGTCTCTCCTTTTCTGCCCCCCTACACATCTGCTCCCTGCATCTAATACCTTCAGGGCAGGATTTGCTTTAACTGTTTGCAGGTGTTTACAGCTCTTTGCTATTTGGCACACGATACAGTTCCCCTCCTCTAGGGTACTGCAACAGGACACACCACCTCTGCTTCCCTATATCCCTACCCTTATGCCCTCCATTTCCTTGTAAAACAAACAAAAACCCACCCAGATACCCAGACTTTATTGAGTGTGACATTTTGCAGAAGTCTTGCTCCAGCTAAATTAGAAAACTGCGAAACAGATGGGAGGAACTTCACTAAGGTCTCACTGCTTTCAAGTCAACAGTTTTACGGGATGTGACCATTTATGGCGACTTCTTTGGGCCACTAGTGCCACAAATCAGGAATCTCTTCCCTACCCAGGGCTTCAATAGATTTCTGTATTCTTTTACTCTCCTCCCAGCTGCCCCACTTCTTCCATCTCCTCTATCACAGGCACCCATGCCAACCCCTGCTGGTGAGCAGGACACACCCAGCCCCTTACCTGCAAGTTGGAAAGCTGGGTGAAAGCCTTTTCACACCCAGGGTGAGCACATTTGTAGGGTCGGTCCCCGGTGTGGATACTGTTGAGGAGGAAGAGCACAAACGGGAGGCAGTGAGCAGGCAGACAGGGCAGACTGCCAGGGCCTGCTGCTGTGAAGGAGATGACGTTGCCTCCAGATGCTGTTCTAGCTGGACAAAGAGAGCTCTGCCCAGCTCCTGCATCCAGTTAGAAATTCGAGAAGACAGGCAGTCAAACAGATTTCAGAGAGTGACTAGGACTGAGGAGCAAGAGCTTACAAAGTTCTGGACAGCTCAGCATGTGAGCTACCTGAAAATGTATTGGGAAGGGGTCTGGAGTCCAGGCTCCCTGCTCCAAGTTCAGGAGTCCCAAATGACCAAGAGGAGTCTGTTCTCTTGCTTCCACAGTACCAAGAAAGCAGCTCTGTTCCTTCTCAGGACAGACACTCCAACACTTTTCCTTTTAAGTAACAGGCTGAGTTTACCTACAGTGTTAATCTGTCCCTGTCCCCCTGCAATGCCAGGAGCAGCTTCCACACACTCAGTCCAACCCCCATGGTGCCAGGCTGGGATCCCCTACAGCCAATGCCTCTCTCTCTATCGCTCTCTCTCTCTGTGCCGCCCGCGGTGCAAGACCAAGGATCCCCAGGGACAGCACGTGCCCACCTCAGCCCTGACGTGGTCAGTGTCTCCTGCGCAGCCTCCACTCCGTCCACTCTGCTGGGTCACCTCCTTCTGGGGTGCAGCCGGCCGCATTCCCCGCCCGCCCCCCGCATGCTTGGCGCGCGTGCTCCTGAGGTGCATGCCGGCAGCGCGGGGGGACCAGGGCCAGGCCCCCAGCCTCCTCTGGCCCTTACCGTGTGTGCTGCTGCAGGTGGGAGAGCTGGCGGAAGGCCTTCTGGCAGTAGCGGCAGGTGTAGGGCTTGGCCCCCGAGTGGATGCGGAGGTGCTGGGCCAGGTAGGATGTGTTGGCGAAGCTCTTGGAGCAGTGAGGACACTTGTGCGGCTTGACAATCGCCGTGTGGAGCTTGGAGTGGATCCTGCCGAAGAGGAGGAGGAGCAGCAGCAGTTGGACATGACCGCCATCTGGCTAGTGCTGATGGAATGAGGGCACAAAGGGGGTGGGACAGCACCACGCTATCTGCTACGTGAAGGAACTCCAAACACAGCATGAGCTCTCTTGGTCTCAAACTGTGCTCCCCTTGGATTCAAGAGACCATGGTCTGTCCGCACCGGGGGAGGATCCAGAGAGAGGAACTATAGAGCTTGGACTGAGGGGCATTGGCAGAGCTGTGTGTGGGAAGCCTACGGCTGAAATAGCAGGGGGGCTGCAATCCTGGACTTGAGATGTTTGTCACAACTATGCTGAGGTGACAGGGAACAGTGCTCCTATGCCCACTCTACTCTCACACTGACACAACCAGCCCTACCTCCTGTCAGAAAGCGTCACTCCACTGCCGACGCCTCTCCGGCTGAGCAGCGCTGACCTGAGCGCACCCAGCCCCTCACAGGCAGGGACAAGTCTCAAGTGTTGGATACCGCTACTGTCGGTCTGACATGTGTAAGACCTGACCAGCCTGTGAAAACCAGCCAGGTCTTCCCAGGCAGTCACCCACTGAGGTGCTCACAGCATGCTGGGATGACGGCAACATGCAGTGCGGAGGGCCGCAGCCTCCTCTGGCCCTTACCGTGTGTGCTGCTGCAGGTGGGAGAGCTGGCGGAAGGCCTTCTGGCAGTAGCTGCACGTGTAGGGCTTGGCCCCTGAGTGGATGCGAATGTGCTGGGCCAGGTAGGAGCTGTTGGCGAAGCTCTTGGAGCAGTGAGGACACTTGTGTGGCTTTGTCTCCGTATGGGACTTGGAGTGGATCTGCATCTCCGACTTGGAGTAGAAGGTCAGCGAACACATCCGGCACCTGGGACCGGGACGAGGGGAAGAGACAGCGTCACATGGGGGTAAGCCCCAATATGGATCAGCTCTAACTGGATGGGTTATTCCACACTGAGTGAAGAAGGGGCATTTTCCCACTATGTGGTACTGGGGATGTTTCACCTGGGACAGTGCTTGGCTGTGAGTGCTCCAGTCCCAAGGGGACAAATTTAAGCTGGGAGCTGGCATAACAAACCAAACAATACTTCCCAGCCAGACAAGTAAAGGTGTTGGAAGAAACCAATTGGCTTGCAAGAGAAACAGGGCAGCATTTTGGAAGTTTTCCCACAGCAATCTTAAGGGGACAGGTATAATTCCCAGACAAAACCCCCACTTTGTTAATCTGTGATTTATTTCAGTCAAAAAAACCTTGGAAAACCTGGAAATCCCAGGTTATAGTTCATACTGAAGTTAATTCCATGTACTGTGAAGTCTGTGAGAGCAGTTATGGCCAAATCCACTTAACTCTTCTCCCATTTTTGGCGAAGACACTCAAATATTTAGGATACAAAATGCTGAGAATAACAGCAGTGCTGCTTTCTTAGTGGGTCTCACAAAGATACTCTGGATATCAAATGTGGTATTTCATTGGTCTAGTGGGCTTTCATCATTTCAGTCTTACTGATGCGATGCAAAATGTTTTGTCTGGGCGTTTGGATCCATCTGTTCCCATAATGATCAGAAATGTATTTGTTAACACCCAGACTCTTTGAACAAGAAGCAGCAGTTGGCATCGCTCTGCTATGGATGCTGCTGTTAAAAAACTGTTCCTCCACCACAACACCAGGCTGTTAAGAGAAGCTCGTACTGTTTTACAATTCAAGATGGTAAAAGCTTTTGTGGCTGCTAATTTGACAGAGAGACAGAAGCTGCATCCAAGTTACTGAACTTATTTTCCCCACCTCCCCTCAAATGTGTGTCAACCAAGGGGTAGAGTTAAGGTTTATCTGAATTTAGTTATTTCATTCACATTAAAGACAAAATTGAACCTTCATATGTAACTGCCAGGGTCACATTTGAGAGAACAAATGCCATCCAGAGAAAGTCTGGTTAACATGAATTCAACCTTCACAGTGGTTTTGTCTGGGAATTTCTTTGAGTTTTACAGTGTTTACAAAACTGCTCAGCAACAGAAGTCTCTGCAGGTATTACAAGCCACAGAGAGCTGATCCTGCTCCTCCTCATATCCACCTCCTCTCAGGAGGATACTTCATTACATCTACTGTTGTGACTCTGTTGGAGCCAGAAGCTTTATGACGTGTGCAGTCTGATGAGCGTGTGTCATGTAAGCAGTATTTATCCAGCACCTACCTTAGCTTCCACAGGCCCTTCCGAGCCACAGCTTGATTCCAAGCCATTTAAGCTGGAAGCCATGCCTCCCTAGCAAGCACTCTAACACACACCTGTCGTAACATTTCCCTCCTCTCCACCTTTGCTCTTTTACATTCATTATCATCTCTAACAGTTGTTCCCACACGTCCTACCTTCATCTTTCTCTTAATCCGTTTTAATTGCAAGCCCTAACAGAACATGCAAACTAAGTACATCCTCACATAAATCCCTCCTCACACACACACACACCAATCCCTTCTGGAATCAACAAACAGAAGCAATTTGGCTGTTTATTCCTACATCTATTAAAGATAAAAGGACTAAAAAGAAATATCAGCATCATCTTTTTAAAAAAAAGTTTGGCTTATGAACCAAACTATCTCAAGTAGCACAGTTTGTTCCAGACTTCCCGAAATGCTAGACTTGAATACAGCATATGTATTTTGCAGTAATCAGGTCATACTTAGAGGATGATGACTGTGTATCCTTGAAAGCACCAACGTTAGAAATACCTTTGAGGTAAAAAGTGAACTGAAAAATACCTCTGAGTCGCCAAGTCCAGTTCCCTGCTAATGCAAGCAATTACACCATAATCCCATGCTTGACTTTTAGCAAGCTCTTTCTCAGCAGATGCTGACTTCCATTACTCTCAATTGAACCCCATTCCACAACATTGGCTCTCTGATAAGGAACCATTCAACTGAGAACAAGCTCCCAGTGCGATGCTGTGCTAATATGGCTCACCAAAACAAAGGGGAATAGCAGGTATCCTAGTATACAGGAGGGGAGCGACTGTTCTTGCCAACAGCATGTTTCATTCTGAAGTCCATGTCCTCAACAATTACTGGAAAAACTCACACAAACTTAAAAGAATGATGGCATGTGGAAAATTGCCTTTGCAGGAAAGATTCACCAACTCCAGTCAATCTGGGTTTGGAGTAAAGCTTAAAAGGTAACTTGGTCAATATCCAAATAAAACTACATAGGGAGAAAAATACCAGTTACTAGGGGCTTATTTTATGAACAAAAAAAATATATAATGAGAAACAATAACTGACACTAGAAGTGAGAAAAAAGAGGAAACAGGCATTTTCCAACCATGAGAATAACTCATCTTTGGAACAACGCTTAGAGGCTACAACATGGTCTCAATCACTTGGCCCCTACAATCAATATTTTGAGAATCCAGCTACCTTTCTGAGAGAAATACCCTTCTAAGGGTTTTGCTGTAGTTTAATCTCTTCTGTGCTGTACACATGACTCTATATTTTAAGCAGTCTATTCTGTTCTGAAAAATTAATGAACTTTACCAGGCCATCAAGTCTAAGTAGTCCCATGCATTAAATCTATAGTGCCATAAAGCCATCTACTTTATCTTCCGTAACTCCTGTGCACCCTTTCCTTTACTTATTTGCTTTGCCAGGTATCTGCCTTCAGGTCAGAAATTCTCTAAAATAAACTTCAATGAAGAGAAAGAGACTGCATGTCCTTTTCTATTTTCAAAATAAAATTACAAAGAAGTTGTTTCAAAACCTCACCGGGACTTGCATAACAACATTAAACCTGATTGTTAGCAAAACCAGGCCTCAACAATAACAAAACCCCCAAGAAACCCCAAGCCCCCCAAAAACCCCCAAATCAAACCAAAAACCCCAAACCAACCAACCAACCAACCAACCCCTATTGTTTGAATTTAGCAGCTATAGACATTCTGATACTGTTTTTCAAACAACATTTAGAATGAAAATCTTGCAAGGACTCATTTTCTAATCATCTAATTAGCATCAACCCTGAGAGAGCAAGAATGTTATGCAGCATTAACAAATTCATGAGCCTTATGAGTTAAAAAAAGCCCTGGAATATAACAGAAAGCTGCATTTCAGAATTTTATATTGTGTGGTATCAGGCTTTTTCAAGGGAACAAATGATCCATTTAATTAAGGGCTTCACATTCTGCCTCAGACAACATCAAATATTAAAGGGGAAGATACAATCAGCCCTCTAGTGGGCAAATATGGATAAAAAATGTTAAATCTATATGGATAATGAGAACATCCCATCTGATACTAACAGCATTTCAGTATTCTACTTCAGTGAAATTCTGGCTGGGGAGAGGAAAAGTAGGGAGGGCTCTTTGCTAAGCATGAATGAAACACTATATGAAATAATTGATTTCTACCCCCCCTCTGTTTAATATCCATTCTTAACAGTCTCCCCACTGTGCTTCTAAACTACCCCTCCTTTGGCTGTATTCTTTCTGACAGCAAGTAACAGAAATGACTGCACCATTCCCATTGACGGTGTGACACAACATCCCCTGCAGCTGCTTGTTATGGCTCTGCAAATTCAGACAGCCTTGGAGAAAATATCCTTAATAACAGAGAGGTTCATATCAACAGTTAAATTAGCACTCAGCCATATGCCAGAGATCAAAAGTAACCCCTTCCAATGCTTACAATGCTTTCTTTTCATAGGAAATAAAGACATTCAGAAAATGTTCATGTTAGACAGAGACGCTCTCAAAAATCATGAAATGCCAGTAAAAGGTGGATGTACAATTCTAATTCTACTCCCATATGAAAGTCATCACAGTGAGTCATAAACAAAATGATGCTTATAGCAACTAGACTACAACTCTGTGGCAGAGAGTGCTGCATTTTTTTCCACTTTTCATGGAATGTTCCGCCTCATTCATCAGATGCTGTTAGGAGATAAAATACCATCTGAAATACCAGCTCATAGTAAAATTTGCCTAACATGGATTAACAGCCTTTTTCAATCAAGTGCTTAATTAATCAGTATCACAGTTGTGAAAACTATGTAAGCTTTTATGTGGCTCTGAGAGTTCGAATTCCTAGTATCTACTGAGAGTAGTCTTACAAGTTAATTGAGTCCTTGCTCCTTCTGTTAGGCAACAAATACAAGCCAGACCATGAGTTTGTTAAAATAAAAATCAAAACAGGAAGGTTTGAAGTTGAACTAGATGATAAGAGTAAGTTTAGGCTGTCAGAGTCAGCAGTTCACTTAGCAAGGAAGGAAATGTCCTGCCTTTGCAATGCAGAGTTAATGAAGTAACTAATGCAAGCATAGCATAATAATGGATGCACAGTTCATGATAAATGCTAACTTGACCCTCACATTCCCCCAGTTATTTTTTTTTTAAGCTGAAGTTAAACACCTTCTTGTTAATAGTTTGTAGGAGGTAGGGAAAGGAGACAAAAGTAACATCCAAGATACACAGGTACACTTGGGTAACACCTAAATAAAGCCAGTGAGTATGAAGATGCCAAATAAAGGCACAGGAATTGTACCTCTGCTTCCACACTGGCACACCCAGCATCAGCTCCTATTCAAAAGCCAACACTGTGCTTCCACTGAACAATTTACACTACTGATGTGTGTAACAAATCTTTCCACTATGCTCAGAGATCTTGGTCAACTAATTTCCACAGTCCTTCAGTCACCTGCTGGCTTGATAAGGCTGCAGAAAAGCATACTCTCATATACTGGCAAGGCAAAGAGTAGTTTTAAATGCTCTCATCATATGGCACTTTCCCAGTTCTCATATTTGAGAACATTCCTGCATTTTGTCCATTTTTCCAAATGATCTTAAAAATACCTGACCCAGAATTTTGTGGTATTTCAGCATACTTCACAAGTTGCCTGTCTTCTTTTAATGACTCTATCATTTATGCTTTCAACAGTTGCACCTTAACCTTTTCTGTCATAGTCTCACACTGGGAGCTTTCATGATGTCACTTAATTCCTAGAAGTCTTTGTCACAGTCACTACTTTCCAGGATACTGTTCGTCCATATTCCTTATCTTTGGATTAGAGACATTCAATAGCCCAACAAGACACTTCTGTCTGATAATGTACTCCATTGTGTCCAAACATCTGGACCTCAATCCCTGGCTGCTGGAGATGTCACGCTGTCCCAAAAGGCTAAGTCTTCCATGGGACTGTATTAAAATATATTTTGTTTGAACAATTCTAGATTAACAACCACATAAAGATCCCTTTTTTTACAGCTATCCACCAGCATTGCTTTTATCTTTAGGTTATCAGCCACGACCTTCTGTTGACCTCCAAATGACTGAACATCAGGCCTAAGACACTGTCTGCCAAGTTTTGAAACCAGTCCCCATTAGCATAAAAGACCAACGAAACAATAAAACACAATAAGGTGTTTCCTAGTACAGTGATAACATGCAAGAGCTAAAATTAAACGAATACAAAAGGCCCATCAGAAAGCACTAGGAAATCTGGAAACGCCAGGATTAAGGTCATCCATGTCACCATAATTTGGCTCCGCAATGCAGGTGTGTTCTGGTACAGCCTTATTGACTGTTTCCACAGAACTGCACATTACAAACAAGCGTTCAGTTTTTTCTTTCACCACTCTGGACAGCCTTAAGCGTCATTGACCACATGCAATTCCAACCTCGTGAAGCAGAATCACTCATCTCTTGTACCCACCACAGAAGTATCAGTGCTCCATAAGCACTCATCTATCCCCACAGTGTCCTTATTTTTTGTAAGGGAAGGGAATCACAAAAGACAGAGTGAAACACAGTAAGAGAGACATATCTACTAATTCCAAGTGGCCAAACTGGTATCTGTGACCCCTTTTTTTTCCTTTAAAGGAAAATTCCTATCACATACATTCGTATCACTGCTCCTATAGATTTCTATGCTACTGCTATGAGATGCAACACTTCTAGAAAGCAAAACAGGGTCTGACCTGTGACAGAGGACTATTTAGTGATACTGATCATGCTTTTGGGAACATCAAATGTTAATTATTTCAGGATAACTCTCTGTGGTCATTTGTAGCCTGACAAATGTAAATCCACTGAGGATTCGACCTAACTCATACTTGCACACACTTCAAGGCAAGATTATCTGTAGGGCTGTGTGATACCACAGCAATCTGCAGCAGAGGCAAGTGTAATCAACAGTTCTTCATACTAGTGAATGCCTTCCCCAGATCATCCTCCTCAATTCCACAATCCCATGTCAATGCAGTTTATTTTCTTCTGACAGAACATTCCTTTCAGGTTCAGCAAACATGCAGGACTCTGACAGGCTATCAGGTACCAACTAATCAAGGATGGTATCAAAGTGCATTGACTCAATAGCGCCAAATTAAGGTGTGATCAGGTAAGAGGTTCAAGAAGTAGTTTTGAAGTTCCCTCTCTCCCAAGCTGAAATTTTAACTGTCCCACTTATTCCCTTGCACACACTCATTCCATTGACAAGTAACATGCCAAAATTAGAATTTGTGACTGCAAAACTTCTCCTGTCAATTCCTTCTGTTCAGCACTACGAGGAACTGCCAAGGGAAAGCATGTACGTGCACACACACACAGAGTTACAATATCTCAGCAGAAGGGAGAGAACTTACCATAGCACAAGGTTTTATCTCATTATATCCCGAGGCATGTGGCCAGTCTAATTGTCATTTTCTAACCTCCAATCACTGCATTTATATACAAAGCAAGGATTATGTGTACAAACTGCATGTGTGTATTTAAATGTGCATGTGCAACCATCTTCCTTAGAATTCTGAGATCATAAACCAATTCCAACCAATCTGAAAAGGGGTAAGGATCTTAAAAGTCAATACAAGTCTCAAAAATATGCAGCTGAGGAAAGAAGAGAGACTCTCTTGGAGTCCTCTGCTGAGGGAAAGGCTAATAAGCTCACCCTTGATTAGACATCAGAGAATCCACACAGGAGAGAGCCGCTGGAAACCAGGCATCATTAGTTCCGCTGCTCACGGAACTACTTGTTAAAAAAAGCAAACAGAAATTCCAACATGTGGCATCATACTGACACCCACATTGGTCATCAGCAATCTTAAAATCCATTGCACAGACCTCTGCCACTGCAGCTAAGATGATAAATGACAGCAACCATACTTTGTCACCTTTTTCTAGCCTAAGAGGGAGATGAGATTCTTTGCCAGAGGAGGTCACATTCTTGTGCTGACATCAAAGACATGGTAAAATTTAGAAACACCGGGTTTAATATTTCTAGGCTTTGGAGGGAATGTGGTCAAACTTTCTGCCTGACATTTCAAACTTAATTCCCCCTTTGCCCTTAGCCTTCTAGCCCAGAGCAACCCCCTCTCCTGCACCAAGGCCCAGACCCAAGCTCTTTACCCACATGCCCCAGCCTCTTGATCTTCTACTGCAGTGGCTCTTCCCTATTTCATTCCCTCAACTGCCTAACACATCTCTCCTCTCCCCCACACTTTTATTCGTCTGTCCACATCCCATACTCTTGCCCCTCTCTGTTCTGCCAGCTCTAGGTATCCCATTTTCACACCTAGCAGGTTTGGTTCTTTCCTCCTCCCCTCTGTTTTGGCCATTTATAGCTTATTCCTCTGCTAGCTCTCCCATCTCTCCCTTGCAAAGAGGCTCCCCATCACATCTTCTGCTGCATTCCGTAGCTTGTAGGCTCTTGTCTTTTCTCTCCTTTCTGATTCCCATCTCTACCAAGTTTCCAGATTTACTCAACACAACCAATGCCAGTCCCTGCACATATCTCATTCTCATCCCTATTACATTTGAACCAAGCAGTGCCTTCTCATGCCTTGCCTTTGTGCCCATCAGAGGGGGAGGTTACTGTCCACACTGATCACTAAAGATTCCTTCCAAAGCACAAGGAGGAGCAGCTGTGCCTGAAAGAAAAGCATGCTTGGCCCTTCAGTGCAACTCTATAAGATGCTTAGAGCTGCAGAGAGAGCAGATACATAGTCCAGCCTCACATAGAAACTGAGAGAAGTTAGGGTGTATTTGTCTCCTCTGTAGAGATGGACTGTCTGCTCAGTGCCTGGAGTCATGCAAGCCTCAAGGAACAGCAAAGAGAACATAACCTTCACATATTTCAACCACCAAACTATAAATCATCTCAGCACATGCTTAACAGATTTTTTTAAGCTCAAAACTGGCCAAATTCAACAATATTCTCACAGACATATGTGGCTTACAAAAGCCATAGCCACCACATTACAAATCAATTCAAAACTATGGGAAATTCACCAAACAGCAATGCTAAACCCAGTACAGGGCAGAAAAAACAGGCTCATAACAAGACATGTCTGAGAAGATGCCCACCTGCTGTATTCAAACCACTGGTTCCCCTTGGGTACGTAATTTGGTCCCTAACGAGGGTCTCCATCCAGCTTCCTCACCTTCTGTAGCTCAATTTACTAAGGCTTCTGTACACTTTTGCACCCTGGACTCATCTCAGAAGTTTCCTATGTCCCTCAGCTGCTTATTGTCTCCCAGCCTCCCTGCTGTTCCCCAGTGAAGGTAAGGAAAACTCAAAACTAGAAGTGGAGAAGACAGAGCTTGTTGATTACACTACGACAGCAACAGGCCCTTCTCAAGCCTACAGCCTTTCTGTCGGTATCTGAGGCTCCAGAGCACAGCTTGCAAAACCATTCCAGACTAGAAACTGGTATTCATCCTAGATTTTACTTAATACCAGAACCTAGCAATGCCTATACAGAGCTCTCTTCCTCTTACAAAGAAACTACTTAGAGAACTGTCAAGAGAAAGAGAATTGATGATCTGGCCGAGAGCGGCTGAACCACTTCATCAGTCTTCTCCACTGATCATGTCACACCACAGACTTCTAGAAGTGCACAGGAACAGGCACCATACCAGGACTAAAAAACAATCCTACTGTATCCAGGACCTGTTTGCTACCTTTTCCTCAGCACCTTTTAAAACACTGTGAAGAAGCCATGTGCTGCACAGTGCCAATATCTTTCTATAAAGACTCTTAATGCCGATCTCATTTTCCAAAGAAAAAGCAAGTTCTACAAAGATGTCAGGGAAGATTAACAAAGAGCTGATGATGAATCCAGACAAGACTGAAGTGCCATTACTCATGAAGGAAAATTCTTCACAGGACTGGGTTAGATGCTGTCCCCTGCAGGTGCAAGCATTCTTCCAGTGGCACAAGACAAAGCACCAAGGACTCTGCCAGACTAATCCTAAGGACAGACGTCAAAGATCTGCAAGTACTGGCATCGCTAGCAAAAGCCTCACACCTTTTCTTACAAGAAAACCCCTAGTCATAAAGATTCTTGCACCACTTTCACAGCAGCCTACTAATCCACTTCTAGAGAACATAGAGCAGCGAAACAGCTGCCATTTGCTGGAGCAGGCATCTCTACATCTAGAAGAGAATGGGATGAGCTGCAATACATGTATCAAGGTTTGTGCTACAACTCCTTCCACATCTGCCTGGCTATGCTGCTCATGCAAGGCCTTACTCTGCCTTTATCACCACGCTAGGAGTCAGGAATTACAAATGTCAGCCACCTGCCCAGACACTCAAGACAAGAGAGCTCACAGAGCTCAAAAAGAAAGCTTAAAAAAGAATTAAATTCGACAAAATAATCCCAGGCTTTAGGAACTGGGTATTAAAAAAATAAAATTCACACTGATCGATATAGTACAACTCCTTCCAAGAATCCGAGTAGATTATTCTCAGTGTCTCATCATGGGAATCAGTGAAATCATACAACCGTAGTCATATGAATGCCACAACCAACTCCTCCTCCAGCCTGAGAAAGAAGCAGGAGTAGATGAACCTCACCCACAGTCTTAATTTAGCTAGCATATGTCTGCATACTGTAGTGACGGGAACTATAGAAATCATCCTCTAGAATAAAGAAGGATCCCAGTATTCCTCAAAGTTTTAACTTGCGAGTCTATTCATATGCATATTCCAGAGAAACGATTTTACTATGTTTCACAAAGGTTTTCTCTCCCACAGCTCCAAGAGAAGATAGCTCTTTCCTTTATTTTTCCAACAATCATTTTTAGTTCCAAACTCGCACATGGAATGCATCATCCAAAAAGCAGATCTCAAGGAGGGCAGAAGTACTCCCTGGCAGTCTTCAATAAATCTCAATTTAGCTCTCTCACACCTCAGCACTGCTCAGAGGAAGGCCTGCTTGGGATGGGGGCTGGAGGAAGAGGTACCATACTTGGACTAAACATAAAGAAATCTTAAACATAAAGAAATTACATGTTTCCACGTATACACTCATCTGTTTTTTCCCTGCAAAGCCTTTTCCATGAGCTGTTACACACACTGTGCGTGTTCATAAAGTTTCTGCTGAGTCACTCCACCTGGTCTTGGGCATTTTTTTTCCAAACTTACAAGTAAACAAGGAGCTATAATTAAAGCCCTGGTTCAGCTTTAATTCTAGTTCACTGCCAATTGTGTCCGCTGTAAATACATATTTAACAACCTAATTAGCAACCCAGACTGTAAGCAGCTTGAGTAGTGTGGAACTGTGGCTATGGCCCAAAATAAATGGTGGGATTACAAATAGCAAGCTACCTAACACTCCCACCCTTCCTCACCATACGCTGATTATATTTTCAAAGTGGAAGAACTGGGACATTGGTGAGGATAAAAAGGGTGATCCAAGCTCTAGTTTTGTATGTTGATTAAAAAATGTAAACATTTAAAAAATGCTATAGTTAAAAGTGAAAAAATGCCTGAGGTGGGTGCACAGATTCTGTGTAGATGCCTTCATATTCCTATGGCTTAATTCCAGAAAGATAACTAAATCTGTACCAAAACAAAGAGCATCTGGGATGATATAAGGAAAACTGTTTGATATGGGATCCTGGGCACATTGTAGGGAAGTGAAAAGGCCTAGGGACCATCTTCTATTCCTGTTTCAATTTGGCTACTGCTTCACTTCTGATTTATCTTAACCATCCACCAGAAACACCTATCACTGAATCACCCATACGTGCTCCTGATTCCCACCTAAGACAGACCATCACATTTACTCCCTACCACTTTCTGCCCTGTTTGGTTCCCACCTTTTCTGAAACACCCACACTATTCATCCTCTGGTTCAAGTATTCCCTCCTAGCTTATCTCTCCCCTCCCCATCACTCATAAACTCAAACCACATCCCTCCAAGCTCAGAAACCCAACCTCAGGGCTCAGAACTCTCCTCCCTCTTATCTGACACACTTAGGGTTCAGAAACACCCTCATATTTAATTCAGAAATACACTTTTTTCCCCCCTTGTTTTGCTTGGAGTGCTGAAATAGGAGGAGATCACATGGAGCAATACACACAGGAGCAAACACTACCACCACAGTTCACTTCCTGCTCCATGTGTCTCCAGTTTGTAGTCTTTACACTGGACAGACTGGAGTCCTAACTGAGAGCAGCCAGGTAACACTAGGGCTCTCAGCTACACCAAAAGTGCTCCAGCTGCATCAGACAGCACTGCACTCTGCAGTGCACCAGCCATACTACCTGGCTGTGCCATCGAGGATATAGTTTAGCCTCCATAACATCCTGGCCATTAACTAACCCAGTAACATTAACAACTATATATTCAGGAAATCAAGACTGTCCACTAGAAGGAAATCCTTAGTTTGGGTCAACCCGTCAGCTTGTAAATATTCCTGACCATAAAGAAAACTCAACTCTTTCTGCAGCTCAAAGATGTCTACTCAGGGACTCTCTAGGAACAAGGCAGAGATCTCTTCTTCCCCATGTAACTCTCTGAAGCATTAAATACACCTCCATCCCCATGCAACATTACAGCCAAGGTTTAACCCCACTCCCCACCTGTATGTCTTGCCATCCTTGTGCTGGTCCTCATCATCCTCGTTTGTCAGCACAAAGGGGTCGCTCATCTCTGGCAGCCCAGACTCCTGCAATCGTTTCTTCTTCCGGCCCCGGGGTGGTTTGGGGGCAACTCCCCCACCCCCGCCACCCCCGCCACCTTCAGTGAGGGTGGTTGTCCCTTTCTTGGACAGGTCTGGAACCACCTGCAGGGCTGCCTGGGAGCCAGGGGGTAGCGCAGAGACAATCATGGGAGCTGAGATGGGAAAGGTTTGGGCAGAGGCGGCTGTGGTCACCAGAGAACCTGACGGGGAAGTTATCACCAGACCAGGACCTGCAAACAAAGGAAGATGGAGGAAGTCAGTCATTACATCTGCAATTATGCCCAACCTCCTTATCCCACAGAAGCACCTACTTTTGACTACAACACAAACAGAAGGGTAGCTTCCCCTCCCAAGGCATTCCCAGTCTCCACTGCTGGATATCAAACTTCCATAAAGAGGGTGGATGTAGGGAGTGCCTAGAGATTCACAGTGACACCACGCCAAGGCAGTCCACACCATCAGTAACGCAAGGAATAACCTACAGGCCAATAAGGATTCCCCAGCACCTCGTGTTTCCTCATCCCTGAGTCCCCTTCGTACGTTGCTGAAGCCTTTGGAGTGCCCTACCTGCTGTCATGAGCCCAGCAGACTGCACTGGTACCACGGTGATGTTCTGAGTCACAGGGGCTTGGCTGTGTGGCGTCAGCTGCTCCGGCTTGGTGTCCGAGTCCATGGTGATACCAGTGGGCAGGGCCACAGAGGTGGGGACTGTCAGCAAGGCAGGGTAGTGGGGGGGAGCCAGGCTGCAGCCCTTCTCGGTGGGCAGTAGCTGCTCCTTCATCTTGTTAATAAACATGGTGTTCTCAATCTAAACAGGGGGGGAAGGACAGGTTTTAGCCTACCCTGGCACAGCTTTGCCCAGCATTTGGCTGAGCAAGAAATCACTGAGAAACACTCACCATAAACTTTTTAACAGGAAGCAAGACCAACATAACAGGCTGGAACGTCTTACCTGTCCCGAGACGGTGGGCACTGCTGGCCAGAAGTACGGGGAGGAGTTGAAATGAGATTCTTCCATCCTAGCTGGGCACAGGGGGCAGGAAGAAGGGGGAAGGGAAGAGGAATGGAGGATAAGGAGGACAGACACACACACACACACAAAAAACCCATTAAACCCAAAGAGACTCCAACATGGAACTGATCCAGTCTATCGCTGCGACAGTTCCTTAATCTCCCCTGTCTTTCTTGAGCAACTTCTCCCCCCCTTTTGAGCTATCTGCCCAAATAAAAAAAAATTTTCAGGGGAAGAAGGTGCCTGTTAATCCCATGGGCTTGGGTCCATCTGAAATGCCTCTTGCCCAGTAGTCCTCCATGCAAAAAACAGGACTGACTAGAAACCTAGAACACATCCAAATTTTCCCACTTATTATCCACCCAAGTACATGGCATAAATGAAGTCTGTGCATCTGCAACCAGGCAAATACAGATGAAAACCCTTTTTCACCATCAGAGACAGTCTGACCCCACAGGCAGTGAAAATTTTGGACCTTGCCTGTCCCTCCACCCCAGCTCAACACTAAGGACCCAGATGCAGCAAAGGGACATTAGCATTATGTTACACAGGAAGAAAGACAGGCAGAGAGAGGGAAACAGACTTGCCCAAGATAACAGACAGCCACAGCAGACCAAGAAGTCAAACTCAGGGCTCCTAATCTCCTGCTGCCCACCCCAGCCCCAGTCTTGAAAGAAACACAGAAATATCACTCAATATTCCTGCTCTCCTCCAATGAGACTAAGCAGTAGTAAAATAATCTGATTCCCCTGCTCCTGAGATACCCTATTTCCAAGCAAGATCATGTCACAGCTCTCTATTGCCCATTTCCTTCCTGTCTTTGGGACAAGATTCTGTAGGACTTTGTCCCCAGCCAAGTGTCCCATCTCAACTCTTCATGCATTCAGAGGACCAGTCAGACACCAAAAGACAGTATCCTGTTCTCTTTGGAAACACCTGACTGAAGAAGCACTTTCCTTTCTAATCCTTACATTCCTCAGTGTAATAGCATTGGTGGACAAAATTTGTTACACTTGCAAAAACGCTATTCAAAATCAAAAGAAATGAACAAACCAATATTTTCTAAAGCAGAAGATACATCTATTCCTAAACAAACATTGCAAAAGTGGTAGGTAAAAACTATGCTCAGAATACATCTGGCAGAGAGCACAACCACTGCAGGTTTCTCATGCAGCTACCTGCAAACTGTCCCACTCCTATTTCTGTTACGGTCTGTCAGTGGTCTAATCCATTATACAGTTTTTTTCCTGAAGGGTCTATCTCAATCACCAGGGAAGCTCAGAGGCATGCCCCCAGCAGCATGAAACACTTAACATTACAGAAGTATATCAGGACAGAATAAATACATGTGGAATTGCTGTGCGTGAGCCAAAATGCAAAGATAATTTTCCTCTATGTGGAGAAGCAGTATTTAAATGAACCAAATTACCCGATAATTTTGTTTTTATGAATTGCTCATGCAACAGCAAGGCCAAGTATTCCTGCCTCACTCACTCACTGCAAATCAACCAATAAACACACTTAAGGATAAATTATTTACCTTACGTTGGTGGCATGCAGTCAGACTGCTCGCTGCCTGACTGAGTTACTCTGGGTTTGCACTGCTGTGATTCAATCAGAGGCTGATGGGGCAAGAACCTTACTGTCCTTCCCCTGCTTTCTTTTCTGAGCCAAATTAATTATTAAGTACACTGCCCACAGCACAGCCCTATGCTTGTAACACCTAATTACACGACATTTTTCTTCCACAGGATGGGCACACATGAAGAGATAACACATCCGTCACAATTGAGCACAATCTGAATCAAGAAGGGTATTTTGTTTGAAATTTCCAAGTTTGGGATTTTTTGCTTGGTTTTGTTTTTAAAATAAATAAGCCCTTATTTGCTTAGCTTCCGCATCAAAACCACCAAAGCAGACCTGACTCTCCAAAAACATAAAGTCTCATATAATAATCAGATGCATTTTCCAAAGAAACTTTGTAGTTGTCCAAGACTCCCTTGGATGCAACTGCAAACTTCAGGAGTTAAACGGAATGGTGCCAATTTAAGCAAAAATCTCACAACAGCTTTCTTATTTAAAGAAAACAAGTAATGAAAGGCAAGTCCATTTCCAGATTCCAAAATCCAGACTAGCACAGGCCAGGGCACTCAGTGGCTGCCTGTCTCCACCTAGTCTCCTACCAGACCTTCACAGAGAATCTAACTTTTGTTTGCTCAGTTCACAAAGTGTGCAAGTCAAAACACGGCTCTTACTGATTCTTCAAAGGACGGCTACACTGATTTCATTAAACTCCCTTAGAATCCGCCTCCCCATCCAAAAATCTTCATGCTTGAGCAAATTATCAGGCCTCAAACTTTTGGCTTGAAAGGCTGAAGTATGATGGAGTTATAAGAATGTGGAGGAAAAGGAGAAATGGTGTAAAAGTTGAAGCTTTCATGCAATTTCACTAGCAAGCCAGTCTTCCAAAGGCAGAAAACAAAGGTAAGATTCCTCCACCAACCTACTGTCCTAGTACCCACAGCTGTCCCTCCCCTACCCCATGTACAGGCTAAAGGGTATTTTGAAAACATGCACCCCTATTGGCAGCCCCCACTTAGATGCTGCTCACACTTACTTTACCAGAACTCTGCACGTAACCCTTCCAATTGCTCTATAACTACCAGACATGGGCTGGAGCTTCAACCCTGTACCACAGCACGTTCCCACTGCAGTGCCTTCATCATCCCAGCTTCCACAAACAGGCCAGAGATGGGACCTTCTTCCTATTCACCAGTCTAGTATCAGACAGATGTCAACGTACCCTCCTGATACAAACCAAAAACACTTTCTATGTACAGACCACAAAGGTACATACACCAAATAAACAACCGAGTGAACCAGAGAACTCACAAGGGACAAGGGATCTGGAGTTTAGATCTCACAAGAGTACTTCACAGAATCACATACTTAACGTGCTGGATTTATACTTCTTGGCAGGTCATCACTTTAATCATAAACAGACAGATAAAAGCACGTGCAAGCATACGGTGAGGTAGAGGCTGTGTTTCTGGAAGGCACAATCAAGGTTGGATATGCAGGTATTTATTCAGAGGTCGACTTTTAACACGGTTTTCTTTATTCTCCAGATGCCTGGCTTTTATTTCCTATTGGGCACGGAGTTTTCAGTCAACAAAAGGCCCTGAGTGTAATACTCGGGAACAATTTGCACTGTTGTTTTATGTCTGCCCAAGATCTTTGTTCAATGACAAGGAGCTTTTAGGCTTAATTGCTGCAAAATACTAAGGATGCTGAAAGCCGCACAGGCTGTTAGATCAAAAGCAAAAATGCTTCCTCGGAACTCATAAGCACCAAAAAGTTCAAACGCTGCTACACCTTTAGAACAAGCGCATTTGAACACACATCAGGAATATTCCGAATGTACCGGACCCAAAACAGCACACTAGAGATAGAACTTTGGTGCCGTTCCCCGACACTTGTGTAGCCTCCACCCCGACCGGGCAAGCCTCTGTGGGAACAGGTGCCTGGCAGAGGGCATACCCTGCGCCTCAGTTCCTTCCAGGCGGTCAATCCCTTCTCCCACACCCCGGAGCTCAAATGCCTTCAAGCCCCCAGCTCCGGGACCCGCGGCCCATCCCATCTCCTCCCACCCCGCGGCAGCCCCCGGGGCAGGGGAGGGGGTCACTCACGCAGCTCCGGGAGCTCCTTACCCCTCTCACTCTCCCTCC
>VZRR01013928.1:35043-65808 GCA_013398015.1 Oreocharis arfaki | reverse complement strand
GGGGGGGGAAGAGGCGGTCACTCTCATGAATATTCATGGCCCGCCGTCAATGAACGGTTCGGCCGCCGCCGGGGCAGCGCTGAGGGGGCTGATCCAGAGGAGCTGTCCCGAACGCTGTGCCTGCCAGCGCCTGGGATGGTCCCGGCCCGCCGGGATGATCCAGAGGAGGTGTCCNATGATCCAGAGGAGTTGTCCGGAAGTTTGGCTGCCAGCGCCTGGGACGGTCCCAGGCTGCGCTGGCTCGAGCGCTTCCTGGCACGCTGTTAAACATGTTTGTCCTGCTAACCCTACAGGAGGGACTGCCCGCAAGCTGGTTTTGTGCCAGATGGGCAAACTGGACCATCCCATTCCCTGTCGGGAACAGGAGGGCAAGGCCAGGCGTGGAGGGGAACAAGGCAACCCTCTTCCCGCAGTGGGCAGCCGGAGGCTCCACGTAACCTCACCCCAGTACCAATTGCTGTTGGATTTGTAACCGTGCACAACTTGACCCCACAGGGGGCTGCAAGTCACCCTCGTTCTCAGTCACCGCGAATTCCGTTTCACAGATCCAGCCCACCCAAGTTTTGTCTGGCAGTCTCCCGCTGCCTCCCGTGCGCTGGCACCGCCGGGCGCGTTGCCGTGCAGCGGGAGAAGCAGCAGGCAGTCCCTCCCTTGAGCCTCGGGCACAGTGCGGGAGGAAGCAGGAGGCTGTTCCTGCAGGAAACATCCCGGAGCTGCTCCAACAGATGGCTAAGCCGGGCTGGCTGGTCACCCCCACACCAAAGTGCAGACACCCCACAAAATCACCACGCCGCGGCGGCTGTTGCTGCTCTGCTGTGTCTTAGACACTTCAGGTGGAAAGGGACTTTAGGATAAAGATACACTTCGTTCCGCTACTCCTAGCAGGGTTAAATTTGGCGCTGGGCCCACCTCCCAGGTCAGGTTAGGTTGCCTTCCTCACCTGCGGTGTTGCGCACCGGGCTTTTGGCTGAGCTATTTCAGTGCTCTGCCATGAGAGAAACCTCTTTCTTTTTTTCTTTTTTTTTTTTTTTTTTAATTGTTGCATGAGTTTTCTGCCAGCTTGGCATGCTGGAACAGCCTTCCAGAGCCAGCATGAGTAAGAGGGTGGGACCGCGGAGAGCACAAGTACAGCAGCCAGCGGTTAGATTGGCTCGGGCGATCGTGGAACCGCAACATCCGGAGCAGTGGGCAGAGGGAAATCTCCCGGCGGCTGAGAAGCAGGCTGCTCCAGCCGCAGCGCCCGCCTGTCCCCTGAGCGTGCCGGGGTATTGGTCATCCCAGGCGGCACAAAACTTCCTCCTGGGAGGAGTCAGGATCAGCTCTGCGTTCTTCAGCAGGAGTCACATGAAGGCAATTGTTGATTTATTTAAATAAAAGGAGTTGGCAGCCTAATCAGTTTGGAAATTAATTTCCTTGTTAATTTGGGGGTTTTGACTTGCTCATGAATATTCACAAATGCTCATCTTGTTGTGGTTTTTTTTTTTCTCTCCTCTATGTAATTTATTTTTGTGATTGTCAGATCACCTCTGAAGGTGACATTTCTCTCCTCGTTCTGCAACGCAGCAAATGTATTCAATCTTATGCCTTGGAAGAGGAACTCTATCCTGGCACTGACATCTCTTTTACTTCTCTCTTCTATGCCAGCTGAGTCCTTTATAGCCTCCTTCTTCCCTTCATGCTGCCTAGGAAGAAATAGGACAGAAGAGGGCTGGCCTCCACTTGATAACTGGGAGTGCTTGTCAGAATGCCCTATACCTGGCGAGGGAAATTGTCACTTGAGGACTGGGACAAAGTGGTTAATTTTCCTTAGGGTGCCTGGAGTTTTCTGCTCCCCCTCCCACCCCTCACTGCCGAGCACCCTTCAGCAGCACGTGAGGCAGCGTGACTAACATCTGCCACAGACACTTGATTTGTCTTATCTCCTTCCCTTCGGAGGAGGCAAAGTCAGAGAAACACGGGTGTGTGTCTCTGGAGAGTTCAGCTGATCTCTTTACCTTCTTTCCCAGCTTTCTGTTGCCTCTCTTTACTTATCCTGCCTGCCCTTGCTCCTCTCCACACCAGGGAAGAGCATCCCGGTTGCCACTGCTGGTTTCTCCCCGGTGAGACATGCCCATGTCCCACATGTGTGTTTAGGGCTTCTAGGATTTCATAACACTGACCGGCTGGGCTCAGCTAAGGAGTGCGGTGAATAAAAGCCTGTGTGAAACCGCTGGTGCTGGGGGCAGGAGGAGCAGTATGGGGTGAAGAGGTGCCCTCCTTACTCCATGCTCATGCACAGGGACAGGCTTAGCTGAGAGCTGGCCCCACAGCAAGTAACATGATGTGTGTAGCGGATACCCCCAGGCCCAGCCCAGTCTCCAGACCAGCTCCTTTCTTTAGAAAGGCCAGCTTTGGTACAGCCTCCATCTATCCAACTTGCTCAGAGTGTGCCTTCTCGGGGCTCGGAGCTGCGTGAGGAGGGGTGGCCATGCTGCACCAGCCATGGGCTTCACCCAGCGGCACTACCAGCCCGGGCTGGGAGCTGGGAAGGGGATGACAGAGAGGTTTACAACTCTGCAGCAAGAAAATAAGCCAGCAGCAATGCGAAGTGACTGCAGGAGGTAACCGAGCCCTGGAGCAGGTGGTAGGTGGAGGTTAGTGGGGCCTCCCTCCCGGGAGCAGAATCATGTGAATAACACAGCCGGGTTCCCACCTCCTGCTGAGGGCACCAGCTCCTGACAAGCTCAGAAAAGAAAATGTGTGCAGAAAGCCAGCCGGTTACCACTACAGTTGCTCCCTCACAACCTTTGTAACAAGCTCTTCTGTGCAGCTTTGGCCCGGGAGGGTGGCAAACACCTCCACGCTGGCTGCCTGTTCCATCTCCCATCCTAGTTGCCTCCTCCACAATCACATCTGACTGTCACGTTCCCACCTCAGCGCTTTCCTTCTTTATCTACTCTCCTGATTTCTCCATTTCTCTTTTTCTCCACCACCCCAACACAAGGCAGCCACCCCTGGACTTTGAGTTATGGTTACAGACCGTCCTCCCGTGGTGCCACCGTACTCTCTGTGCTTGAACACCTTTTGTTTGCTGTCTGTGTGTGAGCTGCACGGCTCACAGTGGCTGTCCCAGTAATAGAGGTGGTATTTTGTGTGATAGGATCCTGCTTGGCTGGCTTCTAGGGCTGGTAAACCTGGCCTGATGTGTTCATTAAGCTGGCTCAAGCTGTACCTGAATTCGTTAGGGTTACTGACCAGCAGGCAGAGATGGACAGATAGACTTGGAAGGTGTGATGATGTAGTGACACACATTTTAAGGATGGCTGCTGTTCATTCTCGCCCAAATTTTTAGCTGCTTGTAGGACAATATTGGGTTTATCCTGCAGCTGGTATTTTAATCTTGTGAGTACATTTCTCAGCAAGGCGTGTTGTCCTCACTCTTTTCAGGGAACTGACATCTCTTTGGCAATCGGCTGATTAAATCCCCTGGCAGCACACAGCAGAGAGCATTTCAGCACGTCATTCTTGGTTGGGGTTTTTTTTTTTTGTGTGTGTGTGTGTTGTTGTTTTTTCTGCTGCATGGAAATAGATTGCTTTTTCCTATGCTTGGTAACTTTTCTGCTTATTGTTGTTTAGGCTTTTAGAAATACCCAGTAATGGAGAGTTATAGATGTGTGTTATCCTGCACATGCTTGGCTGCCTGCATCATTTCATTATAGCAGCATCTTCCTCTCTTAAGGGCAAGGAGCTGAAACCACACACCTGGGATTCACTTCGGAATTTGAAGCATATGCAACAAGGATCCAATGCTTTTTCGCTGAAAGAAGTAGGTTTCTCTGGAACTGGGAACTTGGAGGCAGGTCCCTGTTGGGCAGGAATGTAACAACCTGTGATTGGCTCAGCCTTGGCTCCAGGCTGAGTTCATTTGGCCACTGTAGTGTAGTAAGGGCACTTAGTTACGGAAACTTCTGGCCAATGTGCCATGAATACAAATCCCATGATTTTGAAGGAGGAAAAAGTATCACTCACTGGATGTGTCATGACAGCAGGAGTGGCTGAGGACCTCCAGCACAGAGTGAAAATCACAGTCACATCAGAAGTGCCTGAGGGGGTCTCTCTTGAGTGGGCACAGCCAAAGCACACCTCACATGCACAGGCAAAGCCTGCTCCAGTGAGGTTTTAAGTTCTCTCTGGCAATAACCCCTGTACTTTATTAGATCCCCACAAAATATCAAGAAGCATTTTATACATGATTCAGCAGTGAGCCCTTCAAGCAATGAAGGCTCCCCGAAGCCTAGGCTGCATTAGCAAAGGTGTAGTCAGCAGAACAAGGGAAATTATTATTCCCATCACCCTGAGCGGTGTGAGGCTGGAAGATTACACCCAGGGCTGGCTCCTCAGTACAAGATGGATGTTGACAAACTGCAGCATGGCCAGCAAAAGGCCCCCACGGACGAGGGCTAGAGCATACAATGCACAAGGAAAAGGCTGGGGGAGCTGGGTATGTTAAACAGAGAAGAACGAGGGGGTGTCTAGTTGCTGTCTGCTCCTACCTAAAGGAAAGCTGGAGAGAAGAGGAAGACAGATTCTGAGAAGGCAGCATAGTGAAAGGTCAAGAAACAATGGACAAATGTTGAAACAAAGAAATTCTAAACATGTGTAAGAAAAAATTTCTTCCCCTTGAGAGTAGTTCAGCAGGGGAACACGTGCCTAAAAAGACTGGGATATCTCCACCCTTGGAGATGTTCAGAAGTTGTGTGAGCAAGGCCCTGAGCAAGCTGGTGTAGCTTTGGGGTTACCCTACTGTAAGCAGAGAATTGGGCTAGAGACTTCCAGAGCTCCCTTCCCACCTGATTTTCCTTGTGAGTCAGTGTTTTTGTGCTGCTGATCTGCCATGAGCCAATGCTCAGTGTCTTCACAACGCTGGAAGCCAGAAGGGCAGTATGCTTGCTTGGCCCCGTGGAAATGCATCTGTGCTGACAGCAGCATTAGCATCTGTAAAGCCCTTCTGCACGAATGTCTCTTCTCCAGCTGGCTCGCCACCCTCTGTAGCACTACTTGTCCCATTTTATACTACAGATGAATCTCCTAACAGCAGGAGCTGGTTGGTTTGGGGGTGACTCCTTAAGCTGTGACACCCATGTTTTTCTGAACAGCAGCAGTCACTGAAATGTTATTTAAAACTATATTGCAGCATATAAGAGTTTCCTCCCTACACACAACAACCTTCACCCCTTCAGAAGAAGAGAGACTTTAATAACTCCTTTAAATTCTTGGCTTAGGTGTCTGCATGTTTCTGTGCAGTCAGAGAATCTGTGACGAGTTTCAGGGGATCTCTGTTCCCTTTTGGAAGTTAAACAGTCACTTCTCAGGCCCCCTCTTTTTGAGAAACGTGCCTCTCTGATAGCCTAAACTGTGGCTTTCAGCTCTCCAGGAGAGCAGAGGGGTGGGTGCTTGGCAGATGCACTCCTCACACCACCTTCAGTGCTCACCACAGTGCTGCTGAAACACCTCTGGGTCTTTACAGCTGCCTTGTGTCATTTCTCAGTAAGAAGGATGATGCTGAAAAAGGTGGGAGAAGAGGATGGAAGAAAGGGTGGAGAACAGTAACTTGATGTATTAAGGCAAAAGCAAGTCTCGAGAAGCTCTATAGCAGCAAGACTGGAGCTCACCACCTTACCTTGATATTTGTGGGGGTTTTTTTCAAAGCCGTCCGAGGAAGCAGCAGTTTTGGGAGGAAAGATTTGCAGCATATCTATCAACTTCAGAGTAAGCATGTCAGGGCTGGGAAAAAGGAGCTATATTTCAGGAAGAGAGAAAACAAAGTACTCTGGGCAGCTGCAAACCCATTAGTCTAGTCTCAACAGAGTATAAGGTTAAGAACAAATTACAGAAGGAAAACAAAATTAAAGCTACAGCAGTAAGTGGAAAATGGAATCAAATACAAAATGGGTTTATCAAAAAAAGCACTGTGTGCCCTTAACTTGATCCTTTTCTTTACCTCCTTTCCCTTACCTGGGTGAAAAAAGAAATTGGTAAATCTAATCTAGTTGGATTTCAGTAGGGCATTTGATGCAGTAAGGGCTGGAAGGCAGCTACATAAGCTGAAGTGAAAGGAATTAGTAGGAGAATTTTAGGTGGGTAAAGTGCCGGAGAGAGGCAGATGATGTGTGGAGTCAAAAGGGAACTGCCACCATGGAGGAATGTCACTGGCCTTGGGAATAATTCTGCTTGTAGTAATGGCTCTAGCTCAGCAAAAAGCAGCATGAAAAGGAAGTTTGCTGATTAAATGCATTTAGGAGAATTACTCACAGTCTGAAGCAGAGAAGTGCGAGGTCCTGTTCTTTGCTCCTGCTAACAGGAATGTCTTTTACACAGAGAGATTCACTGGTTAGAAATGACAGAAGAAGAGACAGATCTGGGTGCATTCATCATTCACGAGGTGATTATGAAGCCCCGATGTGACGTGATCACAAAGACAACAGCCTTAAAGAGATCATTACGTTAATCTTATTTAGGATGCTATATACAATTTGTCACTCATATTCAGCAGTGGGCTCGGGGCTGGCAGCAGTGTGGGGGAGCTGGAATAACAGAGTCTGTCTCCGTGCCTACCCCTGCTCTCCATGTGAGTGTTGGAAGGACAAGGAGCCTTCCTTAGCTCAGCAAAAGGCTGGAATGGATGAACTTCTCTCTAAAAATCCATTTTATACACAGGGATGTGCGCAGCGAAATGAGCCATTGTAGAAGGGAAGGAGCTCAGCCATGATTTAGTTGGGCAGTCCCATTCTCTTCTGAGTTTGGCTCTTTTTAAGGCTGCACAGATTTACCTCTCCCTGCAATTTGCTGTGCTTCCTTGGCAGGCAGAGCAGGTTAGCACGACAAGCACAGCATTATAAGAAAAGATGTGCTGAACACAGGCCCATAAGCCCACATTTTTCTGCTCCATCCCCCAAAGAGTTTTTTCCTTCAAGGGTAAGAGATCAGTCCAAAGTCCTGTGCTCTTTATACCAGCGACTACTTGGTGTTTCTCCCACACAATGCCTGCCCCCATAAGCTCTCTCAGAACGGAAATTTAAAACCCAGCATCTCAGAAAAGGCTCGGTTCTTTGGAGAAATACACAAAAGCCAGTCTGAACTAAATGTACCACATGCCTGTGCAGCAGAGCTGAAAGGGTTTCATCGTGCTGGTTTTCAGTGTTGGGGAAAGAGTGGTAGGTCTTGAACCTGGTTTACACCTGGATGGGATTAGTGCTGATCTAACACTTGACTGGGGGCAGGGGCGGGGGGGGGAAGCAGTAAGTACAGCTTGCCACAGCTTGCTTCTGACAATGATTTCTGAGGTTTATTTAATTTAATTGGGGGAAATGAAATTGGGACGAGACCTCGGGCAATCATGTAATTCAGCCTCCTGACCCGACGACAAGATTAAGTAAGCACAACTCATTCCTGACAGATATTTGTTGAACCTGTTCTCAACAGCCTACAGTGACAAGGCTCCCTGGCCAATCTAGTCCAGCATTTTATTGGTCGATAGTTGAAAAGCTTTTCCTACCACACAGCTTCAGCTTTCAGTGATGAAAATGAATCTACCGATTTCCACAGCCCCATTGAAAAGCGCCTTTCCACCCTGACAGTGCAATCTCCCCAGACCAGCTGTATATACTTTTTGGCAATTGTGAGCATCTTTTGGCAATTCCAGCTGTGGTTTTTTTCCGCTCTTCGTACCTTTCACTCTATCAAAAGCTTTGAAGTCAAGACGTATCACATCTACTACACCCCCCCAGTCCGCTTGTGCAGTTACCCTGTCAGACAGCGAGGTTAGATGGGCTTAATGTGATCTTCCTGATGAATTGGAGGGTTTTTTTCAGGTTTGAAGTGCACATTGGAGGGGAAGCTAATTCATACGTGCAGCTGCTGCCTGACAGGGATGAGAAAGAGGCTAGGGTAGAGGGGCTTGGGGCTGTGGCCAGCTGAAGGGGCAGGAGGCAAATCAAGCTAGGATGAAATGCAGTGCTGGACAAGCAGTCTGCTGTTTGGGTTCTAGGGATAACAGAGTCTGCCAGGAGCCCCTTGGGTAAGCACCGCAAAGTGTGGAAGGACGGTCTGCTACCAGTGTTTTAACAGTCTGTAACATCAGAGATGCATCAAGTCTGTGTACCGTGAACCCCTCTGGAATTCATTATGGACTAAAGCACGCTGAGAGGTTTTCAGAGTTAACAGGCTTGGGCTGCAACACTCTGGGTGGCTTTTCAGGTTTCAGCAGCGCTTGCGCCTTTATTGTATCCCAGAGTTTTCACAGCATCTGGAGAAGATCCCTCTGCGCAAGGCTCCCAGGTTTCAGGTAAACATCATGTTCAGGGAAGTAATTTTTTAGATGTGTTTACAACATCAGCAGGGAGAACTCACCAGCTGCCTTGCTTCCTCTCACTGTACTGCGGACAGCTTATCTCCCAGGGTTACTTCATCGTCCTCTCTGTGCTGTAGTTCCCAAAGAGCTAAGCTCAGCAGCAGTAGCGTTAGCTAGTCACAGCACATCTTGCAAGCCTGCCACTGTTTCTCCCCCATATCACATACCTGGACACTCCTTTTTCCCCAGCAGGCAAGGCACATAGCCATATGGCAGGAGGGAACAGTTCCTGATGAGAAAAAGAACAAGTCGCAGACAGTTTCCCTGTCCATCATGTCCTTTTCTCCCACACCAGCTCCATCCTTCCCTCATTCCATCTCTTTGTGGGATGGTGAAGTCACCCTATCCTTTTTAGAGGCTGAGGCTGCCATCTCCTGAAGCCATGACTGTGTTTGTGCCAAAGTACTCAGCCCTGGGGCACAGGGCAGACTGGGGACCTGCAGTCACCCGTTCTGTCACACTGATGCTGCAGTTTTAGCCATATTCAGCTATTGCTGCCTGAGACAAAGCCCAGGCACAGCGTGGGGTGGCACTCTTCAGGGACCATTCCCAATAAGTGGTTTCACAGAATCACAGAGTGGCTGAGGTTGGAAGAGAGCTCTGGTTCAGGCTGCCTCTGCTGAGGAATCACCCAGAGGCCTCTGTCAACCAGGAGTCAGTGCCAGGTCCTGGCCTCCTGCTAGACTTTGTGCCACTGCTCACCATCCTCTGTGCCTGGCCATTCAGCCAGGTTTCAGCCACCTCACTGTTTGCTCATTCAACCCATACATCAGCAACTTGTCTGTGAGGATCTTGTGGGAGACAGTGTCAAAGGCCCTGCTGAAGGTGAGGCATTTTATCATAGAAGGTTATCAAGTCGGTCAAGCATGACATCCCCTGGGTGAATCCATGCTGACCATTCATGATGATTTTCTTGTTACCCATGTGCCTGGAAATGATTTCCAGGGTTACCTGTTCCATCACCTTCTCAAGGATCAAGGTGAAGCTGACTGGCCCTGGATCCTCCTTCTTGCCCTTCTGGAAGACAGGAGAGATGTTTGCTTTCCCCAGGCCTTCAGGTACTTCTCCCAGGTGCTATGACCAATCAAGAGTTACTGAGAGTGGCCTTGCAATGACTTCTGCCAGCTCACTCAGCACTTGTGGGTGCATCCCATCAGGATTTGATGTATTCATTCTGTTTCAGAGGCAAGCAGATCCAACTGCCTGTATCCATAAGCGTGTTCTGTCTGTTTGACAGAGGACTGTCCTTTTCTCATTTTGCACTCTCCATCTTTATGTTCCTCACACTCCACAGTGCTGTCTGCTATCTGGGTAGTTTTCCACTATTCGAGTTGAGTGCACAAGAGTTGCAAACTCATTCCTGGGCCCTCTTACTAGACCCAAAAGCTCCTGGATTATTTACTGATTCTCCAGGTGGAAGTTTCTCTGCGTAGGGCTTCTAGGGAATCCAGATGTGGCCAGGCTTTCTGCCTGGAGGAACCTGGGACCCAAGGGCACATATTTGCTGCCCGGGGCTTCATTGGAAGCAGCAAGTCCTTGGATCAGGGCAGGTGAGTGCAGAGATGGAGCAAGTAGCACTCTGCAGGTTCAAGTTCTTCCTTCCCACTCAGCTGGCTGAGCTCCTCCTCCCAGACAGGCTGGCATAATGATCTCCACATCCTCAGGGCAGTTCTCAGTCTCACCTAGATACTCAAGAGTTCCTAGAAAATCTTTTGCATCATTGCCGGGCCTCATTTTAGCACGGATGCTTGTGTTTTCCAGGAACTCCCTCAGCACCACGGTCACCTGGGGCTTCATTTCCTCCAGCCTTGCAGGCAGAGTGAGCATCTGTCGCAGAAGCCTTGGCTCTGTCTGAGGAGCAGCTGCCACCTAAGAAATCACTCTTTGCTCACTCCCTCTCTCCTTTTTCTGGAGTGGAGCCCTCCAGGCCTGCCATCTGACAGCCCCCAGATCAGCTCCCATCATCTGCACGTCCTTGCTGTGGCAATTATGGCCAGATGCCCTTTTGGGTCAGCAAGAGGGCAGGTACTGCACACATTCCACATGTAAAAAACTACAGAAAGTAGAGAATAAATTTGAGAAATGCTACTTGCTCCCCCAAAACTTCTGGAGATCAGGAGCCCAGCACAAAGCCTAGCTGGACAGAAGGATGCTGAGCAGCCTAAGGCAGGATTTGTGGCTCCCTTTCATATTGAACTTCCTAAAAGTCACTCATTAGAAAATACGTACCCAGCAGCAAACACTGTAAGAAAATTTGTTTTAAACATTAGCAGTTTCTAAAGCATTAATGTTTTAATGCAGTGAGAAAGGTGAGAGGGGTAACAGGGCAGTGGTGTAGAGAGGGAGTCCCTCTGGCTATTCTTTGCTTCTGTGCTTGAAGCTTCTGCAATCATCATGTATTAAAATTTCCAAAATTTTCAGCCCCGGCTCTTGTGCACTGTACATCTCTGTAGCTGTGCTGGCAATCCTGGTCTGAATTCCTCTAATATGGAGCCTGGGATGGGGCTGAAGCTCATGGCAGCCTTCTAGCATCCTTCACCTTAGACACAGAAGTCTCTGTGGTAGAAACAGCATGACTGCAACTGCACAAAAGGGCAAACAGCCTGATGCTGCCAAAAATCGCAGGAACCCTCCCCAGCTGTGGTTGTGCCAAACCTGCCAGGCTAGCTAAACCTGCTGCTGGAGGTGGCTTCCCCCCACCCCAGTGACTCTGCAGTGCAGTGGGTCAGGACCTGCTCCCCTGGGGAGCACTGGCGTGCTCTTCCCAAAGCACTGATGCCACACGGCTGCATTTTTATGAGCTGATGCTTGCCAGAAAGTTGTTGCCTTCAGCGTTGCTGCAGAATGGAGTTCCTGGTGAAATCTTTACCCCAGGACGTCCTAATCACATGTAATCTCCTTCTGTCCTTGAAAGTGGCGCACCAAAAGAACCTGGGTATCCCATGGGCAGAAACACTTTGCCTTTCATCCCAGGGATGGCAGCCAGAACCCCCCCTCGCCTGCCCCCCAGGGACTGGCTCTCCCCTCCTTGCTCACCCCCTCCGGTCCCAGGTAACGCTCCCACTGATCATCACAGAACACTTTATACTTGACGCAGTGAGTGCAGACAGAGAGCTGACAGTCCCTCTGGCAGCTGCCAGCTCAGAAGGAGCACAAGGAAGGTTGCCTGGGCATGTACTTTAACTCTAAATGCCCTGTTTTTCCACAAGTTTGCGTTTTGATGAACATAATGTTCTGGGAATGAATGAGCTATCACCAAGCAACATTAACTCTGTGTTAACAAAGGGTTTTGACATTGAATTTAAGCCTGAGGACAATGCTGGCACAAGAATGAGTTATCACAGGCTGGGCCATGGGTACACTGAGGATGGAAATTAGAAGAAGCTTCCCACCTGCCAGTGCAAGGATCTGGAACAGCCTTTCAACAACAGCAGTGAGGCCAGGAGACAACTTGTTTTGGGACTGGAAGTCTCTGAGCAAGAGGATGCAATGGGGCTGCCTGCTGCAGGTCAGGAGATCTCTGCCCGTCCTCTCTTCTTATGCAACTGCAGGACATTTTTGTAACGACTTGGCCCTTAAAGCAGCTCAAGCCAAGCTGAGTGCCTGGGGGCCGCCTGGAAATGGGGCTGTATGGGGCTGTGGGATGGTGTCCTGGGGATACTGCAGAGTGCTGTAGGGCTGTAATTACCCAGGGAGTGCAGGATGTGCATCCTCCTGCCTCCAGCATGCAGAGAGCTCAGCACGGAAATTGGAGGGGACAGTATGTGACAGGCAGGCCCAAGACCAATAGCTTCAGGTGATGTCTGGGTGTCTTACAGATCTGAGGGCATTTCTAAGGAGCAGAAGATGGCTCCTCCATGCTGCAGCCCAGGGGAGAGTGAGCTGGGCACTCAGGGGCTTTGAGGCCAGCTCCCCCACTGGCTTAGTGCCCGGCCAGGGTACTGGTTAATGGCCAGGGTCCATCCATCACCCCTTTCCCAGAGCGTGCCGTCAGCTGTATGAGACCAGCTTGGCACAGGATGGCAAAAGGAGAGGAGAGGAGGGGATGCCCCAGGAGCATCTGTCAAGGGGAGAGATGACAGCAGCTCTCCCAGGGCAGCCGCAGGCTGGGTGCTGCAGTGAACCAGCTCCATCTGCCTTGGAGCACTGCCTGCCTCGCTCCTTTCTGCCACCAGCCCTGGACACCAGCAGGCCTGGATACCAGCAGCCCTCGGATGTGGCCCACAGCTCCCGCCATCCCTGCCTCCTGGCACCCACCTGTACTCAACTGCCCAACACAGAAATCCTTGGGGGAAACACTTCACTGCCAGATTACAGTGGATTATACGGGCCGGGGATAAAACGGGAGTTACAGCAAACTCAGTGGCTGACTGTCTCTTCTGCTCTTTAACAGATGATTAAGGCCTTGCCAGAATGATGTCTACATCCTTCCTCAGTGATGAAGGTTAGGGGTTTCAAGCCTAGCTGCTGACTCATAACCAAGAAGAGGAGAAAAGCGAAAATTAGCATGAAGAATGTTGTTGAAATGGCTTGAATGTGTTCAGAGATTGGTGTAGACAATATATTGCTGCCTGTGTTATGGCCGGTGTGTTTAGGAGATGTTTTTAATGGAATCAGATCTTTTTAAAAACATGGAACACCTGTATGTAGAGCATTTGCCTTGTATCTGCAGATCCACTGCCAGAAAGGGCAGATTGTGAACAAGCTTCTCCAGAAAGCATCTTTAATTCCTGACGTTGTAACACCCGTGCTTTCTTCTGAGCCTGGATGCCTTTGGGTATCTTGGTGAGCTGTTGAACCACTGGATGGCATGTCCCTGTCCAGAGTCTAGCTTGGCTCTGCAGGGATTAAAATTTGGTCCCTATGAGTGCATGTCTGCAGACCCTTCTGGGACATGAGTTTGGTGCTCCAGCTTCCCCATTAAATACTCTGCTTCTGGCTGCACTGACTGGCAAACTCAGCAGAGGCCTAGAACATGACCTTCATCTAAGCTGTGTCACCTCCAGTACACGTTTCCTCTGGATCAAGGCTGAGGCAGGCGGGGGAGGCTCAGGCTGCTGCTCCTGAGATAACTGGAAGGATCAGGGGAGCTGGGTGAGTGCTCAGTCTAAACAATGGCTTCAGAGTCAGGGCTGTGATCATACTCAAATTAATTTCAAATATGCACAGTAACACAAGAAGCAATTTGCATAAGACGTCACATGGAGTTGCATACAATTTCGCATATTTAAACGAAGTACAATAAAGCATAGCTCGGGCGGGTACGTGAAATCATTTGTGCGGTGAACCGTGCCGAGAAACGACGTGCAATTATCACCAAAGAAGAAAACAAATGGCAGCAACCACCCAGGATGCAAAGTCAGCTCAGAAGTTGTGAAGCACCAGCTTCTTCTTTCATCCACCATCCTGATATGCTTGGAGTCAGGTTATCATGCACTTCTTTTCCAGCAGGCTCTTCTGGTGCAGAGGATGGTGCTCGCTGTTTCATACCACTACTCACTCCTTCCTTCACATTTGCATCCTTGGCTTCAGCTTTGCTAAGCACTTTCTTCATGCATCATTCTTCCTGGGCTTTCCAGTGCATTCATTTCCAGGTCTGAGGGACTCCTCCCTCACCAGACACCACTCCAAGTGGTCCTTGCCCTTTAGTGGTAAAGTCTAGAGGCCAGAGGACTGGCTCTGGGAGCCCAAGGGCAGACACTGACAGTCTGATTTTGGTGGTCTCAGTGCTCTGCGTGTTCAGAGCGCAATCCCTGTGGCTTAGTTCTTGGTACTTCTGTAGGGCACGTGAAGTGGGCTCCATCTCAGCTCCTGGAAAATGATGGCCAGACAACTAACACAGATAAGGAAGCAAGAAAAGGGAACAACATCCCCTAAGTGGGAATGTATCATCCTTTGGAGCAAACATCAGAGGGTTGAGACCTTTAAACCTGCAAAAGGGACTTTCAGCCCCTGAGCTACATTTTGTGACAGTCCTGCATTTCTCACAGATGGGTTGGGTCAGCATTGCAGCAGCGAGGCTGAGCTCTGAGGGCTGACCCATGAGCATGTGCTTTCCCTTCCCTCCCCAGGAGGCAGGCAGGCAGGGGAGGATTCAACTGATGCTCCTGGAACAGCTGGAAGGATCAGGGGAGCTGGGAAGGTGCTCAGGCTAAATTGGGGCTTCACTGTTGGCAGCACCCTGGTCCCCGTGAGCTCCTAGAGCCCTGCTTCACCCACCTTGTCTTCATTTACCCAGTGCTTTTAATGCCCCCTAGCTCTAAATTTCTATTCTGATCCCTTCCTCTGATCCTACTTCTCCTTCCAGTCCCATCATTTAATCCTAGCCACAGTTTCTGGTTCTGCCCACTCTCTCCTCACCCTGCCTTTTCCTGTCCTCCTTCATGTTCCTGCTCCCTCAATACCTCTCTTTAGGCCTTTGCTTGACAGCCTCAGCTCCTTATATTTTAGTCAGGCAGTTTGTTTCTCTCTGTAGGACTGCCTGAGTATCAACAAAGAACTGTCACAAAAACCCTGGAAGAGGCAGTGTTATGCTTGGGCACCCTTTTGTCCCAGCCCTCCTCTAACTTGCAGGTGCAAGGGGAAAATCTGTCTCTTCCCCATGCCCCGCACTCAGAATTACTGCACTGCATAGGGAGCTGTAAGGAAGTTGGCCGATGTGAGTAGCTACAAGAAACTCACATTTATCCAGGACAGTTTTTTTGGTCTTCAGTTTTGTCATGGAGGCCCTGATGCTTGGTATAAGAGAAATCTCATTATAAAGGAACCTCTTGGAGTTCCTGCTGTGTATCCAGCCGACGCAGGGTAACACTAAGCAGAGCCTCGGATCTCATTTGTGTGATGTTCACTCACATGTAATATGTCACACAAGAAAAGAATTGGCAAAGCAGAAGAAGGCATGGGAGAGAAACCATTTCAGGCTTAGATAACTCATCCTGGTGCTGCCAAATGTGTCTGAATCAAGGTAGTAAGACCAGCACAAGCCTCCACTGTAGGTGTGTTCAACCACTGCACTCATGTTTTGGTTAATGAACTCATTCAGGCAAAGCTGTGTCCATTCATGGTGCTGGATTGACTCCCCTGACACGAGCAGAGGACACCCATCACTGACTGCCCCTTGGTTTGGGAAGGGCTCAGAAAGCTTCTGCAGTCTGCGACACTTTACCAAGGCTTAGAGGGTACCTGAGAGAATCACGATGCCTGTGATTGTGGTGCATCCTTTCATAGGCAAACTAACAAGGAAACCAACTGTCTCCCTAGCCAGGCCAGGCTGTAACTCAGATTTGACCAGCGCATGATGCAGGCATCACACCATGTTCCTCTGATAGAAAACAAGTCACCCCAGGCTTGTTTGCTTGCTTGTTTGTTGAACCCTTGTGGTATGTCCAGCTGTCGACTAAGTCTGAGCTTCAAACTCGACTGGCTGCCCTGGAGCATCTGCTCTCCTGCCACTGGAGCGCTAACTAGGAGCCACAGAGAGGCAGGACAGGGCCCCGGAGCAGAGACTGGCATTTGCTTCCCTGCCAGATCCCTTGTGAGGATTGATCTGAGGTTGGAGATGGTTTGGCTTGTATTCTGGTCACTCCCAGAGAAAGCTGGGCTTTGGATCAATGCGGAATGCGTCACTGAATGGCCTATTATTCACTGAGTGCAATGTGCACTCGGAGACACAGCAGCCCTCAATAAAGATTCAATTCTGCCTCTAAGGATCAAAGCAAGAATGAACCAAGGGAACTACTCAACTCTTTTACATGATGCTGAAATGAGAGGTTGCTTGTTTCGGGGCGACTCTTTATGGCCGTTTCAAGTTGTGCATTTCTCCTAATTAAATGGCCATCCACACAGCCAGGTCCCTCTAGCAGAGTGCAGAGCTACCTCTGATTGAAGCTTTCTGTTCCCCCTGCACAAAGGCTCACACTTGAGTTAGCATAGCTTGTCCACGCTGCCCCACCTGCCCCGAGGAGCACAGTGATGCCCACAGCTCCACAGGTGTTTTCCCACCACTCCCCTCGTGCCCACAGTGTTGGGACAGCTCTCATAAGGTGCGCAGCGAACGCACACAAAGGAATGATATCCAACAGCACAGGCCTGGGGAGGAGGGCAGAGCCAGAGCACACGGAGTCCTAACTTCCAGACACAACTCTGGAGAAGGTCCTTGAGCGGGGGAGGTAAGCAAGTGTTGTTGGTTGCTGCCACATCCCTGCGATACAGACACTTCCAGCTGACAGTTGCCTGATTTTTTTCCCCATAATGGGATAATTTATTGCAGGTTATAGAAGGCACTCAGCTGGAGGGAATCCCAGATTTTGGAGGTGTTTTCAAAATGTTTTTCTGAACTACTCTCTTTCTGAGGAAATCACAGCGGTCAGCAACACCTCATGCTTGTTTTTTGACCACTTATTAGGGTGATTTTTATGTGTCTTGAAGTCATTGTACAAGTTTTAGATGTTCTTCTTTGATTTAAACGATTGCATTCATTCCTCCCATCTCTGCTGTCCTCATTCAGAATGCAACTCCCAGTGCTAGCTCCCTGCTGGAGAACAGGATGGGGGGGAAGGAGGCAAGGCTGGAGACTGGAAAGGAAGGGAGATGCTGGAAAAGGAGTCAGGGCTGGGACCAGACTGGAAGGGTGGGAAGTCAACATGGACAGGTGGGTAGGAGTGATGTAGTGGGGAGTGATGATGGGGGGGTACTAGACCAGGGAGTCAGTGTATTCTTCAGGAAGCCAGAAGAACAAGGGGAAGCTTGTGGAGCTTCTCCGGTGAGTCAGAGAGTGAGTCCTGGTGAAAAAGGGTATGTTTGGCTGAGTGCCTGCAGCCCCAGCCTGTGCAGAGAGGGCACCAGAGGAAAAGCATCTGATGACAGGGAAGTCAGCAGGAAGGGCTGAAGCTCTGGCTGGAAGCAGATGAGGTTTGTGCAAAACATTTCACTGCACCAACGAGTACATGAGTGTAATTTCAGCACAATGAGAATCTATCACCACCTCTGTCAAGTCTCTCCAGCTTGCCCAGCCCCAAAGCCATTGACTAGAGAGGATCTTCCACCTAAAGCAACAGGGGTGAAGGACTCTGCCCTCCCACACTCAGCACAGGGGCAGAAGAGGTGCTGTCCAGCATCTTCTGTGTCTGTAGCCCGGGACAGACACTGCAGGAGTGTGTCTGCTCTGTGATGGGCCTGAGTCACCTCCAACCCGCAGAGATCCTGTCCAGGGCACAGGGTGCCATGTGGAGCAAGTGTGCCTGGCCCTGCAGCAGGAAGGGTCCTTCCCGTGCGCGGAAACCCCAGAGTCCGGGGTCAGGCCTGGTCTGCAAAGCCTATTCCTCCCTCCAACAGTAAAGCAGAGGATCAGCGACACCTCCAGTGCCCAGAGGACTCAGACAGCGACAGAGCAGAGGGAGCAGGGGCTGGGAACCATCGCCATCCCCAGCAGTCTCCCAGGCATTGCCGTGGAGCAGCCCTTCGGAATGGCCATCAAGCCCGGTGCTCTCCAAGCCCTGATTGCCGCCCGGCTCGCGGAGTGGAGGAGTTGCAGGAGACGAGGATGCTTAATTACAGAGCAGCCCTGGAAACCAGCAACAGCAGCAGCACTGTGGCCAGGAGGGGAGGCAGCAGGGCTGTAAATAGAAATTGCGGAGGCAGCCGCGGGGAACAGAGTGAGGGAGGCTTCTGCGCCTGCAGCGCTGCATGTCCCTCCCTTCCCCTCGGCTTCTCTCACCTCTCCCGGACACCCTGGCCTCCAACGTGAGCCGGCGTGTGACAAGCCAAGCGGCGTGTGACAAGCAGCTCCGTGGCTGGGGCGCAGCAGCTCCAGAGGCAGGTGGAGCTTTGGGAAGCGGGTGAAGAAGGGCTCCTCCTCCACCAGGGGCCACCTCCCGTGGAAATGCACGAGGGTGGTCAAAGGGTCTCTTTAGCCAGCAAAAAAAAAACCAAGGTAAGATGGACAAGGGGCCAAATTGGCCCCTCTACCCTCGAGAGTGTGGTATGCCAGGAGTCTGAGCCCCCATCCCGCTGCGGTCTGCCCAGGGTGCAGTCCCTCTCACCCCACCCTGACTTTTCCAATGTTGCATCTTCCACAGCACCGAGAGGTATGCTTTCAATATTTTGCAAAGTTTTATTTAAAAATGTTGAAACTAACATCCCACAATATTTGAATATTTCACCACAAGGAGAAGAGAAATCCTACAAAAATATATATCACAGCGCACAAGGGCAGGGGAGGGGGAAGGGCGAGACTGAGCAGGGCAGCAGGAGGGAGGCCGGAGGGGAGGATGGAAGCCGTGGCAGAACGAGACCAAGTGGCAAAGGGAGAACAAGAGGAGGAGTAGGGAGAGCGAAACAGTAGGAGGGGAGAGAGAACCAGGAGGGAGACCATGGTACAGGACAGGAGTGGGAAGAGGGAAAACAGTGGGAGAGGGAAAACAACAGGAAAAGAGGAGTAGAGAGCCAGCAGTGGGTGAAGGAAGGGGACCTCTCTCTATGGTCCTGCCAGGGTAGGGCCAGGACTAAAATGGGACGGTAGCAGGGATGGAGCTGGGGAGCTGGAGTTTGACCCAGGACTTTTGTGCTGCAGGTCTCAGCTCTAAGGCTGTGCCACGGATGTGGTTTGTCAGAGTGAAAAAACAAAACCACAGTTTAATTCAGAACAGTCTCAAGGTGGTCCTGTTTGAGAACTTGCGGGGAATGAACAAACCACTCCTTTCCAAGCATTTTTCTTCATTGGGAAATGGACTGGAAAATGAAGGGACCAGATTTGCAAGGGCACTTGGGTGCCATTGAGGAGGAGGTAGATAGCCCTCTCTGAAATTTTGGGATGTTTGGCTGGGTGTGAGCCCCTGGAAACTGGACTGGAGGAGAGGTGTGGAAGCACACACCGGAGGTCTGTTCCCTGCCTACCAGTTGCAACCAACCTGATGGGAAAGCCCAAGCAGGATTTGGCCTTGTGGTCATGCCTCTCTCTTGGGTAAAGAGAAGGAGACTCCAGTTCCTGCTTCAAAACAGGAACTTCCCTCCCTTCCACTATGGTCACAGGGAGACCACCCTTGTGTTAAAAAAGCCAGGGCTCTCCAGGAGCTCAGCAGAGACACTCACCTGGATGTTCCCTTTTAATAGCATAGAAATGTTGAGCAGAATTAGCCCAAGACTATGAACACTTCCAGTTGATTTCCCTGCACACTTTTCTCTCAGTAAAATTTCTAATGGAAAAAAAAAAAATTCTTTCTCCTCCATTCATCTAGAAGTCAGGGACACCCGATGGGCTGTGACTGAGAAAGTGCTGTCCTCTGCCCTGGCTTGGTACTCAGTGCTGTCAACCCACTCATGTGTACATCCTACAAAATATTACCCTGGGCCAGGGTAGAGACCTCAGGCATGCTCTAGCTCCAGTCTGTGTAGGGCAAGATGGTTTATAAGGCTCCAGTCATGGAGAAAACAGATCCAGTGAGATTATTTATTGGCTGGAAGAAGCTTGTGTGTCCACTTGTGTTCTGAGTGTTTTGTTCCAGGATCACAGCACAGCAGTGAATGTTTGGGCAGGACAATGAAGTTGTTTCCCTGTATCTAACCTGTTTTGTGTGAGAGATTGAATGACTGTCATAAAAATGTATTTGGCTAGGAAAATTGTTCTTAGAGAAGATGTTCATCATACCCAAGCTTCTGTTGTGGTAAGAGTTTTTTCTACACAACTTCACCAGCTTTCCCCTTACCACAGTATCCATGAAAGGTTTCACTCCCTGGAGTCACTTTTACCAAAACCAGAGACATGGAAAAGGGGGAGGGAAAAACCTCAAACCACCAAAATCTGATTTGTTTGCAGAATTTACAAAAGCCTGGCCAGAAGAACGCAGGGCTTTCCTACATCAAGTGTTGGAAAATGTTTTCACTATGCCTCCTGTGGTCCCCTGCTACTTTCTTATAAACCTTCTCTCCATGCAGCACATGGAAAGAGAAAGTCCAAGGACAGCCCTTGAAGTGGAAGAGTCTAAACTCTAGCCTTGTTTCAGCAAATGCTGTTGATCAAAGAACAATCAAATTAATCTGGTCTGGAAGATTACTTCAACCAGTTCAAGGTATTGTAAATTGCCAGCAATCAGCAGTGTAGCCTCCTGCAGGCTGCATGCAGATGTCCTTCCCCAGCAGGGACGTGCCAGGGAGAGGGGGAACAGGGGCAGCAATGAATGGGGCAGCGAGCAGGAGCTGCCACCTGCTCCTTCCCTGTCCATCTGCAGCTTAAATGTCCACCAAAGCCTTGCATGGATCCTGGATAAGAACAGGCTCAGTAACAGATCGATCTATGGTAAAGCACTAATATCCCTTGCTGTAAGCACAGACTCAACCTGTGCTTAGACTAGAGATCTCCAGAGTCCTTTTCCACCTACATCTTTCAGCCACTCTGTGCTTTTAATAAGCCGGTAATTTTATTTGACCTGTCATTTTCTCCAAATCTCTGCTGTTTTTGGGAAGCTTATTGTAATTTACACTCTCGTTTAAATGCCCTTCACAGTGAGTCAGATGGGACCCGAGAACACCTAATAGTTCAGCTGGGTAAACGGGCAGAACCAGGCCTCTTATGAAATTCCCTGTGCTTTGTCCTATAAAGAACAGGCTTTTAATGCAGAGATAAAGGATGAAAGGCCGCTTCCCTCTCTCCAAGATGACTTTTGTCAGAGACCTCGTATGGTGCACTAGGGCCTTCAAATTGTGGGTGATTTTCCTGCCTCTGGCCACATCGGTCCAACAGCTGAAGGTGTTTGTACACTCTAGGGGCAACCTTACCTAAATGTGCATCTTTTCACCTCGGTGGCTGTCAGTGTGGGGTTTTAATTAATTTGAAGGAGTCCATAAAAGCTAAGAGCAACTACTGTCATTAAGGTGAAATTTGCCATCTCGCGCTTCCTCAAAGTGACACCCATGGGTCCATGCCTAGGAAGAGGTGGAGATACTCGGATCTTGCTCACACAAGTAAGTGACAGTGTGGCTGCCAGCCCCACAGACCACCACAGCCCCGAAGGACATGTGTAGGAAACCAGTTTGGACAGATACCTGTGCCATTGCTTTCAGTTTTCAACCAGCTGGGGAACTGAATGGAAGCTTCACTTGGGAGCCTGGATATCCCCACTCTCATGCCCTTGGTGAGCACTGCCTTGTGGGTTTCCAGTCACCCTGCGCTCCAGGAGAGACCTGGCAACCCTTCCGGTGGTCCCAAGGTCAGCTCTAAACTGCTCTTGGTCATCCCAGGTGCAGAGTCCTGTCTGCTGCCTTGTTGCCTATGCCAGGAGTGTCTGAAAGCAATTCTCTTCCTCAGCCCAGCAAAACTCAAGTTCCTCACGCCCAGCTACGTCTGCATGCCACGCTTTAGCTGTGTACAGGACACTTGCTAAATAACATGGTGAGCAGTGGGCTTCACCTCAGATTTTCTGGAAAGTATCATCATAGACTGGTGTTATCCAGAAAAACCTTGCTGAAGGAGGCTGAAGGGGTGGAGAGGGACAGCAAGGAGGCTTTTGACAGATCAAAACATTTGGAAAGCTAAAGGAATCTTTTCCAACTTTAACTGGCAAGAGAAGTGGCATGGGGGTGGGAACTGAGGGGAAAAAACTGAGGATGGAGAGAGGAAGAAAGATACAAGCTGAAGAGAAAAAAACCCAAAGGAGTGTTAGGCAGAAAGAAACTGGAAAGATGTGAATATCTTCCATCTAGGGGGAAGATAATGTTTCCTTTAAGGAAATGGGTTGTTGAGAGGGCCCAGGTGCTCTGTGAGCCTCTTCTGCCCAAGCTTCACCCACCCTTGGGACTCTCAGGAGGGCCAAGGTCTCAGGAACAGCTGAAGTTGCCACCATCCGAGTCACCTGGTGAGCAATCCTGCAGCCACTGAACTCCAGACGTTCACTGCAAAGCACACGACATGGGAAGGGACACACGGAGGGTGAGGGCCCACGGGGACAGGGGTACGCCTTTCCACCTTGCCTACCCCCGATGTCAGGCATGCACTGGTGAGAGAGTCAAGGAGAGCCAAGTGTGTCTGTGCATGTATGCTAGGAGAGGGGCTGGAGAGGTCAAGATTTCACACCACCGCCAGCTGTCTTCCCTCCCACCATTCTGCTCTCTCGTCACCCTGTCCTGCGTGGGCAGGGCGGGTCCCCAACTTCCCCCAGCAGGAGACTAAGGAGGCCCAGCTCATCCATTTGCCCAGGCACATCCCGGTGGGGTTAGTTAATAATGGTGGTGGTGGTGGGCCGTGGCACAAGGAGGTTGTTTTTTCCTGGGGTAGCAGAGGCGGCGAGAGTCCGCTCTCGCCAGCTGTGACAGGAGGGTGGGGGAACCAGCTCAGCCTCTCCCGGGAGCTTCACAGGTTCACCAGTGGGATTCTGGGGGAAAGAAGGAATTGGAAATTAATTAGTGCTTACCCTGCCCCAACCCCCTACCCCCGCTAACCTCAGTGTGCCCGTCCCCCTGTCCCTGCCAGCCCCTCCTGCCCCAGCTCACTGGCCACTCACCGGTTGAGCTGGAAGGCCGCATTCTTCCCGTGGCCACTCAGTTTCTCCGCACCCTCCTGGCCCTGCCTGGACTCCTCCGCCTCAGGTGTGGGGGTCAGGGGGTCGCCGTAGGGCCCCAGGATGCTGACGGTGGTGGGGGAGAGGTCTGTGAGGGGCTGCTGGCTGTCCTGCTGCCTCCCACTGCTCTGCTGCCCCGAGTGACGCCGGCGTTTCTGATTACGGTCCCAGCTTTGGAGAGAGCAAGGGGTGAGGTAAAGAGATAAGCCCCAGCCCTTGATGACAGAGAGGTTTGTGGGATGGACCCCGCTACGCTCGGCATTAGAGCCCAGCGTGGCCGAGTGCCAAACCTTGCAAGGGACTGCGGCACCAGATCTGCACCCCTGGGACAAATGGCTCCCAAGCCCACAGTCCTCCTGTAGGCACCAGCCCAGTGAGAGCCTCCATTGGCCCAAACCCCACTCACCAGAACTTGAATATGATTCCAGTGGCAACCAGGACAATGATTATGGAGATGGTGATGGTGACGTACAGCTGGGGGTCCACACCTGCGAGAGAGAGGAGTGGGAGTTGTGATGGCAAGGGGAAGTTCCTGATGAGTGTTGCAGAAGGAGCTGCTCCCGCAGGGGACAGGGGGTGACAGAAGCAAAGGGCAGATTTACCTTCCCCCCGGGGCCCGAACAAGAAGGGCCGCAGGGTGGCTGGGGTCTCGCGCAGGTTGAGCCCCGCGTTGTGCAGGAGCGAGTGGGAGTTGGGCTGCGCCGTCGCCATCCCGTGCGGCGAGACAAAGGTGTATCCCAGCGGTGGGAAGCCTGGGTTGGCTGAGTTTGTGTCCCCTCCATCCTCATCCGACACCGTGGGACCCCACACGATGGCCCAGGGGTACTGGGAGGAGGGCATGCCGTCCTCGAACCCGGAGGGGGTGGCGGGCCGGGCCCCCGCGGCCTGGCGCCTCAGCCGCACCACGTGCCGCAGCTCTGCTCCCCACGCGGGCAGGGCACGCTGGCGCGGCAGGGCCGAGCGGGAATCCGAGCGGGAATCCGAGCGGGAATCTGAGCGGGAATCCTGCTCCGGCTGCGACGTCCTTTCCCAGATGCAAATGGAGCGCGGGGCCGAGGGGCTCCGGCGGGTGCAAAGAGGCCGAGGGGCTGCTGGGCCCCGAGAGCGAAGAGACCATATGCCAGGAGGAGGGACGGCCAAGACGACGAGGAGGAGATGCCACAGCTGCAGGGAGTGGATGCGGGAGAGGAGTGGAGGCATCCTGCTGCGGGGTGGGGGGAAGGAGAAGAGAGCCTGCTCTGAAGTGTTCCTCCTGCTGAAAGGCCAAGCAGCCAGGAGCAGCCCACCACCCACACTCCTGTTTTCTTCCCACCTCACCTGCCAGTGTGGGAAGCTGTGAACCTACCAGGCACTGGGTTCCATCTCAGATGCAACAGTGTCTTTGCTCAGTCAGGATCTTGTCTCATCTTCTTCACTGGGAACCAAAAGGGAGGGATGTCAGTGTCCCCCCACACAGCGGTGATGGCTCTCTCCTTGCAGGCAGTGTGTGCCACCCCAGGTGAGCTCCCGGCTCCCAGGCAGGATAAGGGGAGTCCACGCACACCCACGTGCACCCTCTCCTGCTCCCATGCCCCCCGTGCATGGAGGTGCATCGTGTCCCTCCGAATGCCAACTCCACACAGAAACACATGCATTAGCATATGCTCACAAAAGCAAGGAGCGATCTCTGGAGCACACGTGTCCAGGCACATGCGCAGCTTCCCCAGAGATGCTCCTGTCTGAGGGCCGAGAGGGGGATTCGGCATCTTTGTTTGCTTATCACTGGAACAAGTTGGAATCTTAATTCCTGTGTTTATTTATAGTGTGCAGCGTGTAATCCATTTATTAAAAAAGAGCCTCTTCATTGTGTGCCAGAGCGAGGGAGCAAGAGGGGAAGCACGAGAGTGATAAACCAAGACAACGGAGAAAGAGTGAATCAGCGAGAAAAGTCCAGCCTCACCAAAGAATTTAAGAGAAAAAATATGCCTATCAAATATTTAGTATTTACTTTCCTCTTAGCTAACATGAAATTACCTTCTCACACTCCTTGTCTTAATGTCCTCTGCACTGTCCCATCCCTCCCTTTCTCCCCTATCCCTCCCTTTTCTCTCCCACCTCCCACGGCTGAGCAGCAAAACCATGGAGTGAGTGAGGTCAGGTCTCCTGAGCTGGATTTCTGCCCCGGACGCACAGCACCCCCCGGCATCAGCCCGGTGGCAGCACGGCTGCCCTTCACGCTGCCTGCCCCTTCCCTTGGCTGGGCACAGCGCGGTGCCGGCCCTTCCCCGCTGAGCTCTTATGTGCCTGACCCCGGATCCTCTCCGCAACCGCACGCACACACAGGACAAAAAAAAATTCATGCGAGGTGTTCAGCCTGCTCCTTCATCGTGGAGGGGAAAGCATGAATGCTGACAACCCACGGTCATGCCCTCCTGTGGCTGCCGGGATGGAGAAACAGGGATGCTTGGCCGAGGGAGTCAATGCAGAGGCCAGCCCTGCCCCTCCAGCCCTGAGCCAGCTGTGCCGCACCTCCCAGCTTCCCAGGGGTTACTGCCATTCGCCCCTGCTCACCCCATGCCCAGAACTAAAACTGCAGCCCCTCCTGGGTGGGAGGCTTCCTCTTTCTGAGGGAAGAGCCCAGTGCTTGCTGTGATGTACACCTGAGAAGAGGGGCCAGGAGGAAGGGCACCCAAGAGTAAGTAGCTGTCTAGCTCCTGCTGCATTAACCGGGGATATTTTTAGTTTCCTTCTGTTAAATATTTAAACAAAGTTCACAGAAAAAAAGAGAATTGTTGGCTAATGTGCCCTGCCCCTCCCTCCGGGGCAAGATCAGTCTCTGGAGGGATCTTGAGATGAAGATGAGGAGAAAAGAGCAGCTATTCTCAGCATTTCTTTGTACTTTGCTCCTGAACCTCTAAGCCTTGGAGGGGACTCAGTATTAAAATGCAGCTCTGCAGAGAGGCAGCAGAATGGAGCAAGTTTCTTCTGAAGCCAGATACTGGTGAGATATTGACCATCTGGATTATGATCACGATGCTGTGGAAGATCATGTCTGGCAACACAAATCCATGACAGAATTTATTTTGGACTTTGAAAGAGAGGGAATTCCAAGCATGGAGGACCTCCTTGTGTGAATCCCCAGGCTAGAGGGCCCACAAGTTGCAGGAGGGGTTTCAAGGTGGCCTGGAGTGCCTGGGGCCATGCCTGGAACCCACCACAGGACAGTAAGGATGAAGAGCCTGCTCTGCTTGTGGCACGGCACTCTGAGCCACAGCTCGAGCCTTTGGGGGCTGGGGGCTGCTTTGCATCGGGAGGCAGGAGATGTGGGGCTGGACAGCGCCATCCCAGCAGGGCCGACCTTCTCCAGGTGCAGATAGACCTTAGTGCCAGTCCCACAGGGAAGTGTGCTGAAGTAGGGGTGCACGTGTAACCTCTAGCCCTCCTCCTAAGAGCAACTACCTAGAGCCTAAGGCTCTACCCACAGAAACGTGCCTGGGTGTAGGAATGCTGGGGTCGCTGCACTCTCCTCGCTTGTTGGGAGGTCTCATAATGGAAACATCGCTGTTCTTCTCAGCTGAGATTGTGAGCTCCAGCAATGACTCCCCAGACTATGGACTTCCAGGGTTGAAAACCTGGGAATTAGAAGCCTTACAGAACCAAATCCTGGATGGCGTTCTAAATTTCAGCCCTACAGAGCAGGTAACATCTGGAACAAGTTGAGGGGGGGTGAGCCCCAGCACTGACGGCCTCACATGCACACGATTGAGGAGCTGACAGCCCAGACATGGGGTGCAAGGCTCAGGCTGGAGACACTCCTGTGCATGGATTCTGCTGCCTACAGTGAAGAGCTGGTGACTCCTGGTGCCCCCACCCCAAAGGTGGCTCCAGATGAGTGCAGGAACGATGCAAATGCGGTCGGTCTCTGTCAACACATTCTGGTTTGTTAATCAGATTGTGGCCGAAAACTGAGAGTGTGTCCTGCACTGGCACACCCAAGATTGATTGTGGAGGAGCTGGGAGCAGGACAGAGGTGTCTCCCATGGCATGGAAGGTGTGGGAGCAAAGGAAGGTTTCAGGTGAAAATACCAGGCAGCGATTGGATATCGCCATGCTTGGAGCGTTTATGTTCGAAACAGAGCATAGATGTCCCTGTGGATTATTGACAAACCAGCAGACAAAGCATGTCTGGGGCACTCTGCGGTCAGCCACTGGCAGTGGGATTGTGTCCTGGGCACAGACCCTGCTGCGTTGGAGGGCAAGAGTAACATGTACCCTTCATTTGGCTCTGGATGCAGCACACAGTGTGGATCCTGAATAAACTGGTAGAGCTTCAGAGAGGAGCAAGGGATGCCAGTGCTCTTACTACCTGTGAGTATAAATCCCACCTTATACCATTCAAGAAGCCTTTGTGTGCCAGAGCAGAGAGACTGGATTTCTGCACCAGTTCCTCATGGCAAGGCTCTTGCTTTCATACGTGTTTCCTGGGTCTAATGGCAATAAAACCGGACAGGGCTACTCCCAGAGTCTGAGCAGGAACCTGTATACTTTCACTCTAGGTACAGAGCCTTCATCTCAGCGTTCCGGTCCTGTGATGCACAGATGACAGAGTGTGAATGACAAAGCTATTTCCCCAGGGCACTTCATTGAGCTCAGTTTGTGAATCTTGGTGCCTGAAAGCAGTAAGAATTACACTGTTCTTTGCTACTGCCTATGGACCCCACCATCAGTCCAGACTGGGGCTAATCTGTTACGAGCTGCTCTCATTGCATTTGCAGGGTGGAAGCATGAATCCTGCTGCTGTTCCCCACACCCATCTGTGCTTTCTCCCTCTTTGTAAGTCTCCCGCAGCGCGGACCTGCCGCTACTGGGACATGAGAGAGCAGATCTCAGTAGCAATGCCCCAAAGCATATATAGCAGTTCACCAAGGAGGGCTGGGAATTTACACCCTACCTAATGTCTAGGAGCAAAGCTCTCTGTACTCCTGCTCAGAGCAGGGAGCTCTGACTAAAGCCTGAATGTGACACCCTGAGCTCTGGAGTTCAGATACTACCATGCCTCAGGAAAACCCTAGGATTGCTTATGATAACTCCTTCTCCATGTTCAGGATTCTTGTATACCTTAATGCCATAGATAAATCCTATCTGAATAAAAAAGGCATCACAGGAATAAAAGAACCAAGGTGCCAGCCATGTGCTGTAGCTCCCTCGCATCAAATGCAATCTGTAACCTTCTGTTACAAAATGCTGAAGTTTGACAAATTCAAATGAGGAACAATACTATTAATAAAGAGGGTCACACACCAGCACAATTCACCTAGGCAGGTGGTGTGTTCCCTACTGCCTGCAGCCTTTGCCTGGCTGTATTCCTAAAAGAGATGCTACAGTTCAATCAGAAGTTATGGGCTTGGCGCAGGAAATTAAATCGGTGAAATTCTCTGGCCTGTGCTCTGCTGTAGGTCAGTCTCGATGATCAAAATGGTCCCTCTGGCCTTAAAATCTGAGAATCTCACAGCTTTTTCGATGCCTAGCCGAGATCAGCTCTGACTGGAGAGCAGTTGGATGAAGCCAAGCGCACACAAGCCGTGTTAGTGAGGAGCGGGTAGAGTCTCCTTCCATCCGGGGATGGGAGAGGAGTTGCACCCGATTCTGTCTGGCTCAGCTGGCAGTGATGATCTATCTGTATTTTTGTAACATCTAGAGCTTGACTGCTGTGATACTGTGCCTCTAGGAATGAAGCTGTCTGCTCTCAGAGCGCTCCAGCTAGTTCAGAATGCAGCAGTCTGTTTGCTCGGCGACTCAAGCTGCCGGGAATGCATCACCGTGCCCCTCGCACCCCACATCGCCTCGCCTTTGAGCACAGAGTCCGGTTCAAGGTCTCCAAACCAGCATTCAAAGCCCAGCATGGGACAGGCCCCAGTGACCTAAGCAATCAATCACCTCTCCTTATGCAGCGATGACCTCACATGACGGATATATTCCACTGGAACAATGAAATTGCCAACCAGTTTGGGGAGAGGGGGAAGGGATGGAAGAAGGGTAAAGAGGCTCATGACCCTGAAAAACGGAACATTCACAAGAGCTGGGCCAAGATTATGAAACTTACTGCTGGCTGAAATAACGCTCGCCATTAGCAACCCCGCAGCACCGAGAGCTTCATGCAAATCCTTGCTTCACCCGGCTCCCCCACTGCAACGATTCCACTCGAAATAGTGATGAAAAAAATCAAAACAAACCTGAGGAGGACCCAGCCCTCCTTACAGAGAAGGAATGCTAGGTTGGCTGTCATTTTTTAAACTCCCAGCCAGCATTAAGGGCTATGGTGACAGCTACTGATACGAGACTGTGATCTGGGACCACGGAAGCTAGCAGCTATCTCCAAGCACTGAGCCAAGCGAGTCCAGGCACAGGCAGCAAGACCCCCCCGCACTGCGTGATGCCCTGGGCACACCACACCTGGATTTTTCTCAGTGGCCATAAACACCCCGGAGTTCATGGTCCAAGAGGCAGAGATGCAGGCATTACTGGTTTGGCAGCAGGAAGCATAAACCCCAGTGTTGGTGAGAAGGGGTTGTGTATATGCCCTGCTGTATTCGGCTGGGTGGGGACAGGGAAAGGGAGGAATCCCGGAGCGGATGACCCAGGGAGACAATTCTGCTGCACTCAGAGGAGTTTTGGCAGTTGGGACTGTGAATCTCAATGCTGGTACCCTGGAGTGGAGATGCCAAGCCCATCAGGGGAAAGAGTTCCCGCTATGCGTGGGGCTGGGGGCAACACCTCCCAGAGCTGGCTGAATTTGGGGGCTGGCAGTTGGAATGCAGGGGCTCACGTCAGGCTGCTCTACCTGATGTCTGAGGCTGAGAGGGTTGGTGGCAGCACCCAGGAGGATCCAGCAGGATCGCGGAGGGGCTGACACTGCTCGCCCTGAGTCAGTGCAGGTCCTGCAGCGTTCAGTGACTTGCCGATGGGAATTCCCGTGCCAGGCTACCGGGATGAGCACTTAACGGGCTGGGCATGGCAATCCTAGGCTGGGGTGGAATGCAGGGCTGGAAGGGTGATGCTGCATTTGGACATTTTCACAGCAAGGGAATGGGCGTGTGAAGCCCATCAATGGTCCTCTGAGCTTAAGTCTCCCCGCATTTGGGAACTGTGAGTGTGGCCCCATTCCAAGCAGCACTCTAGGATGCCGGTCCCCTGCCATCTAGTGCCTGCCTGCAATACATGTCATGAGTCTGACAATCTTCTGCCTCCCAGTTTCCTACTGTTCCCGGGCATCCAAGTGGTTCAAGTGCTGAGTCTCCACATCTGAATTGCTCTCTCTTGCATGGTGCACCCTTGGCCAGGCAGGAGGTGGGATTGACCCCTCTGATTCCTTTCTCCAGCTGCGCCAATTTGGCTGAAGTCGCCTTCCTCAGCGCAGGCTCCAGTGCTCCAGCACAACAGGTCTGTGATGGAGCCCGGAGCTGGAGGGCAAGAGGCAGCGATCCCTCGGCTGTGCCCCCTCCCTCCCGGCCCCTCAGGCATCCCCTGCCCCCGACTACAAGAGGAGGAAAAGGAGCGGGGAGGAAGGAGACAGCCGGCTAGAAGGAGACAGAGCACCTAGATGGGGAAAGGGAAAAGAAAAAGGGGGAGAAAGGACACAGGGAAGGAGACGGGGAGAGATGACTTGGAGACGGGCATGCAGCCCCCCTCCCCTTCGCCCCTGCAGCCCCGTCCCCACTCTGTCCCCCAAGCCCGGGCCGAGAGGATGAACTTACCTTGCGGGGAGACGAGTGGGGCGCAGCCGGGGCGGCGGAGCTGGGGGCTGGGGGAGCACAGCTGCTGCTGCCCGTGCCTCTCATGGCCAGGACG
>VZRR01013928.1:6849-26583 GCA_013398015.1 Oreocharis arfaki | reverse complement strand
CCGCCGGGCCCTGCCCGCGACCCGGCGGCGCCGCCTGACCCTGTGTCCCCGCAGCTGGCCGACAGCGAGTTCTCCCCCGTGTTCCGCCTCCTCACCATCTTCGCCTACGGCACCTACGCGGACTACCTGGGTGAGGCCGGGCGCGGGGCCGGGGCCCCGAGCCCCCCGGCCCGGTGGTGGGGATCCCACGGGGCGGGAAACGCGCCGGAGGCCCGGGGCGCCGAGGGCCTCCCTCCCCCGACAGCCCCCGATGCAGCCAGGGCTGATACCCCGGCCTGACACACGCCTGGTTGTGCTTTGGGCCCCAGACTAGCGGGGTACCTGGCTGTAATTAACGCTGCCATTTGTCACATGCCAAAGAGCATCCTGACAGACGTTTTTGAGGGGCTAGGGGAAAGACTTAGGTGTCTGTTGGGATGTGCAGAGCTGCATAAATAAGGTATGGGACAGCTAGAGAGGCTGAGTTGAGGGTGGTGGGAGGAAAGGCTGTTCAGAAAAGGTCTTTTGAGCTGAGAATTGATGGGGATGGCTTGGCAAGATGAAGCACCACTTGGGGGATTGGTGTGCAGACGTTTTAAGAGACGGGTGTGGTACAGATGCTTTTGTGCAGAACTGGGAAATGAAGCATAAATTGTAATACCCTGTTCTTTCCCCTGACAACAGCTGAAGCAGCAAACCTCCCTCCCTTGACAGAGGCTCAGAAGAACAAACTGAGGCACCTGTCAGTCGTCACTCTGGCTGCCAAGATCAAGGTAGTGGCCCTGTTTTTCCTGAGTTCTCCTCCCACTGGGATTATCCCGTGCTAGTTACCATCATGTTTCCACAGTGCATCCCCTACTCAGTGCTGCTGGAGCAGTTACAGCTGAAGAATGTCCGGCAGCTGGAGGACCTGGTGATTGAGGCTGTGTACGCAGATGTGCTGCGAGGGAGCTTGGATCAACGGAACCAGCGCCTGGAGGTGGATTACAGCATTGGGAGGGACATCCGGAGGGAGGAGCTTAGCACCATCACCCGCACATTGCAGGAGTGGTGAGGAGGAAGCCCCCAATACTAACACCCAAAAAAGGTTGCAGGAGTGGCCGGGGGCTTCCCTGCATCCTTTGTGTGTTGCTAAGGGTGGGTGGTGTTGGGAGGTGACCTACTCGATCCCTTTTCCCATACTCCAATGGAAAGTAATTTTCCGAAAATAATTTCCCAAATTCCCCTCTTTGTGGCTGGAGGGGTGACGGGGATGCAGCAGCCTTTGCACAGCACTGGCTGCTGGCAGGAGGCTTGCTGAGTGTTTATCTGTAGTTCTTAACCCAGCATGGCTTCGTTACCTGTCCCCCTCCCAGAAAATAACATAATTCCCTGCGTTATTACGTCAGACTCCTGCCCCTGTATCTTCCCTGCCTGGCATAGCTGTCACCTCCCAGTGGTTTTGGGCTCTGGAGTTGAATCTGCTGTCTTTCACCTTTCTCTCTACACTGTGCCAATTCCCTGGCCTGTTCAGTTCTGGGTCTCCTCTCCAGGTGCCAGGGCTGCGAGGTTGTGCTGTCGGGCATCGAAGAGCAGGTCAGCCGGGCCAACCAGCACAAAGAGCAACAGCTGGCCCTGAAGCAGCAGATAGAGAGCGAGGTGAGTGGGTGCAACAGGGAGCAGCCAATGCCCCTCACCTTAAAACAACTAGAACCAATACCCTGTGGTTGTTACAGTCTTTGGTGAAGTGAGGTATTGCCTTTTCCCTAGGCCAGACCCCCCCAGGGACTTGTGCCTGAAGAAGAGTCCTAAATCAGCTTAATACTCCTCTGCAGTGCAGGGGCCTGGACAGATGTTGGTTCTCTTGCTTGATGTGAGCTTGCAGCTCTTAGCTCCAGGGCTTCCTTTAGAGACAAGTTTTTAAAAAAACCCAAAGTGAAGCTAAAAGAACCTGTAGACAAAAAAAAAAAAACCAGCCCAGCTTTTGGACATGCCTTAGTTCTTGCCTCGCTGCTGTTGCAGGTGGCAAACCTGAAGAAGACCATTAAAGTGACAACAGCAGCCGCTGCAGCAGCCACGTCCCAAGACCCAGAGCAGCACCTCACGGAGCTCAGGGAGCCGGCCCCTGGCACCAACCAGCGCCAGGCGAGCAAGAAAACCTCCAAAGCCAAAGGGTGAGCAGTGTGGGCAGGCAGAGCATGTGTGTGTGTGAACATTAGTGCACTTAGGAAGGAAGTGAGGTATGAGCCTGAGTGTCCGCTCTGAATTTTTATTTTTCTTTTTTTCCCCTGTGCCCACAGGCTCCGGGGCAGCGCGAAGATTTGGTCTAAATCAAACTAGCTGGATCTCCCTTCACAACTGGGAGGGTGAGAGGAAGAGATTTGGGGGATGGAGGGGTAGCAGGGGTCCCGAGTGTGATGCTTCTGAGCTCTTCTCCGAGATCCATCTTGCCAACTAACTCTCCTGCATGTTTGTTCTCTTTCCCATCTTCTTTACCGACGTTCCAGGCAGCGTCTCCCTCCCTTTCATCACAGCATTTCACACTCTGAGCTTCAGGTTGTACGCGTTGCTGTTTCCCCATCCGCTCAAGCCCCCGTCGCCACGGCCACGTGTTTCTCTCTTTCTCTCTCCCTGTCTTTTGACAGGTCAATTTCAGGAGCCATAAAGGTGTGACAGTCACCTTGGCACCCCCAGGGCATCACAGAAGCTTGGAAAGAGGGTGCTGGTGCTCAGCAGTCGTTTTGGCTCTATGAGACCCCTGGGATACTTTGCTCCAGGACAACGTCTTTGATTGTTTAATCTTTGTTTTGCTAGGTGGGAGGGTAGTTTTTGAAGGGATTCTTTTAAAAAATATATAAATATATTATAAATATATATAAAACAATAAAAATATAGATCTATGGACATATCTGTACAAAGCTGTGCTCCTGTGGGTGGCATCTCTTTGCCTCGTACACCAGTTCTGGAGGTTCCAAAATAAGCTGTGATGTTAAGAGCCTCTGTCCCATTTTGGGGTGGAATATCCTCAAAATACTCAGTTCCGTTTTCAGAGGGTAGTGCCACAGTGTCTGTTGGGATGAGAGTCCATAAAGCAGGAATTAGTCATAAATCTTATTTAAAGTGTTCCTTGTGTGGTTGATTTGCCTCTAGACCCTTCAAAAAGTGGTTTTCGGGTAGTCTCAGAGGAAGATGCAGAGAGTGAGGAAAAAGTCCTTATTTGTGTCAGTACTGTGTGTCCTGTGATGCTGGACAGAATGGAAAGTGATGTGGGGACTTGCCTGACAGGTGAAGGTAGTGGAGTCAATGCCCACACGTGGGAGTTCTCACAGTGTAGGTGCTCCCCAAGCTGTTCTTGGGTGGTGGTGGTGTCTGGTTGGAAAGAAAAAATCCAAATCAGTGAAAATGACTCCTGTGAGATGCCCAGGAAAAAAACTAACTCAGATTCTTCAAAGGATGCCTCCTCGAGGCTGGCTTGGAGCCGAGTCAGACGGATGTCAGTGTCACACTGCCTCTGTGCGACGTGCAGCTGATGTAAATGTAAATTGACACCGTGACTCCCACCCCCGCTCGGTTCTGCGCCTTGTGCCAAGACTAAAATTTGATTCCCCGAACCTGTGTTTCTGTGTGTGAGCAAACCACAGAAAAAATAATCCAATGAAGGAAAGCTGGGAGCTGTGTCTCTGTGGGGGCTTGTTTGGTTTGCTGGCTGGGGTGGGTTTTCTCCTGGGTCAGCTCCCTGTGCAGGCAGGTGAGAGTTGGAGCTGAGGTAACGTAGGTGTGAGCAAGTCTTGTGAAGGGGGTGGGGAGGGGGGTGAGACCGTGCCTGGTTTGGTGGTAGCAAGGTGCCATCTCAGATCTCAAACCCCACAAAATGCAGCATGAATGCAATTTCGCTGCTTTGCCGATTGCAGACTGCTGTAATACAGCCCTGACTGTCAGTGGGAAAGCCCTGTCACCCGAGCCCATGAACTCCTAAAACTTCCAAGCAGCTTTGTTTGTCCCTCCGTGTGTGGTCACAGGGCTGGGCATACCAGCTGGCTCTGGGGACAGGGATATGCCAGCTGTCCTGGGGTGATGGCTCTCACTCTCTGGGGTCTCCCAGGAGCTCAGGCAGCCCCACACCTTTCCCCTCTTCTGGGGCACGAGGCATGGAGCACCTTGGCTGTTGTTGCCTGGTACGGAAGTGCCAAGTAGGAGAGTTTTGGGATGAAGTTGTCTACGTGGGAGACACGAATCTGGCTGCAGGAGCATGCGAGGGGATAGCTGGGCCAGGATTGTGTCTACCCACCTGGAGAGACCTGACGAATTTGCAGCCATAGGGAGTCTACCTGCTGAATCCCCTTCTCTGTAAGTTGTAGAGAGGGATTGTGACAAGGCTCCCAGCTTTTGTTTAAATCACCTTGAGCCTTCCTCCCTCTGTGCCGCATCACCTTCATCTGTCTGTCAGGGAGGAGAGGCCCTGCGCTCGCTGCGTTTGCGATTGTCTGCAAGAAGCAGTAACGTCCATGTACGTTCAGATCTTCAGCTCCCTGGGAAGGGCTGGACTGGGACCGAGGTGCCAGCAGGGGAGGTGATACCTGCCAAGCGCCTGCCAGGTGTCTGACACCTCACACCCTTTGAAAGATTTGCTGCTTGCAAAGCCGTCGGGGTGTGATGAGAAAGACTGAGAAGAATGGGCTTGGGATGGAGCTGAGCAGCCGGATAAAGCACGTGTCCTAACAGCCACTGGCTGAGGTCCAGCGGGAGCTGGGCTGGAGCAGTGTCACCTCCAGGGAGAGCTGAAGTTACCAATAATGGAGGAGGAGGATATTTGTGTCCCACAAGAACCTGCTGCTGCTTAGGAAGAGCAGCTTTAACAGCTCTTTGCCCTGAGTGTCTCAGCTCCTCTCTGGTCTGTTGGGCTTTGCAATCTTTAACCAAACTGTGGCTATTAGACACAAAGGGTCTGTTTAAATGCCCTGAATCCACAGTTTAAATCCAGGCTGCAGATCCCAGGAGTGGAGTTGGAAGCCAGCACTGAGAGTTCCAGGCTGGTTGCGTGTGATAGCGCTGATGTGACGCCCTGTGCAGCAAAGGCTGGGCAGAGCAGTGCCGGAGCTCTGTGCCACGCACTGCCATCGGCCTTGGGAGCACAAGACCCCCACGTGGGTGACAGCAGCCAGAGTGTGGACCAGCACGGCTCTGGGGGGGCTTGCCACTCCAGCCCCAGGCTGTGCTGGAGCCCCAGACTCGGATCCTCACGGCTCAGTCACACTTGTCACAAGTCCGGCTGTGTCCTTCTGCCGTGACTTTGTTACGTGACATGCGGCTCACCCCCATCTCCCAGGGTCGGCTCATCCCTCTGGTAGCAGCATTTGCCAAGCATAGCCATACACAGGCCTTGCTCCCCCTCCCCATTTGCCTGTGTGTCTCTCTCAAGGCTGGCCATGTTACGGATTTTACGAGAGTTTGGGATTAAACAGAGCTCTGAAAGTCTTCCATTTTGTTTACTTTTCAAAGGGAGCACCTTTTAAGACCTCCATTAAGAAAAGGAAAGCTGGAGGTAGCACATAAAATTACTTCAGACCTTTGGTAGGACTGAAAAATAAATGAGAGGGTTGCAGTGCAGAATGAAAGTACTGCTGCAAATTGCCTTGCTGGGTGGCAAACAGAGGGCAGGAGTTTGCCTCTGCCCTTCACCTGCAAACCACGCTTTTTATTTTTCTGCTCACTTCAGCCGTGACTCTGAATTTCAGTCGGAGAAGATGTGAAGATTAATTAATTAGTTAACATTTATAAATCACTTTGAAGATGGCAAGAGTGAGGTAAGTAGTGAGCATTATTTTAAGTTTTCATTTTTAAATGTCTTTATGTTTTAACCTGTTTTTTTCCAAAGACAAGACTGAGAAAACAGACCCTGAGTGGAGAACAGAAATACCTGGACACATCAGGCCCTGCAGAGGAATCAGGTGTAGGGGACTGTGGAAGAGAGGGCACAGAGAAACGTCCATCCCAGCATGAGGAGCAGGAGATCTGCCATCCCCAGCACAGAAAGTCTAGCAGCTTTTGTGCAGTGATTCATTGCAATCCCCTCTTTGGGTACCTACCTGGGGCTTTCACATGTGGGTTCAGAAAAGGAGGAGGTAGGACAGGACCTGAATTGCTCTGTCACCAATGTCCCACTTTGGCCAGCCACCTCCAGCTGCCCCATGTCAAGAGGTAACCAGGATTCTTATTAGGAATCTGAGTTAATGATGGTAATTATTGCATTCCTGGGGCACAATTTCTTCTGGGGAGCTTGCTGCCCCCCTGCTCGAAAGTGGTGGAGGTGTTGGGCACCTGCTGCCAGCCACTTGGCCTCTGCCACAGTGCCCATCCTTACCTGGCAAGGAGGGAGCAGTGTCACAGCTGGGCAGATGCCCTGCAGGACTTCTCTAAGGTTCTCCCCATCCTCCGCTGCTCTGTGCCGAGGTACCTCTGGAGTCAGAGGTGGTCTTTGTGTGCTCAAAGAGAGTCAAAATTTTGTTTACTGGGGTTGCTGAGGCTGCCCTTGCCTGTGTTCTCCAAAGGAGACCTTTGGCAGAGTGGTTTGTTTCCTGGTGAATGGAAGGGCTGGTGTGCATCCAAGTGCTGTTACACATTACCAAGCCTCCTTTCACCAGTGACACTGGCTGGGGGCACATCTCTCAACAGCAGGTTTCCTCAGGCCTGGCTGGGGGGAGCAGGGAGGCTGGCAGCCCTGCCCAGCAGCAGGATGTGTGCCCTCCACCTCCATCCTCCTGTGAGCTCCCAGTGCCAGCTGAGGAGTGGTGCTGCAGCATCCCAGGGGAATGCTGCAGAGGCCGTGGTGATGCCAGGCAGATTGCATCTGCCGGTCTGCAGGGTGATCATGCAGCTGTGTGGTCCCCCAGAGCTCCATGCAGGCATGCCTCGCCTCTGCTCCAGCAGGGCAGTGGCTCAGTGCTCCTCTGAAGGCCCTTTGTGCCAGGTGGGTGCCCGCAGTCTGGTCTGTTGGGAGAGCTGACGGATGATGTGTGTCCCCCTCTGCTGCCCGTGGGGCTGCACCTTCGCACAAAGGCCCCCTGACAGCAGCAGCCACTGAGGGCTGTGCCTGCCTCTTGCCCATCCTTCCTGGGATGAGGCCCTGGCTCTGCAGGATTCTGAGGCAGAGCAAGGTAGAGTACTCAGAAGAATCTCACAGCTCATGTCAGCTGCTGCAAATGTATCTCTCAGATCTCTGACATCCTTCTTGTCTCCTTTTTGTGCCCTGGAATAGCTGCTCATTTTCCTTCTGTGACCCCTTTCCCTTTTTGCCATCCTCTCCATGGGAGTCTGTCTGTGTTCGCACCTGCAGGGCTCTTCTTTCCTCATCCCTTTTCCTAGTACTAGGCACTGCTTAGCTGAAATATAAAAACCACTTGTTTTTTTCTACTGGTTCCACAGGCACCCCATCTTTTGGGTGTTTTTCTCTCATCTTCTGCAGTTTTCCAGGAGCATCCCTCTTGGTCCAGTGTGGAACTAGGCTGGACTATTGTCTGCCTCCTCTGCTGGTGGCAGGCTCTTCCACTGCCAAGGAAAGGAGTTCATTTGCAAAAATTCTTTGTACAGTGTGCAGTTATATTCCTGTTGTGATGAATTCAATAGGCAGCAAAATGTCAGCTGGATTCGAGAGCCGTGACCCTTTCATGGTAACAGGAATGTTCAGAATTCCTGTAGCACTTGTGCACGTGTTAAAAGAAACCCTGCACCCTCCCGTTCCGAGGACAAGTAAAGCCCTAGCCCTTTCAGATCAGGAGAAAATGTTGCTGGGGAGGCTTTGCCTGCATCTGCCTCTGAAGCATTTAGCACTGGTTTCAGGATGTGGGAAGATGGATGATCTCTTTGGTGGGAGCAAAAGCAAGGAGGTTCCTGGTGGCCGAGTGTCATCTCTTACCACTGTGGTCTCATAGTCCCTTGCAAAACCTTCTCAAGTGCCAACCCCAAACTGGTTAATTTTATTGTCCCCACTAGTCCCCTTGGCAGGCTGCCCCAGAACCCAACTGCTGTAGTGGTTAAAGTTTTTAAATTTTCAGCTTAAATGAATTCACAGCTAGTTTACATTCTCTTGTGGCTCTAGCTGAAGCTGCACTTCCTCCCTGGTGTTTATTTCCCTCGAGTACAGACTTCACTTTGCTTAACTAACCAAATCAGCCCCCTCGTGCACCGTGAGCTCTCCATACTCTCTTACTTGCTCTTCAAATAGAGTGCAAAAGTGCTCTCTTACCTGCACTTCAAATTAAGCTTTCTTGGCTAGAAATGAGCACAGTTCTCTTCCACAGGTGAAGTCCTTTCAGCATCTCGCACAGGCACAGGCACCTATAGCTATGAGAAATGCCTCCTGGACTGCGTGTCTTCTCCTCTGGTGATCCAGAGTATTTCTTCTTTTCTGATGGTTATAATCAAGGAAGCTCCAGTTTATAGCTAAAATCTTGATTTTAGGCCCTGTTTTCCTTTTCCATTTCAGTTTGTGCTACAAACTTTAGGCATTTTGCTGTTACTGACACCTTCAAGGCCACCTATATCCTCCTGTGTGATACCCTCATCCAATCTGGCAATGTTGCAGGGTTTTATTTATTTACCCATTAATTCATTCTTTTGCAATCTTTGTTCTCCCTTTCTCTCCCTAGTAAGGGATGGATATTGTGAGGCTAGGATCTAATATTCCAGCTTACCTCTGGACATTACATCACCAGCAGTTGGAGACAGGTAGTGTCTGTTCTATGCCCCTTCCTTTTATTACCTTTTTCCCCCACGCTAAGTTTGTATTAAGTGCCCTCAGGATTTAAAAAGCCATCCAGATGTGAGGAGATAGTGGAAGTAATAATAACCGAAGTGAAGTTTCCCCACAGGAACAGTTTTTGAAGTGTTGTCTTTAAAAAGGAAAATTCCCAGGAGGAAAAAAAACGCAGTTACATTTAAGACAGGGCTGAAAAATAAAATCAAGTCCATTTTTTAGAGTGTTATGAAAAGTAAAAAAATGTTGCAAATCAAACAAGTCAGCTTTAACTTATACACTGCATTGAGGTCTATTTTAAATCCTTTTGTTCTCCAGCACTGGAGCCAGTGCCTGTAGGATTTCACACTCCAACCCCATGGCAGTGCATGTTTGTTTCCCGAACAAAGCATTGTGCCCAGGGAGAGCTCTGTTTCCTGCAGCTCTTTGTGGTCCCACCTGCTTTGAAGCCCTCATCAAGCCACAAGGTCTCTTCTTGCCCTTCCCACCTTTCCCTTCAGTCTAGCCTTGCGCCAGTCTGTTTCCCTCTCCTGCTCGTAGATCTTTGAAGCCCAGAGAGGATTGGTATAATCACATCGCTCGGCTTCTCGGGTGGCCAAGAACTCCCTCGCCCCATTCCTGTGCCCACTCCCCAAATTCTTTTTGGGACACCCCATGGGGTTTGGAGTAGGGAGAGCTGGGAAACGGAGGTGTGCTCTACTGCTCTCACACAAGGTGTGCATTCATTCCCAGTTCCATCGTGAGGTCGCTGCAGGTTTTCTGCTGGGCTGAAGAGCCCTCTACTGTCAGAAGCCTCATTCCCGTTTAGGTAACGCCAGCCCGAGCTCCAGTGGAGTGAGCTCAGACGCGAGAGTCTTGAGTTCCTGTTATCCTGTAGTGCTAGGCGGTGTTTCCAAGCCTCAAGTCATCCTTGTTTCACCTTTCTTGAGTCTTCTTTGGTGTCCTTTTTAGTGTTTGATGCCCACATTTCCCACAAGTGGTTCACTACTCTGATACACCAAATCGATCAGAGGGATGGAGCATCTCTCCTACAAGGAAAGGCTGAGAGGATTGAAGTGAACTGGAGCTGTTCAGTCTGGAGAAGAGAGAGCTTTGGGGTGACCTAATTGCAGCCTTCCTGTCCCCGAAGGGAGCCGACAAGAAAGATGGAGAAAGACTATTTACAAGAGCATGTAGTGACAGGAGAAGGGGGATGGCTTTGAACTGAAGGAGAGCAGGTTTATGCTGGATATTAGGATGAAAATTCTTTACTCTGAGTGTGATGAGGCATTAGCACAGGCTACCCAGAGAAGCTGTGGATGCCTCATCCCTGGCAGTGGTCAAGGCCAGGCTGGATGGGGCTCTGGGCAACCTGGTCTAGTGGAAGGCGTCCCTGCCCATGGCAGGGGGGGTGGAACTGGATGATCTGCAAAGTCCCTTTCAACCCAAACCATTGTGTGATTCTTCAGAGGGGAGAAATTTTACCTCTGTTCTTGGTGAGCACAGGCTAATGCATCACAGCATAACCCCTCTGCACAGATCAAGAATTATGCAAGTACCACTCATTTCCTTGGTTGTCTTCCAATCTCAATTCCTTTTGGAGTCCTCCATCTTAAAAGAGCACAGACTATGTTTATGTCCCTCGTTGAATGTCTTTTCTGCATTCAGTGCAGCCAAAAATACCTACTGTTTATAAATAAACACATACCAGTAGTTACCAACTGTTCAGTACATCTCATCTTTTTCCAGCATTTATTACTTTCATTGTTCTTTGGATCCTCTGAAAGCTTCATCAGCACTGGTTTAATACCTTCCTTCAGATCATTAATCAAGTTACTAATGAGCATTAGTTTCAGAACAACATCCTACTGGAAATAATTTCATATTCTAGAGTCTTTTTTCCCCCTCATTACTTGAAATCTGTCAGTGAACTAAAATTTATAATATTGGCCCTTTTGTTGTTTTAATAATTACTAACTTATTTTACATCAGAACACAGTCTTGTGTGGCCAGATAAAATGCCTTGTGCTGGTGTAACCTCTGACTCTGGGTTGCTGTAGTGCTTTCATTAAATCAACCCATAATTGAATCAGAAATTATCACAGTTGTTGGACAGGAACAATTTTGAGAAGTAAGATCACATATTATAAACACTGACACACAATTTTTAAAAAAAATTTAATGTATTTTGCATCTCTTATCTTGATTTAATGTCAGTTACTTGGTTTATAGGTGTGGATATAATCTAATTTTTTATTTACAAGTACTGACTCCAGGTTAACTTTCCCAGACTTCTTTCTCCCCAGTATTCTACAACTCCACCAGTATTTTACAATGCTTCAAAAAGTACAGTGAAAGATGCACGGACCTTCAGGGCTACCCACAAAAATATTTAAGGACAAAGTTCCCACTAGCCCTAATGGGTTTTATTTTCATGATATCTTTCCATTTATGGAAAACTGAATACACAATAAATAGAACCACCCAAGTTTCTGGTTTATTCTGGTGCATTCTCGTCCAAGCTTATGCTATCCATCTTCCTACCAGTGTTTCTAACCTCTCTCCACCTCACTCTACCCACCTCCCCTTCTGTGTGTCTCTCTAAAGCATCAGGCCCCTCTGTCTCACTTCAGGTGCCCTACTTGCTCCTTAGGAAGATCCAATAGTACCTCTGAACTGCACTGATTTGGTGCTTCAATCAGTCCAATTTGAAGGTGACAGCTGTGGGACAAGGAGCAAGAAGGGGTTTTGTCTCCCTTGGATGGATAAGGATGACTTGGAACCACACCCTGCACATCTGAAATAAACAGTTTGATTTTCATGTTGGGAACATCCAACCTTCTCTTTCTCCATCTTGCTGGCACAGCTGTCACAGACATTTCAGGAATGGCAGAGCCTCATCCCAGCCTGTCCCCTGCCCTGATACACGAGGTGGACTGCTTTTAAGGGCAAACCATTTCACTTGAAACTGTAACTAACAGGAAAAAATTAACCCCAGGTAGGTGTGTTCCCTTCTTAGGAAAAAGCACCTCCTTTTTCCCTTCTTAGGAAAAAACTTCTGCTTTCTGAAGTCCGAAGTTCCTGCACCATGCCAGCCTCGGGACAAGCAAAGGGGTTGCCCTCTCAATATACTTCTCCTACTTCCCGGTTTGGGATCTCTAAAACTCTCTCCCGGGCTCCTGTCTTAACACAAAGTTCTCCTCTCACTGAACTTCTTCTCCATATTCCTAGACCACCAGTGCCTTGCCGCCCCTGGAGAAGGCAGAGACCTGGGGAATGACTGTGCAGCAGTTAGCAGGGCTCAGGCAGCCAGGTAAATCACCTTCCCACTGCTGAGTGGAAGAGCACGCAAGGCTCCTACCTAAATCCGTAAGCAAGACAGCACCTAACAGAGCAGAGGCTGAATCCAGATAAAAGGATTTGGGATTAGATCAAGATTAGGAAATCCACGCCCAAAGAGGAATGGATCCTCTTTGGTCAGGATGGCCAGTGTTAATCCCCATCACCACGACAGCAACCTTCCTGTTCTCCATCTCAGACCTCACCTCAAAACCTGGCCAGGACCCAGCAGCTGGTTACTGCTGCCATCTCCGTGCTGTGAGCACCTCTCTTGAGGTCAGCTGGTTCTTTGCTGCATCAAAACACCAGGTGCCACATCCTGCACTGGCTCAAGGCTGCCAGAGATGAGGGCTGCTGTTGTTGCAGTCCCTTCTTTCACAGTCTGGAAACCCCAAGATGCGTTTCACAAAACCTATCCCAAGCCCTGCTTTTTTCCGTGTAGCTCCTCCTTCAGCTTTGCTCTCTTCAGGGCCTGCCTTGACTATGACACCTCTGGAAAGTCACTCCACTGCCAGGGACAGCAGGCTGCTGCCTTTGAAGTCCCTTCCAAACCAAACTATTCTATGACTCCTACTGGGGTTTGCCATGGGACGAAACAGCATGGGGAAGTGGGGACAGAGCTTGCCACCAGCCAAGGCTCTGTTCTGCACTTCCTTGAAGGGTGGAACACATGCAAACTCTGCCCTGAGCTTCCAGAGGGTGGATGCTGCATCCTTTTTTCAGGGCAGGACAGTCAAGTCCCCAGCAAGGTGTGCCTCTGTGTCAGTGCCCACATGTACAAGAGAGGGATACACAGCACGATCTCAGCGCACCACTTTCAGATGTAAGTCACAAATTGATTTCCTGCCTTCTGTTCCAAATAAACTGATGAAAAGGTTTGTGTAAGGGTGTGTGCCAGAGCAGGAAACTGGCCAAGAACCCAGGAGATCTTCCCTGGTCCTGCATTCCTAACGCCTCTCAAGCTTCACCCAATGCTGAAGAAGTTAAGGAAAGGTCATTCATAACGCCAGCCTCAGCTGCAGTGATATAAAAAGTAAATAATGGAAGTATTCCCTGTCTGTGCAGGAACCCCAGAGGCCCAATTCAGGGCTGCATAGCTGACCAGGCAGCAAGAAAGACCAACCAAATTCCCTTGAGTGCACAGCAAAACTACAGCAATTAGAGGGCATTTTTTGCAAATGGTGAGTTCTTGGGTCTTCTTTCACAATTTCCATGTTGAGCATCATCTCACTCTGAGACTGCATGGCAAGGCTACTAGGCTGTTTTCTGTAACAAAACAAAGCCTAAGAATTTAACACCAAGTTTCTCCTTAGCAATTTCCCAGGGATGTGAAAGAGGTTACTTAATTCCACAACAGGCACAATTAGGTCAGCTGAAGGCAAAGACTGATCCACCAATTCTTTACAGTTTGTTTCTTTATTCAGTAAACATCTAGTTACAAGTTTCACAAATTAAAAAAGTGGGGGAGCTGACTGAAGAAGGGTCGGGGGGCCCACAGGCTGATCCAGCTTTTGTTCTGCTCCTCCCTTTCTCCAACGCACACATCCTTCTGCTTCTCCACAGATGCACCAAGGAGCAGCAGGGGAATCGAAGCCTCTGTCCCGCTGAGGGGACTGACTGGGGGTTCTAGCAGAATTCCCTCATATTCCTTTCACAGGGTACTAAACACAAACTTCAGAACCAGCCCAACCCAGCACAGAAAGAGTGGAAAGGATGGAAGAGGCAAGGTGGCAGCTCCTCATGCCCACCACTACTGGCAGAAAGAACAGAGCCAAGGGACAGCAGAGAGGGAATGGGCAATTAATGTGTTCCTTGCACATCAGTGAGATTCCCCATGCCCCAATGCAGCACCCAAATGGGGTGAAAAAGAGCAATGCAGAAGATTAGTTGCTTTGTTTCAATTCTTAAGTGGGAGGGAGGTTAATACTAAATTTGAGGAGGGTCCAAGTGGTGCTTTGAAGGGGCTTCAGAGTTTCACTGTCTGTACCTGGGAGGAAAGGAAACACAAGACATAAAAAGGATAAGTGGTGCCTAGAAAGCAGCACAGATAAAGACATGTTTAAACCTGATGTCTAGACATCAAAAAAAGGGGAAAATGTCCCTTTTCAAGCACTAGATCACATCCTAGTAAGCCCTATTCAAAGCATAGGAGAGCAGACACCAGCACTTACTTATATTTCAAACTGGATGGACAGCAGATGGTCTCTAAGTTCTATACAATGACAACATAAACGCTCCACAGATTGCAATCCTACATCATGTCGTACTATTTCAGCCACCAGTTAAGGCTGACACCACACGTCTTTTGTTCATGACAAAGCTAACTTAAACAGCTTCCATCTTCCCGTTCAGCACAGCATCTTCTCAAAATTCACACCTTCCCCTGCTCTCTCAAAGTGGGAAAACCCGCTTGCAACCTCAACTTCAAAATAATGTAAGATTAGTGCAAAGAAAAAAAATAACCCTATGGCTAAGAGGCAGCCACACAGTGGCAGACAAGGAAGGAACTTGTTAGGACTTACAAGAGCATGTAGGTAGATTTGGGGGTGGCCACGCTGCACCCCCCACAAGGTCTGCTCCCAGTTCACCAGTCATACCGGCGGGACTGTCTGGAGGGAGAATCCTCAGGGCCCTGGATGGCGAGACGAGCCCCTTCGGCCCGCCGGCCAGCGCTGCCTTCGTGCCGCCGGTAATCCAGGCCCCGCTGCGGCCGGAAGCGGGATGTCTCCCGCCGCCATTCGTCGTCAAACGCGGCGGCATCGCCTGCGCAGGGGGACAACGAGCTCAGGTGGCGAGGAGCAGGTGGGGAAGCGGCACCTGGCTTTGCTGGGAAGAGGACGTGGGCACTACTCACTTTCATCCATGTTGATGTAGTCCTGCCTCTCCTCCTGGTCACCCGTGCGATGGTTCCGGGACCGCTGCATGATGTGGGCCCTCTCCCTGATGTGGTGCCCAATCGACATCTGTTCCAAGCCGCTGTCCGAGTCCCTTACGGTTCGTCTCGTCTCACGGATCTGGGGGAACATTCCCACGTGGAATCAACATTCTCCTTCCTTCTCCCAGCCCCCTAAGGCACCCTGATTCCTGCCTCCAGTATTTCAGCCAATTTGCACTGCCACCACTCCCAGGACGCCAGCCGCAACGTTAGGAAGAAGGAAGAATGGATTCCCCACTGCCAGCACTTCCCATCTCCTCCCAGGGCCCTTGGCACGCATCAGTGAGTCACAAGAGCACAATGTGCTCCTCGAACTGCAGCTGACTGCGAAGCCAAAGTGCTGTGGGTGGCCAGCCACAAAGCCACCAAATGAAGGCCACCCTCTCACAGCAAAGCCAGCAGCCGCCTCCTTACCCCGCCAGGTGCTGAACGCATCTCTGAGGTCTCCTGATAGACTTTGGGCCCATCACCCAGGTTGGAGTAAGAGATGACGGTTGAGGAGGTAAATGTCTGGCAGTTAGCACCACTTGTCATATGCTCCTGCGAGAAGGAATGGGGAATGGTGGAAAGAAGGGATGGGAGGGAAGAAGAGATGGCATTTAATTCTCTGTATACAATGAAGGAGGAAGAAGTTACAACAGGAAGAATATAATCCCCATGGGTCCATTTTTCTGGAGAATACATCTTCCTGTTAAATTAATACTTATTTCTTGCTAAACAAGTCCACCCCCACACTTCCTTCCTCACCCCTCTCCTCTCCCTGCACTCAGGAACAAGCTCTGTCACTGACTCCCAGCGATGAAGCAAAGCTTACACCTCTGCCACCTTGGCAGGTGTGGCTCAGCCATCCCAAGCAGCACAGTAAGATGGGAGACATTAGAGGGATGGCACTCTCAGCACTCCCCTCAATACAGAATGGTTCATGGAGGGTTCTTACCATGTTTCCAATCATGTCGTTCATCATCCCAAACATATCTATAAAGCCACCTGCCTGATAAAACGGAAAAGAGAACACAAGACTAGTCAGTCTGGGAAGAGGCATGAGAAAAGAACAACAAACTATCTGCAAAAAACCCTGCTGCCTAAGAAGAACTTTGATTTTTTTCCCATTCTTTCAGTAGTGCAGGAAAAAAATCCCCCAGAATTTGAGGTTGCTGCTCTCTCCATTCTCTCAGGTTGCACTGCCCAGTGTTCTGGCAAAGGTTGTTCTTTTAGTTTGGATCCAACTGTTGATGCACTGGGGTCTGTGAGCCTGGGGACTCAGCAAAGTTAAGAGAAGAAATCTCAGCATGTGCACAAACAGTGATCTTAAGAAAGTTTCCACTGATTGTTTTCTTTCTAGCATAGCAACAAATTTGCTTATTTTCCCCTACAAACACCTGCCTTTTCCATCCTGTACACCTGAATGCTGCAGTAACACCCTGGGCCAGCAGGTCTCACAGGTTAATTGTGCAATATGTAAACAAAATTACAATGTCAGTTCAAACTTGCTGATTTCTTTTTTTTTTGTTTCCTCGAGTAGCCTCTTGTTCTCGTTTCCAGCAGAGCAGTACTCACATGCTATTATGCTTTGAAGTCTATGTGTTTGTAGTCTTATTAATCCTGCTCTGAGCTACAGAAATTCCGGGACACTAAAGTCTCTTTCATTGAGGCAATTCTGCAGAGCAAGACAGCTAAAGCTGCTGGATGTGGAATAACTTATTTCCACTGTATTATTTTGGTGGAAGACAGAGATCAGCACGCTCCGAGCGCGGTGCTCTCACGTACACACAGCCATCCTCATTCCAGCCCTGTTTACCTGAAGTATTCTGCTGGCTTCTCCAGCCGCCACCACTGGCAAAGGAGGTGCAATCATCCCCTCTGCCTACTGATGGCCACGTCCTTTCCTCGCATCCTCACGGCTCCTCCATTACCTCCAGATCTGCAGCTTCTTTCCAGACGTATGAGGTTATTAAGGGACTACCTGCTCTTCTCAGATATTAACTGTCCTGCTTCCTATGAAATATTGTGCTATAACAGCTTTATGGCTTTCCTCTGGTCAAGGTGCAAATACAACTTCCCCACATAAACAGAGTTAGACTCTCTCTTTGAAAACAGCTCACGGACAGGATTAAAACATTAGAGGGGAAACAAGGTAAAGGCCTGAAGTCATAAAGCAGCTCTATGAGAGGTCCATGAGAAACGAGATGCTTCCAGTTTCAGTTCAATACTCTCTTCCCTGTTCCAGTTACTATAAATTTAAAGCTCATCCTGTTCTCCTCAGACATTCCCATCCTCCCTACCTGGTAGGATAGCTGGTCATGCTCACAGATGGCTACATTTTAGCACTGGTTGCGCACAGTGCTGATGAATCTCAGTATGGAGCCACTACTTGGAAAGCCTCTGATCTGACCCAGAAAAACAGAAAACTTACCATGCCGAGCATCCCAAAGGGTGAAACAGCTCCTGCCTGCCAGGAGAACAGAAAAACAGAACAGAGAATGACTTTGCAACAGCCAAACACTAGATCCTCATCAGAACACACTAATCCTTCTCAGAAGCAGAACTAGGAACACTCAGGCTCTACAAACAGGTCAAGAAAGCGCCCCACAGATTCGTGGGAGCTCAAGCTGTATCACCCCTAACAAACCAGACAAGAGGTGATGCTCCTAAATTTCTCCGTTATATGAATTCACATCCTTGAGAAACAGCACATATTTATTCCCTTCCTCCCATCCAACCTAGAATGCAGTTGCACTCAACACATTAATACAGGTGGAGTAAAGAGAAGGACCAGAACACCGCTGCCTTAAGAGATTCATTCTGCATCCACCACCTGTGTGGAGGCGAGGGGGATGCCCAACCCAGGAACAGTGGGAGACAGAAACTGACAGGGCAGTTTGAGAAATTCCAGCCTGTACTCAGCCCCTGTTACCTGCATCCTGCGGCCAGCCTGGCGAGCGCCAGGTGTGGTTCCATCCGTGATGCCAAGGAGCGGCCCGAACCCGAAACTCCCAGACAGCATGCGGTTCATGTGCTGCCGGTGGATGGCAAAAGGATCCCTTTTGGAAAGGCGGAGAGAACAATGGTGAGGACAAAGCCCCGTGTCATCCACTCCTCCTGACTCTGAGTTTTCCTTACGCAACTGTACATTCCTTCCCAAGCTGAAAATTCAGAATCCCGAGAAGTCTGTGTTGCCTATGGTGATCCTTGGGGCTGGAAGGGACCTCTGGATCCCATCACATGTCTTGTGGTAGAAGGTTTTATTCCACAGAAGCCCTCTCAGGTACTAATTGCTGTCTGCTCAGAAGTAGGTTGGTGTTCTGCTCTCAGTACTGCTTTGGAGCCAAGGCCATTCCAGAACCTCACTGCTCTAACATCTTTTGTAGGGAGGTGCACGAAGACGCTCCTGGCTGCAAAGTGAGGGCTACACTTAATGGCACCAGGGAGCAGGAAATCCTACATGTCCTCTCACCCCTCCAAGTACACGCACGCAAACAGCGAAATGCAAGACTGGAACCTCCAGAATGGACTGTAGGGCCTGACCCCCCTCTGCCCCCCAGGGGGTGAGACCACACACAGCTTTTCCAGATTTGAGGGAGATAGGGAACTGGGATCCCTAACTGGTTTTCCCTTCTTTTGCAGCCTCCACTTTGAGTGCTGCATGCATTCACACATCCTGGAGAAGCAAGGGGAGGAAAAGGAGGGTAAGGATAACCAGTCACAGAATACGGCGGCCACAATAAGAAACTTCTGGGAAATACCATAGCTTTTTTCCTGCACATTTTATAGTCTGCAATTATCCCTCTTAAGCATTAATAACCTCTACAGCATAGACTATTCCTGAGATCACAGAAATACCTACTACAAACCAATACTTTTCTGTCTCTACTGGAAATGCTTCCCATAATAAAAGCTAGACTCATACCTGCCATGTTAATGAGAACACGCTGTCACTCTGTGACTAACTGGGACATCAAGGTCTCCTCTCCTGCTAATTTGCTCACAGCTGATAAAATTCTTGCTTACTACTGATTTCATAAGCAAAAAATGGACTGTTCTTCTACATGCATAAATTTCACCAAATTTCTAGTAGTGTTTTGTTTAACATAATCAAATTCTTCCTGTATTACAGTCTATTCCTTATCCACTTCGGCGAGGGCTGCCAACTCAGTGTCACTGCCAAAATTTATCAATAGCATCCAATTTCTGGACTGAGGACGGAAACAAAAACATTCAGTGAAAGGAATCCCAAGAAGAGTTCTTGGGACCTTTGTTAGGTTTCAATACTCGTGTTTCAAAACTACTCGTTGTCTTCTCTTCACTTTGTTCCTCTCAACTTGACAACTGCTTCAGCAGCCTTCTTCAGCTCCATTAATGACTTCCTGTGCAGAACAGCAACAAACACCGGACAGAGCAGCAGATTTTATCAATCTCAACTGCAACCCTACTTTGCATAATAAAAAAAAAAAAATCCTTGCGCAAAGAAAAAGATTAGTTATTCCAGCCCTCTCTTCCTCTCAGACAGCTGCGATGCCTTTTGGCCTACTTTATTACGCTCTCCTACAAGACCACGCTCCAACACCGCAGAAAGGAGACCGACGCGATCCATGTTATGCGCCGCGCTGCCCCTCCGGAGGATGTTTGTGTTTGTCCCCAGACAGCTGCGCTGCAGCGGCGCTGCCCGGGCCCGGCCGGCCTCTGCCCGCCTGGTGGGACGCGGGGGCAGCGCACACCTCTCGGGGGACGATCCGTGCCGCAGCCCTCCCTCCTTCCCTCCCGCCGACCCCCC